>WEKX01025313.1:4982-25736 GCA_013390025.1 Pitta sordida | reverse complement strand
CCCCCCTGCCCCCTGTCAGTTTTTTTTTTTTTTTTTTTTTTTCCCCCCATGTAGCCAGTGATGTCATTGTGCTAGAGCATGACTTTTCTGTCTCTTTTTGGAGACATATTATTTTTGTGCAGGTATCCTCAGGTGATTCCGTTTCCTTACAGAGCTATGTAAGCCCAAGACTTTCCTTGGAGACAGGACATTTTGTGTGGTCATTGTGCAAAAATTTCTGTGAACAATAAAAATCCCTTTAGACTTCCCTCTGTTTGTAGGGTTGCACCATAGAGAACTGCTTCTAAAAGAGTATAAAAGGGAGGGAAGAATTGTGTTCTCAATGTCTGCACACTAACAGACGAACATGAAAAGTAGAAGGCTTTAGAGTAGATTAAGTGTGTCTTCTACTTGTATCTCGAGTTATTGCAGCTGTTGGCAATCAAGTAAGTTTCTTACCAAACAGTTCTAGGAAATCAAAAAGTATTATACGAGCTGCTATGTAAAGCATCGGCTCTGAAACAGTGATCTGAGTAACCACGCCTCTCCCAAGCTACATCTATCAGGCTTTGTAGAAGGTTGTTATGGCTGATGAATAGGTTTTCTCTTAGCAGAGAATGTGATAAACCCTCCTCTCTTGGTCCCATTCCAGTGTTGGATAATAAGAATGTAACTAATTCATCATCTCTCTACAGATCTTCAGTAATCTGTTATTAATGCTTGTATTCAAGTAAATATAACTAAACTTGACAGATGTAAAAACTGTTGCATTCACATCCCAATGATGCAGTGAGGTGTAGAAAAATGTCTAGGAACTGTAAAATATAGCCTTTGGTGAAACCTAATGACAGTGTCTAACTTTCTGATGAAAACACGTTATTGTGAATGTCAGTGCACAGACAATTGTTTAGACAGACTGCAACCAAGATTGCTAGAGAAATATCAAAAGCAATAAAATATAGAACAACAGTCTTCCATTAGTTTTGTTGTAATTCAAATATGTTATCACTTGTGTAGTATCATTTCATACAGAGCATCCCATTCATTATGACAGGTGATTCTTGGAGAGAGTCATGGGAAAAACATTTAGTATCTTCAAGACTTAATATGGGTGTTGTCATATGTGTTGTTTCTAAGGCCTGATTATTATGGCAATTTGAAATGGAAGGAACTTCAGATTAAACTTTTTTTGTTGTTATTGTTGGAGTTTGAGGCTTAAATTAATTTTCATTAAGAATTTCAAGATCCCCTCTGAACAGAATTGATTTGGACAGTAATCATAGTGGAAACACTTCATCTAAGGAACTCACTGGTTTCATCCTTTTTGCTTCTGCAACTCACACAGACTAAAGGAGGCTGCTCTCTGATGGTCACCAATAAAATAGTTACATTTATGAACATTGATTGCTTCTGTATTCCATTTATGTTGAAGTACTCCTTATCTAATAATTACAATATATAGTGGTATAATTATGTTTTTAGAAAGGAAAAGATTTTATCCATTGAAAATTGTAGGTCACAAGGTATGTGAGTTAGAAAAGCCTTTTGGACTTTTCCAAAAGGCTTTTCATCATCTTGGGTTAAGGATGCTGGAGATACCAATTGGCATATTTTCAAGAATTCATTTTTAATTAAAAATGAATATGCTTCTTACTCAGTTCAGTGTGGTTTTCTTGAATCCTGTTAAAAATTCAACATGGGATATTAAATGTTACCTTGCAAATAATAATTCTGTAGTCTGGGGGGAGATTGTTGCCCTTGAGGAGCCGGATGGATAAAGTAGGGCACTCTTAACTCTTGGTGGAGTGGAGCTCCAATAGGGCAGAGAACACTCTTGTCTCAGGATTAATAATAAAAAAATAGTCCATCTTCTGTGCATGTTTCTGGACGGGTGTGAAGAATTAAATCCTTCCTGTGGTAATGGTGATGGGCGTGATGATGCTGAACAATTTATGTTTGATAGACCTGAAAAGTATGGAAGGAGAGGCACAGTCAGGTCTATTCCAAGGAAAGGAATTGCAATGAAAAAATGGGTGATTAAAACCAGCTGGAGACTAATGAATACACACAGGATGGGGAAGAGGAAATACAAAGCCAGAGGTTGATGTTGGCCTGCTAGCCCTTGGCTACAGTTTGTGCTTGTTTGTTGCTACAAGTTTTAGAGGTCTTGCTGACCTGCTGTTCCATTTTCTTTGTGAGCGCAAGCTGTGCCATGGTGTTCATGACCTTGTAGCAAATGAAACGGTGCTGCTGAGGATAAGACCACTTCAATTGAAATTGGAACTTCTGTTAAAAGGTGTATGATTTTGGTGAGTGTAGGGTGTAATTAATATCTCAGACACTTCAGAATTTATTTAACTTTACATTTGGTTAAAAGGATTTAATTCCAAGTGTAAATTTGCTTAGAAGATGGCTTTGTTATAGTTTGCAGTGGAGGTGAGACCTAGTTTTTTGAATGCTTTATGGGAACAAGAGCTTTATTTTTCTCTATTAAAATTATGGGCATTGTAGCTTTATGAAAATCAAAACCAAACTGAAATCTGATGTTGTATTCTCATTATTTTAAAGATACTGCTTCTGCTCTGCAGAAATTAGTTCCTCAACTTGAGACACCTTGAGAAACAATCTGAAGTATTGGCAGTCTCTGCAATAGGACTTGAGTTGTTGGTGTCGGCATTGTCCCTTCTGTCTCTTGAGTAAACGCAGCAGGAAAAACAGGTCACACTTGCCTGACCTTCACTTATTTGGGAGAGGTGAGTCTTTCTCAGTGTGGGACTTTGCTGTGGAGAACTCCGCAGGAACTGGGAGAGTTGCTGAAATTCTGTGAGTTGTGTGACCAGATTTGCCAAGAAGAGAAATGAAATGCTTCTGAAGCTACGGAGGTGTGCTGAAGAAAAGCATGGGAGGCAAGGACTTGTTGCCTGAGGGCAATTAATGCGTCTGTCTGCAGCCGTGCTGTGCCAATCTCTGTGTAATGATACATAACTGCTTCAGAGGGAAAAATGGGAGGTGAACAGGGATGGAGTTTCCACAGCAGAGTGCTGTTTTATAAGAAGCCCTGCTGTTTTCCAAATACATGTTTCTGTGGCATATATTGCAATAAAATATAAGAGAATCTCAGCTGCTGAAAACTAGTGCAATTTCAATTATTCTCTTAAATTCATGGGGAGACTTCTCAGACTCTTTTATCCTTAGAGCAAGTGAAGATCAGCAAAACAGGAAGTGTTTTTTAATTCCAGAAATCTTGTTATTACGTTGTCTAGTGCATTTGTTAACAATTTTTTGTAATACAGTATCGTGTTTTCTTCTGGGTGGGTGGTAGAATGTGAGAAGAAAATAAACTCCAAATTTTAGGCAATGAATCTTGATTGTAATACAGCAAAAGTGTAATGAAGAGTGGATATATTGGTGTTCTGAAAAAGGCTTTTCCTCACAATTGTGTGCAGTTCGCACTTGAATTTATAAACAAAATACTCTTGCACTTGATGTTTATGGTAATTGCTTTTTAGTCTTACTTTCGTAAATTATACCTGGAAGTTCAATAGCTGCAAATGTGCAAAACCACTAGGAATTTTTGAAATGCTCTTTATTTTAAATAGTACTCTTTCTGTACTGTTGCTTTAAGGTATTTTTAATATATATACCTCTTGGTGTTAGAACATGGAATGTTTGCTTTCAGTTTAGCAGAAAATAGTTCTGACCACCTCTTCTGTTGGCTTTGGTGCAGTTGTTAACCTTTGGTGTGAAAGGAATGAAGGTGAAAAATGAGTAACAGCTGGCAGTATGAATGAGTATATTTCAAGTGACTGTATAGAAGAGTTCTTTGAATGTAGTTTAAAATATTTACATCTTTCTGCCTTCTCAAAAATATCCAATGTCTTTTAAAAATCACATTTGCAACAGTTTATAAACAGCATTCTTAAACCTCCAGCTGCTACTGACACCAGTAAGAGTTTAATGGATATTGACTTCTGAAGCTGTATTTGGCTTTAGCATTAAATATTCTGTTTTACAAGGACATTTATGGAGTGAAAAGAGTACTCTGCCTCCTTCCCTCCCTATAATTAATAATTTTGTCATGTGCCTTCTCTGTGCCTCTTCAGTAACCATGGCTCACCTTAATACGACTGTTTGACATTAGAAGCCTCTCCAGAGAGGAAGAAAATCATTCAGAAATAAGCTATATAAAGGTTATTAAACCAACACTTAAGATGCTAGTCCTGCACACTTTCCTTTACCCCTAATTAAATACCAAGAACAGCCATGTAGAATTTTCAGTATGTACGTCTGCTGATGAATGTACCTTTATCAGAGGAAAAGCACTTTCAGGGAACTGAAGGTTTGCTCCCAGCACATATTTGGAATGCTGCTTTTCCAAAATGGGTAGGAAACCTTGGGGGGTTGACTGTCCTAAAACTAAACGTGAACTACATATATGTTGTGTCTCTTCTCGTATCCTCTCTTGGATGGGTCAGGTTTTTAGGTTGAGTTATCTCACTGGCTGCAGTGGTGCTGTTTCCATAGATAAAGGCAAATGGCACAAGGAAGTTTGGAGCATTGGGTCAATGCTGTGTTTACAAATCACTCCTTTAAAAACTTCTCACTTACTTCACAGAAAGCTGCAGGAGTGACCTGAATATCAGGATGAACCATACATGGATCAGTGTGTTAATGTTCTAAATGGCTGACAACTTTGAATTGTGGGGGGGACAAAAAGTAAGATTTTTTGTTTCTAAAGTTTCTGAAAACCATGTAGACTGGGAAAAATTCATTTTTCATCAGCAGTGAGTAGCATTCTTACCTACATTGATTTTACAGGTAGGAGACACTGGCACCTGCAAAGCAGTGATAATTTGCAGTGTAGCTATTCTGACTTTCAGTGCATGACCTTGAGGAGGTCAGGTCCTTTCAATTAAAAACATGATAGTGTGAAATCCCCATGCCTTTATGTTCTTGTTGCCAGGCCCTGCTGCTGATTGACAGAATATTACATAGGTTGGCCATTGAAGTCTAATTCCTTCAATAAAAATTTAACACAGATTTCTTTTTGTAATTTATAAAACTGTGTCTCTTTTCTTACCAGTTTTCTTGGCCTTGTGCCCGTCAAATGAATACTTTGAAAATATAGAAGGTCTCTGGATCTTTGGTGTCTCGTGTTGGCTTTTTCAATTAACTTTGCCTAATACTTTATTGAATGATTTTGCTATTGTGAGTAGTAAACTGGTAATAACCTAGCAAAGTACAGGTGATACGTTTCATAATTCTAGCATTTCTAAAGGATTTGCAATTCCTAAAGCTGATCAGGTTGATGATAATATAAATAATAATGATATGGTACATCAAAGGCAAGTCTTAGACAAAGTGAGGTTTTTCTAAATGGCTGGAACTTCTAACATAAAGAGGCTCTTCAAGTAATACAAGAGGCAATGCTATAAAACAAGGTGTTTAATTGCAACTTAAGCCTTTGCAAGTATTTGATTCAAATACAATACAATCAACTCCAAATTTTTTTAAAGCTGTAGTGTTCTATTAAAACTATTGTGACTATTTGCTTAAATCCAGTTTTGGTAAAGCAGAAAATTAATTCAGTTTCTAAACCAAGTAAATCTCTACCAACCTATCTCATTTAATCAGTGAACCCTTGAGAGGCTTAATAAGTTTCAGGAATCTTCCTCTGTTACTGGTACAGACCAGTGGAGCTGAAGCAACTTAATATTTATGCTGGAGTGGGGATGAAGGCCAAGGCTTTGCTATGGTAGGGAACAGGGCTGGGGGTGGCGATGGACAATTCGATTATAAAACTTCTTTATTATTCCAGTGCAAGTAAAACCAGACTGCACTGGTGCATGGAGACCTCCCTACTACTTGGCTTGCTGCAATAAAAGAAGTGAAGTGATTGCTTTCATTAGATGGAGAGTTGAGGAACTTAGACAACATGAACTAAAACCGGAATTTCTTGAAATATTTTTTGACTATCACTTAGGAAGTTTTTCCTGTGAAAACAGGGTTTAAACTGGATCAAAGAGGGTGAAAAGTAGTTTTTTGTTTTTTTTTTTTTTAAAGGATGGAACTATTTTAACAACTTTGCCTATTCAGTGTTTAAAGAAAATACTAAATACTGCATCCTGTTAAATCCCAAAATGTTGTGAAGTGCTTTTGCAGTCTTTGTGAAGGTAGCTCTAACAATAGGTTCAACTGGTTGGGTTTTTTTTTCTTCCATGTTTATCACTCATGTAAGTCACTCTGAAGTATGTGTTGGTGTGCTGCCTCATGAGTGTTTAATGATGACTTTCATTCAGTGTTAGCCATCAGTAGGTCAGAGATGCCTCATATCTTGGATGGAGTAATGAAATATCCTGAGTTTATTACTCTATTAAAATTCATTTTAAATGTCAAAGTTTCTAATTTGAACAAGGAAATTAAATTTAGGAGCATTTTCAAAGTAGCACACAATTTTCTCTTGGAGTACCAAGTGAAGTATCAGATAAAAATAAGACCTTTGCAGCATATGCTATTCAATTTTTTCTGTGTTTTAACTTTAGATAATTTGCAGAGATGGTTATAAGAAATAATAATTTTATAATAATTTATGGCTTGTCTTTTATGTCAAAAACAGTTTTGAGAGGGTGTATTAGACTTTAACCAAAAATACAGATGATTAAAAAAAAGGCAATATTCTTACCCATTTATTGTTTAGAAAATTCTGTGTTTGCTATCCCCTGAATGTCTCATTGTTTGCTTTGACACAGTTTGTGCTCTTTCCTGTCTTGTAGCATTAATTTAATTTTTCTGTCTTGCCAATCTGCGGCCTGTCTGCACCAGGCCTTGGCCTTTGTGCTGGCGTGGGACATTAGTTGCCCTTTTTCTTGAAGGGAGAGTTTTCCTAGTCAGAGATCTGCAGCTTCAATTATCTAATAAATGTTTTACAGCGAGTTGAGTATTACCGAGCAAATATATTGCAAGGCTAGGTGAGTAGTGCAAGTCTAAAATTGTCCAGATGAGCAGCAAGATTATCAGATAATGATCAAAGGAAATGTTTTTCTGAGCCCATTCAGTGGGTTCTGTATCTGCAGTTAGACCCACAACTGTCCAGTCACCTCCTTGTAAAACCTGCAAGTTTAACTTTCGTAGGTAGATTCTTCTCT
This sequence comes from Pitta sordida, assembly GCA_013390025.1. Classification (NCBI taxonomy): domain Eukaryota; kingdom Metazoa; phylum Chordata; class Aves; order Passeriformes; family Pittidae; genus Pitta; species Pitta sordida. The sequence goes on along the minus strand of WEKX01025313.1, from coordinate 18,612 downwards.
TGTTAATAAAGAAATGTCATTAATGATATCAGATAAAATGGGTACTGGTTGGTTGTTCTCTGATTAGATCCTTGTGTGGGAGTACGAGATTAACAGTGGAGGAGAAGAGATATGATGTGATGAGGATTTAGAGATTAATCAGGAAGTGGCTTGTTGGTTTGTGAAGGCGTCAATGTTAAATTCACTCACCAAAAAAGTAATAGTTGTGTTTATGTTCAATAGCACTAGAACACCGAGTTTGGGGATGGGTGAAGACGTCACTGAGGCAAATGACATGTATAATGTTTCTCTCAAATTCTCTCACATATTCAGATATCTTTTGGTATCACACAGTGTTTTTTCATTTCAGCAGGAAATTACAGCAACATGGGAGAAAAATAGTAAGAGGGGTTTTTTTGTTTGCTGTGAATTCTGTTTGAAACAAACCTCTTAGTGGTTGATACCTTGATCATAATGGCGTGTATGTAACACGTGCCAGAGTCCCCTCATTACCATAACTCTCTCCATGCATGTTTGCATACTCCGTCCATGCAGAGAGCTATCACTTCCAGAGATGCTGGCTGGCATCTTGAACTGATCACTGGTGTGCTTGTGATAGCTTGAGTAGCTATCCCTAAGCTCAGTAGACTCTACTCTATGTTAGAAGTCTGTCTTGTATACCAAAATGTGTGTTAAAACAGCCTTAAATTGCTGATATAAAAAAAAAAAGGTGATGTTAATGGTAATAAAACCTTTGATTTAATCATCAGGTTTTCATGACTTGAACTTCAAAAGCTTTGATAACCTCATACATTTATGTAGAATGCAAGTTAGATTTATTCAGCTGCTTAAATTTAATTTTCTCAGCCACATCTCTTCCTCTGAACAAGTATTCAAAAAATAATAGTTTTACTTGTTTCTTGTGACCCCCCAGGAAAGAGACTGGTTTTTGTTCCACAATGTGAACAAGAAGGCAAACCATCTTAAATTCAGGTATTGACGTAAGAAGAGTTAATAGTAGGAAATTGAATTACTTTCATGTGTTCTAAATGTATGTTTCAAGACAGTTAATTTCACAATGGCATATCTCAGCAGATGTGTGGATTTTATAATAGATTTAATCTTCACTGTGAGCCTTAAATACAATTACATAAAAATTCTAGAAATGTCAAGAAGAGAAAAATTCTCAATGCAAATCAATAACAATTTAGCCATATTGCCAGATCAGTTGTATTCTGTGGTTTGTAATTTTTCAATGAATAGACAATTATGTTTTACATAAGCATTGTAATTTCTTTTTTTATTGATCTATTGTAATAGGTCTTTCTAGTTATTGGCGTGACTATTATTTGTTTGACACTACCACCTAGTGAATGTGGCTCTTGTCAAAAGCTGCTGTGCCAGTTCCTGCTCACATGTAGAAGATACCTTGCCACTGATACCAAAAGCAGGATGAAATATTATCTCCCTTTTACAGGTGCTTTGCTTACCTGCAGTACTTACCTCGGCTTCTGGGCACAACTGTGCAGTGCCTGCTGGAAACTCTGCTGCCGCAACTACATTGTCACTTGTCCTTTTGGAAGCCAGGCTGAAGCAGTATTTCTGCAGTGTTTTCCAGAAGTGATAAAGGGTTTGGTTTTGCGCAGGGGGTGTCGAGTTGGGCAGTGCATTGTCTGTGGCTCCTCATTGCCCTTGTGTGTTGCTGGGCTCTTTACTCCAGTGTATTCACACATATGAAGAGAGTGCAAAGAAGGTTCCCGTCATTCTGACCATTGTTGTGATACCCAGAATTTTACTGAGGCAAGCTATGCCTTGATATTGAAGGGCATGTATCACATGCTAGATCAAACAATAGGTTCATTTGGGGTTTCCATTTGTGTTTTTTTATTATTGTTTAATGTAGGTACTGTTGAGTGAGCACATATACCCTTAGGGGTGACACAAATTAATTCCACTCCCATCATGACAGCTCTCCATGGATTTTTTGCAAATTGATGCAGCTGCGAGTGATTCCGTGCTCTCATGAGAAGTAGGAGATTAAATTCTGACACTATTGTACTATTTTTAATTAATTTAACCTCCAAACTAATCATTTCCTAGTGCTAGTTTCTCTGACTTTGGTCAGTAGATAAATTAGTTAATGTCAAATTAATTAGTTAAGGCAGTCTATGTTTAAAAGCTTGATAAAAGTGGTAAGAATGACTTGTGCAGGATCTGCAACTGTTAGGGAAGTAGGGGTTCACGTTTTTAACAGGAAAACCAGGAACTGTGTTTTCAAATTAGTCACTTGAGTACAAATGTTCATTTGAATATGGAAAATGCTCAGCTACAACAGTGAAGGTAGAAGCTGAAATACTGTAGTGCCTATAGCTGGATCCTGAAGTGATATTTTTGTAATAATCTGGAGAATAACAAGGGAAAACAGGACTAACTGACAGAGCTAAAAAGAATTGAACTGTGCTGCATGCTGAGGAAGAGGGATTTTATTTCTTTTGGAATATGGGTTGAATCATCTCAAAAATAACCATCAATTTTTTTAGATTTTTGACAGAGTCTGAAATTCTAAACATTTTCTTGTTGTTGAGTTTAGTCTGTGCATTCTTACTGTACAATGTCTTTGTGGTGAATAGTGGGGAAATGAGTAGAATAAACAGAGGATCATTGCACTTTTTCCATTTCAATGAAGAATGTTCCCGTGTTTGCGTTTCCTGGGAGATTAGCCTTACAGAGAAGGCATAAATATGGATTGGAAAAAATGTGACTTGAGAAGTCCTATTACCTGAGCTGGCACTGTCTTATCCTCTAGTCTTGACTCTCAGCTTGGCCAAAAGTGAGAAGCTGGAGGGGATTAGAGAGAAGTGTTGGGGTATAGCCAACAGTCTGCCTTTAGTGGTGTCTGTGCTGTGAAGAAGCAGCTCAGTACTGCTGGAACACAGGAGATTAAGGTCAAGGTGTGTTTGCCCAGGATTCGGGGGGAAAAAAGAACTTCAACACTTGAATTTTTAATACAAGTTGTGTTTTAAATTGAATTTAGTGTCTTTAATATAGATACTGGCTTGACAGGGAGGATGCAAGGCATGTTTTGCAAGTTTAACAAGCTGTTTCAAATGACACTTTGTTATTACTTTCGGAAGTGGTGTTGTGTTCTATCACAATTTTTTCCGAAATCAGGTGTAAGTGGAAAATATGGTGGTAGTTGTCCTGAAGGAGCTCAGCTAGCAGGCAGCAAAAGGTATTTAAATGATTAATACAGAGCAAATGGAGTTATTTAGAATGAGTGGCTGAATCCTTGCCAGTTAAATGAGTGTCAGAACAGATAATGCTTAACATGATTGGAAAAGAGGTAATTTCTTCAAAACAATCTCATATGAAACAATTACATGTAAAAAAGTCAGTAAATTTTAGAAAAATATCTCCTGTTATGCTGGATTTAATTGAACAGGTGTAATGTTTGTTGTTGTTTAGAGATACAGAAAAATTAGAGATTGTAGAGCCTGGTGATATTGGTGAGCTGCAGTGAAGAAAATGAGTTTGATTTTAGTGGCACCTTTAACTCTTTTTTCCTATTTTGAAGAAACACAGAATAGGTTAAAGATACTTTTTACAGTGAAGTTGCAGCACAGGCAATAGAAAAGTAAGGCACGACTTTCTCCTTAAAGCAGTTTTTTTCCAATCTTTCTAGACTTGAATGGTGTAAATTCTGAACTCAGTTATCTGAGTAGTGTTTATCTGTGCACAGAAGACTTCTGGGTCCTTTTTGTTTCTGTGCCAGATCATGTTCATTCAGTTTCCTGTTTACATGGTGTGTGACATGTGCCATGCATGTCTTGAGTCATGATGTCCAGGCAGGCAGCAAGGATGAGTCTTCTGTGTTTAGCAGTTTTAATTGTCTTGCTCTCATTTCCAAGTTTTATAACCAGATTGATAAATTAATTCAGTGTTTCAAAAGATCTTTTCTGCTCTCTGGGCCTCAGTGTTAACCCTGCCTACTGTACCAGAAACAGAAAGGTCGTTTTATTTGTTATCCCAGCATTGCCATTTTGCTTGTGTTGGAACTCTTGCTTATTCTCTGTACTTGGAACTGCTGGCAGGGCATTGCACACAGCATTATTAAATTACCATTATTGCTCTGTGTGCTGGCATGATGAGATGCTGTGTCAGAGGTGTTGATCACCGAGAACGTTTTCTCCTCAGATGCTGGCACCAACTAAACTCTGCTGAGATAAGTGGCCAAGTAGTGGAATTTATTGAAATTATCAGTAATTGTTGTATTGCTACAAATCCCTCCTTGCTTAAAGAAGGACTTCTGAAGTGAAGACATTCAAAATTGTTGAAGAGACGGGTCTCCACTGAAATAAATACTATGAAATTAAATGTTCTCAATTTCTAACTGATTTTACAAAGCAGTCATAGCAATTTGAAAAGTAGATGTGCTCTTTTTCTACATTGTTTGTTTATTAACTAAGGAAGTAGAAAAATAATACTTAAATATGTTTACTGACTTTGTATTCATGTACTGTATGATAAAGAGGACTTGGGGCATTGGAGGATCTTTTCTTTCTGAGCTCTGACACTGAGGAGCTGGGTAACTTCAGGTAGAAAATTCAGACTCTGTAGGTTGAACCTCATCTCTCACTTCTAACTTAGACTTTGTGTTGCCAACAGGTATTGAACTGGCAAATCTGTGAGCATAGCCAGGGACAAACCATGTTCAGTGGCATGTCAGAGATTAGAAATAATGAACTTCATTTATATTTGGATCTCAGTCCAACTTCTGCTCAGGGTACAGCTGACTGACTAAATTGAATTCCTTAGAGCCACGTACACTGGATGTTGAACATGTCCAGGACTGGAGATTCCACAGCCTGGCTGGGCAGCTTGTTGCTTGGAAGGGACTTCTCTATCTGGTGCAAACATCTGCTTCAAGCATGATTACTGTTTGCAAGTAATGATTATTGATTACAAGTCAAACATGGACTTGTTCAGTTAAATTTCTAAGGGTGTTGATCTGCTGCCATACTTAATGCACAGCTGAATTTGTGACCATTGCTGCTGTAATTGAACTTATTCTCAGAAACCTCCAGTGAGAAATTCCCAGGCTGAACTTGGGTAATCTTTCAGCCTCTAAAAACTATGTATGAGGCTAATTCTACTGCAGTTTGTGTTGAATACTTTATGGCATGCTGTTTGTCTGAGGTCAGTGTGTATAATTCCAAGGCTTATGTGCTTGCTCACTGCTTACCTGAATCTCTTCTCTGAACCTTGAATTGTTTGGGATTTTTTTGTATTATTTTGATTTGGTTTTTTTCCTAATGATTCCCCCTGTTCCTCCCTTGGATTCCTATCTACTCCTTAAGAAGTAATGGTATTTCTCCAGTGATGACTCAGGTTTGCATTTTATCAGTGTTTCCTGTGTTTCATGCTTAATCTTTTGAAATGCAATTATCCATGTGATGTATTATAAGCTTCTGGGGAGAACAGAACATTATAGTTTCTACATGAACAGCTTGTAAGAAAATGACTAAGTGGACCTGTTTATAGACCTAACACAGAGTTTCAGCTCTAAAAACAATATAAGAAGGATGAACCCTGGTTAACATTCTGTGCCAGCTGGCAGCTCTGATGTATGTATTTGTAGATGTCTGCAGAACACACATAATCAGTGTTTGGAAGAGGTGTGCAAATTACGGATCTGCCTGACCAGTCATAATTACACCATTGTAAGGGCAGAGAGGCACTGAGATGTAATAAAATGGTCGTTAATCTCTTGCACTGTAAATTATAATCTGCTTGTGGTTAAGAGAAAATAATTTGGTGGCTGTAGTGTCCTGTTCATATCGGTGCTGGGTGGGGTTTTTTTGACAAGGTATTGCTCGGGATTTCCTTCCTGGAGGAAAAGCAATTAAAAGTGTGTCTTATTTCTTGCTTAGAATTCATCTGTCAGTGAGGCTTGGATGTTACTATGATTTCCTTTATTTGACACTGAAAGAGAGTGGTGGATTCATTCTATGATTTTTTAGCTGGGTGCATTTTATTGAGACAGTGCAATATCTTATTTTAGCATTTTGAAGTTTAACATCTGTCTCTTAGTTTAGGGGAAGTATCTCCTTTTGGTGGTTGTGTCAGTTTTACCCAATTATTGGTCAGAGATATGTATCATTATCTGTTTTTATGTATTTTATGTATTTATCATTATATACCAATATATTATTTTCAACAGAAAGCATCAAGTGTCAGATTAAATGTTCAGAAGAAAGAAAAATAGAATTAAGTGTTCTAGAAGGGAAAATGATGGCCCTACTGGAATTGGACATAATCACCCCCTATACCATGAAATGTGGGGATGAACTTTTAAGTTGTTGCACCTTCCATTATGCAATACAAGTATTCGTGTCCAGAAATGCCCTGTAAATTTCTCAGACCTTTACAAGGGAATACCAAAGGTAAGATTAAGAAACATCTTGTAAATATTTCTCTGTATAAGAAAAACAACTCTAGTGTACCTTCAGGTATAATAAAACAGGCACTTCATGTATTGTATGAACTATGTGGTGCAATCAAAGATGATTTTCTTACAGCAGAGGATGGAATTTCCATGTTACTGCTTTTCTGCATCCATAGGTGAAGCACAATTTTCATGCTGCTGTTTAACGTGACCTAAAGCACTCAACTGTGAAATTTGCACCTGGCGGTTTGATGTTGGCCATGGTACTGTTCTTTCTTTCAGGGATAGTAAAGCAGGAATGATGAGGACAAGGCTTTTCTCGGTGCACAGTCCTGCAGTGCTCACTGTGCTGCAGATAATGTCCTGTGACTGTGGGAGACGGGAGTCGGGAGGTAGTGATGGCATTGCTGGGCTGGGTGCTCTGGCTGTGGGTGCATGTACAGGTGGGTTATGCTGAGCAAGCCGCTTGTACAGGTGTTTCTCTTACTCTGAGCTGAGATCCAGCCCCGTGAATCTGTTCTCAGGCCCTCTCGGACTACTTCCATAATTCAGCAGGAGTAGTGGGAGCTGTAATTTCCACTACAGTGAGTACAAGAAAAGCTAAGTAGAAAAGATGGCTGCAAGAGTTAATTGCACACAACTGTTAGCAGAATTCAGTAATTTTAGTCTACTGGGTATTGTAATTACTATTACTGTTTTCTTTCAGATTATTAGAATAAATCGTGTGGTGATGACTGTTCTTTCAACACTTGAACAAAAATTTGGTGTGATTAATATTTTCAGTAGCTACCTGCATTTATAACAATTGTGGTAATATAGATACACTGTAACATACTAAAGGAACTTCAGTATTTATGAAGAGAATAAAGTTCCTGCGGTCTTAATAGCTACTCTTTAATTGCACTGATAGTAAACGTGAAATATTCTGAATTTTGAATTAGAAATTTAGTAAGATGCGAATTGCTGGTGGGTTTTTTCTTCTACTGTGCAAAATAACTTTTCCATTTATTTTGCTTTGTTTCTACATTGACCCAATACACTGAAAACTGAGATATGGTGGGGAGAGCCTTGGTTTTAGGTCTGTAGTTCAGGCCATTAGTTAAACATAAGCTGTCTTTTAAAACCTCGTTTAGTTTTAGTAGCTTTCATAGTAATGTTGACAGAACTATTGTCAGCACCTTTACTGTGTTATTTAAAGTGCTGACACAAAAGGAAGCCTGAACTAGATCAAATATAGATTTTTTTTTCCTATACAGAACTGCCATTCTCTTGTTTCTCTCATACTTTGATCATTACAGTCAAATAGTTTCAAACATATTCTTTTCATTGACTCACTTTTTTCTTTCACATGCAGTTAGTCCTGTTGCACCAGTGCTGCTCAGGAAAAGATGAACTGATAATAACTCAGCTCTGTCTCTTGTGACCACACCAAAGTACTTGAGACTTTCCTAATCTTGCACTGTGTGATAAAAGCTTTTACTTCCTTTGCTCTTGCCCGATACCAGTGCAGGTACCTCACCCAGAGTTTTCATGTTGTAACTTAGCCAATGTAAGTAATGCAATGTTAGTGGACTTAAAAAATCTGCTAAAATTTAATTTTTAGTGATGTTTCCCAGAAGAGGCAGCACTGCTGTACAAAAAGTGCTTGTGAATCATTTAAAACAAATGTGCATCTGTCGTGTTTTCTGCCTGAGAGTGTGATTTCTGTAATTCTTAGTCTCTTTCTTGATCTGAAGCAGGCACCTGAAGTGCCAGGTAGTAGTTAAAGTTGAACAGATATTTTAAATTGCAGAGAAGGGTTTATTAGCCTCTAAGCAGAAGTTTACAACATGTGGATTGATAGGTTCTCCTAATTACTTCTCTCCAATGCACACCCTCTGTCTGACAGTCTGGATACATTTTTTGTTGTTGTCTGATCATTTTCCGTACACTGAAGGCTCTTGACACTGCCTTGCCTGGGAGGTGTCACTCTAGCAGGAAAGCAAGATGGAAAACAAACAGCAGCAAAGAAAATGCAGGATTCCCTTAGGGCAATAACTTGTGCTTTTATGTAGCAGCCATTTTCTGACACGACACAGAACAAGCTCCTTGTATTTTTTCTTCATGTGACTTTCCATGTTCCACATGAGGCATACAGAGATATTTATGCCTTTTTCTACTTCATTAAAGCACTTCCTTGGAGGAACAGTTTCTTTTCTCTTTATGACTCTGCTTGGCTTGTTCTGTATAGAATTACAGAGATGGAGGAGGTTAGTAGTATTCTTTTTTTCAACAGGAACAAAAATAGGTGGTTTTTTCCTGTATTAAGCAGGCTTGAGGTAGGGATTAGAGAATGTGAGAAAATACAGCTCTTACAGGTTTATAGACAGCCAGAATTTATTGGGCAACACAAAAACTTTGCCAAACTTCATATACATTTTATAAATAATATTCTGACATGCGATCGCTTATACCTGTGTACGGATCTGAAACATTCTTCAAAACTATAGAAACGACTTACTTTTGACTTCTGCAGTGCTCCCCTCGTCTTCATCAGAACTTCTCTGAATGAGATTCTCTTCACTTTGACATAATATTAACATGACAACAGCAATGGCACTGGCAGGAGTCATAAACCTGCAGTGTTTTAAGATGGAGATATATATATTCCATATATATTTATTTTAAAATAAACCAACTCCCCTCAAGACACCATCAGTATGGATTTGATGAATTTTACCATTTACAGGTGATGTTTGGAGAGAAGTATGATCAAGTGGCGCTTCAAAGACATTAATATGTTAGTAATTACCTGAAAATTTTATGCTAACAAACCATTTTAGCATGGTTCTCTTCAGGCTTTTGTGAGACAGGTAACTTTGGAATAGTATTGAAAAATGTTATTCTATACAGAATTTTTATGCTGTTCTGTTTTAAATAGAGCAGTATCATATCTCATACATGTTCTATCACACGTAGAGCAGTGCAAGAAGCTCATCTTTTTTATTTAGATAGTCTCTTTGCCTTCCGGAAGGAATGTGGACAATGCTTATTATGCTGCTGGTTCTTGGAAACTCATTTTTGGTGTTGAAGATGGTGGAGATCATTCCCATGTTTGCTGCATTTGCTGCTGCTTCCCCTTACAAAGCTGGACTCACTGAGATCGAAGAGGAATCATAAGGCACTGATGTGATGGTTTCAGAGCTGGTTTTCAATTCTAAGTTTGTAGCATTGGCTTGAACAAGGTCACCATAGGGATTTGAAAAGCAGGCCAATGTTTAAAGAAATTCAGGCTGTTTCTGCCACCTGAAACAATAAGAGAGGTGTGCAGTAGCTGCTCCCCACACCTCAGGGATCACAGGTATTCTAAAGACCTAAGAGAGATGCACCTTGGAATTTTAATGCAGTGGTTTTATGTATCACATAAGATTGCCGGCTTGGAGGTTTGATTTTCTTGCAGTGGATAGAAACTTTTTGCTTCTGCTTATGTCTGCAGGTATGTTAAAATCCTACATGGAACTTCTATCATAGTTTAAAATAAACAAGCCTATGAGTCCTTTTGCAACAAAACTAAATGGTAAAGTGTGATTTAGATAATATTTGTTTTGCAAATAATTTATTTATCCTTGAATAGGAAGTGGTAGTTGTTGGTGAAAAGGCTGCCTAGGCATGGTGGCCACTTACAGCATTTGTTTTATTTTTTTCCCCCTGAATTTAAATATATATCATTGTTAAAAAAGTATGAAAAGTGGCAAGTATACCAAAGAAATAACAGTGTAGACGTTATGGCGTGTGTAATGAAAATTTACTGAACAATAAAATAGATATTGACAACACAGATTTCTTTGAGAAAGACAAATGACACATGACATAATGGAAACACAAAGTGTAGTACTTTGTGTTCCAAATAAACAACTCCCTTGAGAAACTTGAAGCATCTTGTTAAATGGAGACATTACTTCTGTTGTATTGAAAAGCATGTTTTTACTACTACTCCTTTTCTTATGACAGCATATTTATATTAAGTAAATGCTTTCTTTGGTTCTTTTGAATGCAGCTGCACCACTGGAACTTTTCACGTTGGCATAGCTATTCTTGTGCAGGAATTACTATCCTTCAATGCTGATGTATGTCTGTTCTGTGGCTTTCATGGGTGTGATCCAGTGAATACTACATGGCTTGTTGAGGCATTTGATCTTAGAAAATGCTTTACATTTTTCATCCCTCTGGTTGGTGGGTCTGGAAAAGGATGAGTAGTTTGCTCTAGCATCACCCTGGGTATAAGTGCAACCAAGGACTGTCCCATTGCTGCCACTGTTTAACCATCACTCAGTGTGTGTTGTTTATGGAGAAGTTTCATAATAAAAATTGTCTCAGTGCTCAGAAATCTGATCAGTGATTGTACCTTATTTCTCACGTGAGTGCTGTAGTAGGGCCACTGCTGACTTCAACTATGTAGATAGAGTTTATATGACTTCGAGTACTGGCTGGAACAGAACTATAGAATGTGCCAAGTTGAAAGGGACTCACAAGGGTCGTTGAGTCCAGCTGCTGGCCCTGAACAAGACCATCCCCAAGAGTCATACAGAGCTTTTACATCTATTGTCTGTTTTCTTTCTTAAGCTAGACTGTAAGTTTGGTAATGCTTAGAATGTATCCCAGCTTTACCTAATAAAGGAAAACGTTTAAAAAACCTTTAAAAGAAAGTAAATGAAGTAAAAGACTTTGGACATAACGGTTAATAAATATTAGAAATACTCAGATGTAATCTGAATAATTTTGTGAAGGTATTTCCAAGTATTCTCTTTCCATCTACAGTATTTACTGAGAAAGTGGAAAAAAGTCTTTTGAAATAATTCTGGCTGGTATGAGATACCTGGTATGCCATTGTCACTCTCCTTGGCTGTGCTAACCCTGTGTATCTTATTCCTGTAGCAATACACATGTGCCTAATGTAGACTGTGGATTATGTAAAAAGTTATTGGAAATTAGGGGAAGTTATGATAATACCTTAGGATAATTTTGCATTCGCTCCAATTTTCTGGAGGTCAAGATGGAAAATTTGACGCTAGTTTGACACAATGTTCAAGAACTGCAGGACTCTGAAGACCTTTTGATGTGTTGCAGGAAAAAGGGAGAGCAACTACACTGATGTCCAAGGAGACTGCAGCTGCGCCTGTCAGGCTGGATTAAGCATCCCAGCCATAACCTGTAAAATTATTTGTGCAAATCCTATTTGTGTAGGTACTTAAATATCTGCTTGGGAACTGTGATGTAATCATTACCTTTGAAACATTTGGCCTGAGAGAGAGATGCTAATAAAATCAGGGAAGCAGAAAACAGGGGCTGTGGTGTTGGCCTTGCAGTAGCTGGCCATGATGCAGAACAAGATTTTATGAGCTGTGGAGGTAAAAGTTCGGTGCAGTGGTGGAGCTTCCAGAAGTGTCAGTGAGGGTTGATGAACAGCTTGATGACAGGGATGGGTGAAACATTCTACTGGGCATCTGTCAGTGTTTCAGGGGAGCAGGTGCCTCCATGCTGAAGGGGTAGAATGTTTGTGTCATCCTAATAACTTATTTCCTCCTTACCTACTTGAAAGAGAAATTTTGAGAGCTGACCTTCTTTTATTGAAGGTTTTGGGCTTGTTTTAAGAATGCTTTGCAAATGAATTACCTTTGGAGAATTATCAAACATATACTTTTTTCCAAATGATTTGAGCACGTTGCACTTGAGAGTGTAGAAAATTAGATATATAGCTTATATCTAACACAAGTGGGTGTTGCTTATGTAGCTGAAGCAGGAGCAGGATGCCTTTTCTGGGTGCAGATATTGTGCTCCGTGGGTGATAATGCTGCATTTGGGCCACTGGTCCCTTTGGCTTTATGTGACCTCCAGTAATTATTGTTATAATTGTGATAAAGTTGTAATGAGTTCTAACACTGCACTTGCAATGGGTACTCCCTTTGGAAGAATGCTTGATGTACTGTCCATAGTATGAGAGCATTTTTGAGTGGTTTTGCTTTCGTGAAATGCTTTAGTACAGTGGTGAGTGTCCCCATCTCATGTAGGAGACCAGGGGGTCTGATTCCTGCCAGGGAAGCAGTGGTACCGTTTAAGAATTGGACTTGATCCTTGTGGGTCTCTTCCAACTCAGAATATTTATGATTCTGTGAAATGGACTTTTACAAGTACAAGAAGCTTACAATCTATACAGCATTACTTTGCAGCAATGACTCTGTTAAACATGCAGACAGAAGTTGGATTTAGTTTTAGTTTGCCTTTCATTTAATCCATGACCTAGACAAACAAACACCAGCCAATCTTTTTGGGATAATATATGCAGCTGAGGGATTACTTTCTTTTTCATCTGTAAGACTTACTTTAGATTACTATAGTAAAATATTAAAATTCAGCTTTTGATGCATTGAAATAAAACTGTTGTCAGTTCAGTTGTTGATAAATTATTTGAATGTTTGCATGGCTTTTGCTTAACTTTGATATTACAAATAATAATGCAGATCCATATTTCTTAGTCTGTTTACTTTTACACTGGTATTTGTGGAGGGAGGAGGTTATTTTCCCAAAGCTCTGTAAGTTCTGAAGTGAGCGTTCAAGCCTTGTTTTTAATAACTTCTGGAGTTGCAGGCATCAAGGTCAGGTTGTTTTGTATGCTTTATGAAAAATAGCCACTTTTTATTTGGAGTGCAATTGTGTTCTGAATTTGCAGATTCTGGGGATGTTCCCAGGTACCTACAGAACAAGGGAATATCCCTGGGTTTACCTCTTTCTTTATTCTCTGTACTGACATGTGGATGCTCCACAGACATCAGAGAACTGACCCTCATTTAAGCCACAGTAGTTCAAGTGATGTGTGAAAAACTGTTCTTGAAGTCTGTGCAGAGCAAAGTACTGAATTCAACTACAACAAATCTCAGGCTGGTGAACAGATAATATAACTATACTTGCTAAATAAAATTTGGGACGTAATTTTATGGGAAGTGTACATTACAGCAAAATCAAGGTTCTACTTTTTATTGACAATATATTTTTAAGCAATTTCAGATATCAAGGTTATGTGTAGTCTGATTTGAATTTAACTCTGTCAAAAGGGCTCTTCAGGAAGCAAAACTTGTCCAGGGATGTTCTTAAAGAAAAGCATCAAGTTTTGGGTGTTTTTTTGGGACTTCCTGCTGAATGAGTTTTCAATGCAAGGCTTTGCATGAAAAC
>WEKX01025312.1:340-44292 GCA_013390025.1 Pitta sordida | reverse complement strand
TTTTAGGGCTCTCAGTCTTTGAAGTCTAATNTTGAAGTCTGTTTCCTATTATTTGAACTCCCTTGTGTACACGAGGTCTTTGACAACTCAGAAAGACAAAAACTATACCCACATCTCTAAAACAGCATCGTCTACACAAACTGGAAATGTTCAGAGTCTTTGTGATGATACATTATCCTGAATGCCAGGGAATCCTAGCTGTCTGGCAGATGATTATCATGGATGAAGAGACAGGTACAGACTCCTACTATGCTGTCCACCAACCCCAGACCAAATAGGGTCTTGTAGTACAGTGAACCCCCGACTTTCGTGGGGGTTCACTGTACTTTTCATGAACTCCCCACCTCCAGCAAAGCCCTGTTTCAGCAAAGATAAGCAGTTCATGAATATGCAAATAAGCCATGCGCATCTGCCTGCTCCACTCCATCCCAGAGCACCAGGGAGGCATTCCTGACTGCCCTGGGGCAGCCAGGGTGCTGTGTTTATTCCCTGTGTGCCCATACCAGGGCTGTTGGGGTCCCTCCATACCGTCCGTGTGTACCAGGAGCACTGGGAGGTGTCCCCCTGAGCCCTGGCAATGGGTGGAGGTGCTGTGCCAAAAAGTATTTAAACCTGGAGCGTGTGTGGCTTGGTGGGGCTCAGCACTGTTTTTGCCCTCCACCCCCACCGGCCCATTGTTTGGGATGCAGGACACTGATTTTATTAGACAGCTATTATAAGTCACCTCTGACTCTAGTGAGCGCCCCCTCCTCCATGGTTCCCTTCCTGCAGCCAGTTACCAGACTGGATCCAGACTGCTCCGTGCCATCATGCTGCTCCATGTGAGGGGAATAGCCACATCATCCCACGGTGGCTGCAGTGGAGGGCCCAGCTTCCCTCTTCCAAAATCTGACCAAGGTAGCACCAATTGTTTGGTAGGGGGGAAGCCAGCATCCACCAGGGAGGCAGGGCAGCAATCTCCTGGGATGCTAAGATGGTTGCTTAGAAGCTGTGCTGCTTTCATCATCTCACACAGCATAGGCAGATTTTTCATTGACACAGATGCCTGATTTGTTTGGTGCTTTCAGAACAAATCACAGAGCCTGTAACCCCAAAGGTGATGCTTGTATGATTTTGTGGAGCAGGCAGGTTTTCAGATTTGAATGATTTGAGATTTGAACGAAGGTGTCTGGACTTGTCCCTTGCTCCCACCGTGGCAGTGCATGGGGGCAAATGGTGAAAAAGTGACTGCGTCCATGGAGACCAAGGGTCGCTGTGTTGCCAAAGCTATGTCAGGATACGGATCCTGCACAAGCTGGGCACTGACAGTGGTGGGGGGGGATCGGGCGGCAGGTGGGAATGAGGTGTTGGGGGGCATGGCAGTGGGAGGGGTGTGGGACCCGTGCACCCATTGCCGCCCCAGGCTTCCATTTGCAAGAGAGCTCAGATACTGTCTTCACTAGCAAAAGTGAGATGGCAATTCCAAAATCACGGTGCAGCCCTGAACTGGGCTGGGCTGAGCCGGGCAGCGGGTGCTGGTCTGGGGAGGGGCCTTTCTGGCTGCGGGCCTGGACAGAGTGGAGCGGTGGCTGTGCCCATGCCCGCCTCCCCAGTCTGGTGCTGCTCCAGGTGAGCTCCACCCTCTGCGGCCACAGGTTCTGCCAGACGTGGCAGTGCCTGGCGGTTGTTTTCAGCATCCTGATGGGGTGGGGGCCGTGGGCTGGGCTGCACCTCTTGGGGAGTGGGGCTGGTAGACAGACCATGTGTTGACAGGAAGGAAGCAGGGGCAGCACCACCGTGCCCTCCAGGGAAAAGACTAAGTTCAGCTTGGCTGTCTTGGCACCACTGAGAAAGGCAAACTTGCTCAAGGTGGGCTTGATGCTGGGGCTCAGGCAGGCGAGCAGAGAGCAAGCAAGTGGGAGTCCAGCAGGCCGGTGGCAGCCAAGGAGGGTGGGCCATGCTCTAGGAGCCCTGGAGTCTGTGCCTTGAACTGGGACAAGTGCACATGCGGCTGGGGCTCCTGGGTCATGCTTTATTTATTCCTCACTGCTGCACCCCCATGGCTGCTTGTGTGAACTGTGCCCATTGCTGGTGTACCCTGGTATTTTGGGGTTGTCATTTGGGTTCCGATGCTGTGGGTACAGCTGAGAAAGCCTGGGAGGTGCAGAAGCTTGGCTTACTATTTTTTCTGCCTTGTAAAAACTTCCATTAACAAAATCATGCCAGTATGTTTTATTTTTCAAAACTCACTTTATGCCGTGCAGCCTGGAACCTCAATAATCAGCATCCTCACAACTCCTCCTGAGTACTCTGGCGCTGAAGAGGGTGGGGCAATGGGCAGGGCTTAATTGTATATTCATGAGCTGTATATCTTCACAGCTCTCTCTACATATCATCACAGAAAAAAACTCCGTGATTAATTGAACCCACAAAGACCAAAATCATGATGAGCCAGGGGCTCACTGTATATGGATTATCTAAACAGCAATCACCCTAAAACCAAATTAAGGTCTTGGGTCTCTTGCTGACATTCTCAGGACAGAAATTCTTGTTGCCAGAGGGCACAATGATTGAGCTACCTTCTCCTTCCTATTGATTGTTAAGGTGCACGTTGTGTGGGCCAAGCTTTGGATGTTTGCCCATTCAGAAAAGGAAAGCTTGCACTTCACACCTGACATCACTATCTTTCAGTTCATTTAGTTAATGAGGTGTACACTTATTGTACTTTATTGAAAAGTAACGAAGGTGTTGATTAAAAGAAAAAAAGATATGGACGAAAGGAACTGTAAAAAAGACCTAAGCAATGCCCTGGAGATGAAAAAACAGCAGAACACTGATGTAGAGAAAGCCAGGAAAAGCAAGCAATAACAATGAAACCCCCACATAGGCTCCAGCTCTGGAGTACCTGACTTGCACCTACACAGCAAAGTGCATTAACACTTCATTATCAGAACTAATTAGAAACAGGCTCTACTTCCCATTCAGAATCATCAAAGGAATGAGGGAAATGTGGTAAGCCACAAGGCTCCAGGAGCAAGTAAAAAAACTGATGGTAGGATAAAATGAGGGGGAAATAAAAGTGTGAAGTGTTCTGGAGGAAATTCCTGGCAGGGCAGACACTGCGGAGGAATACCAATACCCTGTCTCCAGAGGGCGCCTGTGAGGGCCTGAGGACAAGGAGGGGTGTCTGCAGTGCTATTTGCAGTAAGAACAAATCCCAGATGGGAGCAGCACCCATCTCTGAGCAGGCTCACCAATATAATTGTATCATCCCTTGCAATCAGTGTGACTCTTCTCTCCATAGTAGGAAGAACATCATGACTCTGGGACTGCAACATGGCAAACAAGTTTTGGAGACTTATGTCAGCCAAAGGAGTAAAAAAGTTGATTTTCATTTTATTCTAATCCTGAGCTCTGCTGACAATCTTAGCCAGAAGCATTCAGAGTGATCGTTCTAATTCCATTTCCAGGCTGGATTTATAAAGTATGAATTCTAAATCCTGAGAGATATATTTGAACAGCAGAGCAGTTCTCCAAGTGCTTCACTGTTTCACCTTGTCCCATTAAACACTGAAATGGAAGACTGTTTCTTAAAAGGAGATAGTGGACATGGTTTCAGGAGCTGTCCTTAGTGTCATCATTGGGACAGAGACCTTAGGATGCCAAAAGGCTGTACATTGTGTTTGGCACAGGTTGGATGTGGACTCAAGAGACAGCTATACTTTAGAGTATTGCACATCTACCTGTCCAGCTGCAGAACTTTCACAGGAGTGAAGTTTCCTCCCTAATGGCAATAACAATAAAAATGTGCTAGAGAGCAGTCTAGTCTGAATGAACTGTAGAGGTGACAGAACAGGAAGTCCTGAGACTCAGAAAGGGATTTGATCTTGACTATATTTTCCCACGAAAACAACCCAGTGAAAACTACTCTAATTTCAATTCAGATTAATTTTAGGACACAGGTTGAATCCAGTTCTTTCCAGGATGATTTGTATGCTACTTGTAGCAGAAAGCAGCACATACTGCAATGACATGTAGACACAGAACTTTCACAGAGGCAATACAATTTTAGTGCAAATCCAGTCAAAGAAAAATCGAGGCAGGCACAAAACACTTGTAATGGGACTGTCCCTTCTATTTCCACTATAAGCTCTGCCCTTGAAAATTTTCATATTGCAGCCAGATAATTTCCTACACTGAGCTCTTGATAAATGGTTATGGATTATCTGACTGATAGTTCTTTGTCATCAGCTAGAGAAGACTGAGCATTTTAAGAGATACAGATTTGCATCATGCGGTTGCTATGATAAATGATTCCCTCAGCACCATAAACAATATTTATGGTACCTCAATAACCGTTTAAAAAAAAATTCTTTATTCTTTCTTTTCTTTTCTGCTCTGTCTTAAAAGAAGGAAAAAAAAAACACCTAAAAAAACAGAGCAGTCACTTCATCTATAACCCGCTTTTCTTTCCATCTTTAATTATTTATTTATTCATTCATTTATTTATACTACAAGTCTTCTGAGGTCTATGGCTCCTCTCCTTTGGAAAGTCTTGGCCAGCTTTTAGAAGAAAATGTTATGAAGTATGCTTCCTAGCATTCTCTAGAAAAATGGCAGTATGTACAGTCATGTCTCCGTATTCGCAGATTAGGAGTTTC
The DNA here is from genome assembly GCA_013390025.1 of Pitta sordida. Taxonomy (NCBI): domain Eukaryota; kingdom Metazoa; phylum Chordata; class Aves; order Passeriformes; family Pittidae; genus Pitta; species Pitta sordida. The sequence continues at coordinate 39,652 of WEKX01025312.1, read as the reverse complement.
CTGTAGGTCTCATAAAACCTTTAATCCATGAATACAGGTCAGACATAAAAATGGCAAATTATTGCCAGAAATATGGCAACTTTGGAACACTGAAACATCCCGGGCTCTTTAAGGCAGCGAGGAATGTGGGATTCAGTTTTTTTTCCCTTTAACTGCAGCAGCTAGCACTGGCAGGAGTGCTGTGCCTGAGGCTATGAATATCTGCATATGTACATATGCACATATGCAAATATGCACTGGCAAGTCCAGGCTGGCTGCTGTGGTCAGAATGGCTGGAACAGCACCCCACATGGTTCCCTGTGTTACAGTTAAAGACTTCCTCACTCACGGCAGGCCTGGGCAGGGCTGGGGCTGCCCGCAGCAGCAGTGCAGGGCCACATCATCCCGTGGAATTATACATTGCTCTATGAAACACTGAGTAAGAACTGCAGAAAAAATTTCCATGAAAAACTGAGGNGACTGACCACGCTGTTCCTGATATAGGCCAGGGTGCCATTGGCCGCCTTGGCCACCTGGGCACTCTGCTGGCGTGAATTACTGAGGTATGACTGTGTATGGTATGCATACATGTATGGTACATATGGGGCTGGAAACTTCTTATTATCAGAACAAGTATTGACAAGGCATTTGCTCCATGGATTTGAGGATTCATAAACTTACAGATTTTAGTGAGGTAGGCATAGTCTTAGAGATTCAGGGATTATAGTAAAACAGTGAAATTTTAGTGAATTTTAGAAGGATTTTAGAAAAATTAGTAGATTTCAGAAGCATTCCCTGGGCCTGAAATTTAATATCCAATATTAAAGGTAAGAAAGTCTTGTTTTCCAGTCCTGAAAAATAAACAGAACACCATTCTAGTCAAAACATGGGGTAAGAATGTGAAACATCAGAGCTGATTGGTCAAAAGGCTTAAAGCAAGGTGTAAATTTATGACATAATACCAAAAGGATACATATTCATGTCATAATTTCCATATGTATGAGGCATGGCTATAAAGATGGGTGACAAACCTGGGGCGGGGCTTTTTGGCAATCAACAGGGCTGGGAGAGACATTGCTGGGCAATGATGTTCTTCCCTTGTTCCTGGGCCCAAAAATAAATTTTTTCTATAGTATGCATGCTATAGAAACCTTGAGTAAGACTGATTTGCCTTAAATCACCATTAAGCTGAGTTTTTGATATGTTGAACTTAATAATTTGCTCAGTGTAACAGCAGCAGTTGCATCATTCCACCTTTATAATGAACCTAATTTTGTTGAGGGACTTACAAAGATTAGAGAACGACAGTGTTTCATGGAGCTACAAGTCATATCAAGCTGTCCTCTGCTACATCTAACAGATGATTTTATTTACCCTGAAAGATAAAGTCCAATCATGCCTCAATAACCTCACAGCATGAGTGAAAACTTATACTATTTTCATTTGATCTGCAGATCTAGAGAAGCCATAGAAACGATGACTGTCTTGTGACTACTGAAGCAGACAATCCTGAATATTCATAGGTTAGTATTTGTAAAACTTTAACTAGAAAAATGGAAGCAACAATGGAATTTTGATTAAGAATCTGAAAAAGGGATATGAAGATAGCGAATTTTCCAAACTTCTCTCTTAATATCAGATCTTTTCTTCAGTGTAAGAAAAATTCACTTAGAGCAAAAACTATTTCTGGCCTGTTTGTTTGTTTACATTACAGAAACACTGGGGGAAAAAAAAAAAGGAAGTGCAAAATGAACATTTCTCTTTATGTGATTGGTGTTTTAGGGTTTTTTGTGTTTAGTGTGGGTTTTTGGGGAGTCTCTGTGTGTGTATGTACTTTTTTAAAAGAATCATATATGGTATGTAGAGCAGATAACTTTCTCCTGAGACTATTTCAGACAGATCTATTTAGGGCTGGCTGAAGAAAGTCTCCTTGAGATCACTGACAGGAGTCATTACCAGCCTGACTCCTAATGGGAAGCCGCTTCTCCAGCCATGAGATAACAGCAGAGCAGTTGAAGGTTGACTTGATTTACTCTGAGAGTTTCCAATCAAAAAATATGTATTTATTAAATAGGGAATTATTAATCCATACTTCCAGGGTACTTGAAACCAGTCCATTATTTGACTTAGCCATAAAAGTCCCTGACTGACGTTGGATGTTGTGTAAAGCTAAGAGTGAGAGAGAACTACTTCCTCAGAAACCAAGAAAGGAATCTTTCCAGGATATTACGGTGGTTACATTGCAATATCATTTTCTTAAAAAACGGAGATCCTCAACTCTAGCACTACTGTGTGAATGGAATTCATAGACAATACTAGAGTGCTGCATGAATGGAGTTGTGGTATGGAAGGGCTTCATCAGATTTCAGCCAACTCCTGCATGGCTTTGCCACTGATCATCAGCTCGCATCAAAGCTAGTACAAAATCCTTAATTCTCCATGGAAATTAGTAGAAATTGTTGGAGTTTCCTTGTAAAAAGTACAGATACTTTTTAGTCAAACCTTTTTTCATATGAACTGTGAACAATCTGCTATTGTCAACCACTAAGAATTTGACTATATTTGATCTTTATCCTAACACCCAACAGCTCAGTTCTTTCCTTCCAAAGATAAAATCAGCATTGGGAAAAAAAAAAAGTATCATGAATTGCTCTGGTGAACTGACTTGATTCCACTACTGAGAAAGCATATTGCAGACAAATCCCTCTCACCCAGCGCTGCCCACACTCCTCTTGGCTCTGTTGGCTTTCTCTCACTCTCGCGGCAGACTGCATGGACAGAGAGGAGTTCACTCTCATCCGGGCTGCCTCACTCCTGCCATCATCTTCACACCTATTTGACAAACCTTTGGGGAGAGACTCTGTACAAACTACTTTGAGAAGAGTGGTCTACACAGTATGCAGATATACATATTCAAGCTTGTTGTAGCCCTAAATTTGTGTACGGCTGCTTCCAACACCATGTCCCCTCACCTTGCTGTGTTCTTTCCTAACTAGGCCAGGTCTTTTTAGGAAAGATAAACATAAGCACAGTGTCAGATGCATTCATTCATTCAAGTCTGGCTACTCTGAGAGTAGAGAACACCACAGAAATGCCACAAAGGTAACAAGAGGCACAATGAGGCCACACAACCTACCCTTTGTGTTCAGAGGATCCATATACCTGTGAAAAGACAGAAAGTGCCTGATACTGAAGCAGAGAATCTAGGATAACTGAAGAATATGCCTAAAATGTATGCTGTCCTCCAGCTGTTAGTGAAATTTAATAATTCCATAATGATGTTCAACCCAAGTAGCAAGGCAAGCCACCTGTGTCAGCACCACAACCTCTGCCATTTTGCAGAGACCTTATTAGGCCAAAACACTAACACAGGCAGACATCCCAAAATGAAGGCCCCACACTCTTATTCTCCTTTTTCCAACTATTTTACCTTCCTCAAAATAGTGTATTTCTGCCACCTCACCACCCAGGTCCTCAATTTTATTAGTACAGCTGCCTTCACTCTTATCCGGAGTGCTGGATAAGCCTATAGTTACTGTACACTAAACTGAAACACCTGTGACTCTCTCTTTTTCATATACATTCATATATATATGTATACACATATATCAGTATTATTTTTTTTCTTCATAGCTCTAAGTCCCATGTTCTGCAAAGGAAAATAAATCCTCATCCTTACAGTCTCTCCCACACCCCCCACGTGGCCTTGACAGACAAGCACAGACGGTGCAGCAAATATTTCACTTCACTTTATTTTAAAGAAAAGGAGAGAGAGAGAGAGAGAATTCTTGTGGCATTCCAGAGGTCCCTGGACACTCATTCCAAATGCCGGAGTTGGGCCCTGAATGAATTTCAGTCTAAAAGAGAACCTGGGTTTCTAGGCAGCTATCCAAACTTAACACAGACACTTTTTTCTTTCTAAATCGGTTAAAAAAAATTAAGACCTAAAGAGAAGGGTAGGGGGGAAAAAAGACAGAGAGAGAGAGAAGGAAGAGAGAGAAGTGAAGGAGAAGGAGATGCAACCAAGGTAGAAGAAAATGAGTGCAACAGGAAGAATCCGAATCTTCTGGTTTATTGGGGGGGGGGGGTCAAGTCAGAGTTTTATCGCCAAGAGACAGAGTTCTACCCATGCAAGGAGAAAGGCAGCTTCCCTCATGGCCATGAATAACTAGTGAGGAGAATCAAGCCACCTTTCTTTCCTTGGTGACGACTCCTGCCAGAGTACAGGTAATAATAGTTTCTGGAGCTGGTTCTCACCATGTTTTGCCCACAATGCCTTGGTGCACAAGTGAGGGCAGCTCTGGCATCACAGTCCTGGAAAAGTCTAGCTCTGGCTAATGTCTTCATCTTTGCTTAACCAATAGCATGCCCAGATCTACTGCAGTGCAATCTAACCAGCACCTTGATCATCACAGGAGATATGCTGCACTGCCAGAGAACTGGGAAGACTCCCTCAAGACAATTAATGATTTCTATTGGCCTCAGCCCACAGAAAGCCAGAATATCAATTGCTTCTATCACTTGTATCTCATGGCATTAATCAACACAGAGGTAAATTAGGAAGTGAATTGCTGAACATACTGCAGTTTCTTACCTCACTCAGCTTAGCCCAGTTGAAGGATTTCAGCGGGTGTGAAGGCTGCGGTATAGATTTCTTCTTCAGATTGATGGCACTGGGGCTGAAAGTGGTTGTTGAAGTGGGTGGCATTCCCATACTGAAGAAAGGTGGTGCTCCTGGTGGAGGAGGAGGTCCTCCTGGGGGAGGTGGTGGAGCAGGAGGAGGGGGACAGCTGGAGAAAGGCAGAGGAGGTGGTAGCGGTGGCAAATTCTCAGATATGTGAGAAGAGGACAGAGCTAATGGGCCACCTGGAGGAGGAGGTGGTGGGGGTGGGAAGGAAATGCTGCCTCCTTGCTGGAAAATAAGAAACAGAAAAGAAGAAAGCAGTTTAAAATGCACAGTAATTCCATGTTGCCAGCTGATGTGATTTTATTACGAGTCTCAAAATATTTGATGTTTTCTTTAAAGCCTCCTGCACTCAAAGCCATGCAATAAAGGGAGGAATCTCAGCTTTCATTTAAGAGAAAGTTTCAAGCCCTTGAAGCTGTGGAGAAGAGCTTGAAAAAAGGAACCATAAATGGTTCAGAAAAACAGAAAGCTAGTAAAAGAAGCCAAAATGTATTATTTTCTCCTTACGTATGAAAAAAGAGAAAAGTTCAATCTTATGAACTTTTGAACTCCTGGGTATAAAAGCTAAGGGTTTGAAATACTGAATGCCTGTCATTAGGCCCCACTAATGCAAAGTGAGAGAGGGAAGGGGAGAATGAATCTGCTTTCTGCAGTGTCTAAATGTTCTGGTTGTGGCTCAGGCACACTGCTGGGATATAAGGAGCACAAAGCAGGAGGGAGCAACCGCAAATGCCACTTCTGCAGAACTCCTAGGCATTATGGATGCTCTTGCAGCACAATAGGAATCCTGTTTCTTTACTAAATATACTTGCATATCTGGGAGGTTTCTCTCTATTCCACTAAAATAACAAACAGGGCCACCCCATTCAAAAATTATGGCTGGAGGAGGACATATGTGCCTCAGATGTTCCTGCAAGGATGGTGGCTGAGGAGAAGGAATGGAACAGCCCATGCGGTACCCATTCTATACCACCAGCTCAAGGATACAGGTCTCAGCTAAAAGCTGAGCAGCATCTGGGTATTATCTATAGTGATCACAGAAGCATTTCACTCATAAAATGATTTTGTCCACCATTCAGTAACTAATAAGCATTTAACAATCATGGGGAAGTCTCCCAGTCTCATACCGAGAACTCATTAAGCTGAGCCACCAGGTCATTCATCTGGTCTCGGGTCTGGCGCAGCTCGAAGGATTCCTTCTGCAGCTTGTCCTTCATTTTGTTCAGTGTCTTCATCATTTCATCTTTCTCCTGGGTCTTTGTTTCACATTCCCGCTCCTTCTTCTCTAGCTTGCTCATCAGGTCAGCATGCTCTAGAGAGAACCCACAAGTGCAACTGATGAAACAAAGCTTGTGAAAAGTTCCTGAAGAGATGCAGGTTATGATGAGACAAAGCTGACAAACCTGTCAGTTCAACCAAGGATGTATAATGAGATCAGGAAAAAGAAAATAGAGTCTGACTGTCTTGACCATGACCTTCAGTGAACAAGACAGAAATGCCCAAGTTTCAGTTAGACTGAATCAATTAATGTGAGGACTAAGAGAACTCCCATGCTATGAAACATATAAACTGAACACCGTAAGACAAAATGTACATGAGGGAACAAAGCAGGGTGTGCTGGGAAAAGGAAAAGTTGTGCCCAGCTCTGCTGCTTGCTACTCTGTGAATGAATTGGGATCAGTCTTGCCTCCTTTTTTGCCCACCCAAGCACAAAGGATGCACTCACCTTTACGGAACTTCTCTGCCTGATCCCTCCACTGCTTGACTTCATTTTCGTTCACCAGCCTGAAAGATGAAATCAGATCATTTAAATTTGTTCTGGGTTATCCCGACTGAAAGGGGTGTGGTCATTATGTGTAGCACTCAGCAAAAGGCAACCCAGTAAATGTGCATGTTTATACATGATCATGCCAGTGGTCAGTCTGGATCCAAATTCTGTCATTAGCTAATACAAATGTGATGGCTTTCTACTCAAAGTCATCAAAAGGGATAAAAGAATGCCTAGGGAAAAATCCTGATACATTCCTGTCTTCAGGTAATACCCTCAAAGTGCCAGGTCTGCTTATTTTGAAAGGGAGAAGTCGTCACTAAAATAATCATAGCTATGGGTGCTATGGGTGACAAATCACCCCAATCTTCATATGAGACCAGATTGCCATTGTTTTTTCTACTTTCTGTGGTTCTATTTTTTCTTTCTTGCAAGGAGGGAGGATGCTTATCTGTTGAGCAATATATCAGTAACAAGGCAATTCTCATGTCTCATACTGGCACAGCTATTTCCTATTACTGACAGAAAATAAACAGGGCATGCTAGGGATTGATTACGTATGCAGAATGAGGAGTAGCTATGAAAGTAGAAAGGGAAGATCAGGCATGAGATCTACAGAAACATCTGATATCTAAAATGCAGGAAGAAATCAGTACCAAAGTATTTTTCCATGATGAGAAATCAGATTTGATTTTGGCTCATGCCTGTAACAAGAGGGACTGTAAGATTTTTAGTACGGGAGAATTTGGTTTCGTATAGGCCTTATATTCTATAAAATGCTCTTTTCAGTGGATAATTCAGGAGGGTAATGGGCCATGAATTACCTTCAGAGGAAGTTGGATGGAATGAAGAGTCCAAAAGTTTGGCTAAAAAAGGACTGAGAACAGGGAAGTTGAGATGAGAGCCAGCTCATGTAGCTAGACTTCTCAAATGATGCATCCTATGGGAAAAAATAATGGTAGTGCCCTCAGCCAAGTCTGTGTGTGAGAGCAAGCAGATATTTTATGAAGAGGTAAGAAGTTTTGTATGCAAGGTGGAAGTCTACTTTCCACTATTTGCAATCTTTCTAAACTGTGGGTTCATTAGTAACAAATGAGATCAAACTAGAGATGATGACATTATTTTTATTTTTTTTAGTGCCAAGGAAAACTTTCATGAACATTTTGAAAGAAAAAAGACACATGAGAAAACTTTGTTATAAAATTGTAATTTTTCTCCTCTTCTAAACAGCTCTCCTCTTCTAAACATCTTCTAAATTTGATAGAAATTAGAAGTCAAAGACAAGGACTTTGCTAGAAGATACAATTAAGTTAAGCTGTCACTAGAAGGAGACTACTTAGAATGCTAACAAGACAATGAGAAACTGAAAGTTAGAAAAAAATACTCCTCACAGATGATATTTTATTTCTTAAGCACCTGCATACTTATCATATACTTATACCTGCATAAGAGAAATAAACAATAATACAGCTTACATTTTAATGATATTTTTGACATTAAAGTTTTCCAGTGGAGCCATATCTGGATCATCTCCTCGTTCATCTTGAAGAATAATTTGTTGCAGTATTCTGTCCAACAGCTGCCACTGCTGGAAGTTTCCTCCATTCCTCTTATCTGTATGGAAAAATACTAACCATGAGAACTTCCAATTCCATGCCAAAGTGCAAAGGCCTGCCAACAAACTGGCATTATTTCCTTTGCACCTTCCATCTCAGTCCTGTATGTAATAAAATACGGAACACGAAGTCTAACTCTGAACTGTTGCTAGCAGATTATTTACAAACACCTGGCATATTGCACCAACACATAAGAGACATGGGCAGCTGGGTGCCGGTTTGCACCTTCAGGCTGTGCAACTCTTTTGACAATTTAGCTCTAACTTGCACTTTAAATATCTACAAAAGTGATTCCTTTGTGATAGCCATTACTCAGTATTACAGTGAATCCTCTCTGTATCGCGACTTCTTCACGACCTCGCCCATTTGCGAAGCAATTTTTTCGCAAATATGATTTAGCAGTCCACAAGCCCAGCTGCCTGACGCATGCGCAATTTGACTCTGCTCTGCCAAGAGGCGGTGCCACAGTGCCTCTGGGGCAGAACTCACCCTGCCCTGCAGGAAGGGCAGCTTGCAATGGCAGCACCGTGCCCCCAGTCCCTGAACGGGGAGCCTGCCTCACGAAAGTGAGGCAAGCTGTGTACTGGGAGGGCGGCAGTCCCCCGTCATGCGGCTCCCCCGGCGTGCACCGGCAGCGGGCTTCCCCAGCGCGCATAATTTACTGCAGCTCACAGTGGCATTTAGAGCCCTGACTTGGTCCCTGCCCCGGTCCCTGCCCCGGTCCTGTGTGCTCTGCTGGGACCCAGCGCAGCACCACCACAAGACATGCCATTCCTTGTTACTCAAAACCCAGTCAAAACCCAGGCAGCGCTGCCTCTGCCAGGACTAGTGGATGTTAAAGGGAAAGAAACTCCCATACCAATGCCTCCCCCCCGCCATAAGTGCATGGGGTGTTGCAGTGTTGCAAAGTTAAGGTTTTTCCAGGCTCCAAGAATGCTGAACAGAACCCCTTACCCACCGCAGAGGCGGGGCGAGCACACGCGGGCTGGCGCGGGTCCACCGGGGTCAGCGTGAGCACCGGGGTCAGACCGGGGAGCTGGGGGGAGAGCAGCGCGGGGTTTGGGCTGCGGTCACAGCAGCCACGCAGAAACAGTTCCCTTTGCTCACCTGTGCCAAGACAGACTACAGGAAGGAGCAAAGAATTGTCCGCAGAGCTCCAGAGTTCTGGGGGGTGGAGCAATGACCGTGGCCTGCATGCATATTAACGACCTGCAGTTCTTTGTGAGATTAATGTTTCGCGAGGCCTTTGGCCTGTCCCTTTCCTCACGATGGAGGAGGTATAACTGTATCTAGAGCTTGATCCTGGGGGTTTTTGTAGTAACTTGGTAAGATCATGATCAGGCACTATAAAGAAACAATTAGGTGTTCTTTTTCCATGCTTGGTTATATGCAAGTCAGCAAAACTCAACTGGCATGAAAAATTCATAAAAACGTAACCAAAAAGTGTGAAGATAAAGACCAGAAATTGAACCCAAGGGACTGATCCCATGAAGATAAAGACCAGAAATGGAACCCAAGGGAATGATCCCATGGATATAAAAGCAGAGGAGCCAGAGCAACCTACTAAGTTACATAACCTAGACCTTCAGATTCTTTAAAACTGTTCCAGTACAGTCCTACTCTGCCCCAGCAGGATTCAACCCTTCTGCCACCAAAAAACCCAGTCAATACTTAAAGCTCAAGTGTTGCCTTAAAGAGTAATTATCAAAGAGACCACCGAGACAAAGAACTGCATGCATTTGTGTATGGCAGTAGTTGAATCTAATGAGAACCTAAGATACGACATTACTTTTTGAAAAGCACACCACAGTGCATCTCCCTCATGTTGCTGTTTTCAGTTCGACTGCTCAAATATGGATGAAAGTAATGGAAGACCAGCACCTGATTCCTGACAGGATCAAGGCAGGCAGTTCTTTAGTGGTCTTGCTATACATTTGCTCAACTGCTACACTCTGGAAGCATAACTGTTTTATCTAATTACAGTTAACAAGAAGATTCTTATCACTTCTTCTGAAAACAAATGCCAATATTATTTTTCAGTTTGAGTTCAGGAACTCTCCACTGACGCATTGCCAGGAGATATCAGCCTGAAGAATTACTGTGGAATTTCCTAGTGACAGAACATCTTTTAGTACTGTATTGTTCATCAGAAAAATTCCTCAGTGATTTTTTTTTTTAATATTCAAAATTCTGTCTATTCCTGGGCATCCTCTGGTCTAGAGCACAAAGACTCTTTTTTAAGACTTTTAATTTAAAAACTTTATGTCTCGATGACCCTTTAAAAGTTTTGTCAGTGACTAACTGGAATGTTTCAGCTACTTATTTTTATTTGCAACTGCAGAGAGGTCAAGCTAATGCCTTAAATATTGTGAGAAAAATCTGCTGGATGCAGTCATTGTAAGATACCAAGCTCATTAGCCACAGCCAACCTCTGAATAGAAGACAAGGGCAGGGCGTGTCCTGGTATCTGTGACCTTGTACCTACACCAAAGCTTCATCTAGTTCTCCAGTACCCCTTACTCTGGAAATTTGCAAATGTACTCACATGGCATCTGCAAGCAGTGCTGGAGAATGGATAACAAATAGGGATAGGCATCTGTGTGCTTCAATCTCTTCTTGATCAGCTCAAACATCTGAGAGGCACTTTTTGTATCTATGTGGATCTGAAGAGAGAGGAGAGAAGAGAAAAACCACATCCACAGTGGAAGCCTGTGAAAGTTCCAATCAAGACAAATACAGGAAACGGTCTCTTTCTATGTCCAGCTGCAGGTTCCAGTGAGCAGCAGGCACATGGTCTTTAGAGACCACCTTGTCATCCCTACTCCAGTACGGAAAAGATCCCAGAGTGAATGGCTAGAAAGGTGGGAGGCATGTGGGAGGCATGCAAGGCACCAAGAGATGTTCTGGAGAGAGCAAAACATTTGGGTCCTAAAAACTGGTGGCACAAATAGTAGAAGTAAAGCAAGAAAGGGATAGTTGTACTGTATTTGTGTGTGGCAAGAGCTGTTGATGAAGAAGAGACTATAATTATTCTGGACCATACAGCTTCTTACTGCTGCTAGAGGTTGTGCAAATTGTCCTTGTTTTACAGTGATCTTTAAAATCTGCCCATTTTAAAATATCAATCCTCTCCACAGGCCCTGAAGTGACAGTCTTCAGTAGGGTTTCCTAAGTATCAGAAAAGAGCCCAACTTTCACCAATAGTCCTGTAAAGGGCATGTCTGTAACTGGAATGCAACTGGATCATCAAGACTGAGAATGTGAGAGCAGGCTTAAGAACCTTCTTCACTCTTCAAATTTCAGCCAAACAGAACAAACGTTTTTATCAAAGATACTTGGCAAAAGCACTCTCTGTGATCACTCTTTTCACTGTTCACATACCACAAACCTCTTCCTCGCATACTGAAATACACTGAAAACAAGACCATCAGCCACTCTCAACACCAAAGTAAAACATTATTTTCAGGGAACACAAAAGGAAGTTGCACCAAGCATCCAAATTGGATGCAAGTTCATCTTTGCCAATTTTAGGTATTTCAAAGAAAACTTACGAGGTCAAACCGCTTGGCAAGTTCCAGGTCATCTTCATTTCTGACCATCTCAAAGAAATCTAAATGTCTAAGAGAAAACAGAAAAACAAAACAAAATCTGCCAATGTTCATTACATAATTCAGACTTAAACTAAGCTTGTCACTACAGAAGCAGCAACATCTCATTTCCAGCTAGAACATTTAGAAATTGGCAAATCTTTCATAATGAGGTGCTTGCAGAAATCTGCAAGGCAAGAGGGTCAGTGGCAGGCCAAAAGAAATGGCTGCCAGAGGTATACATGCTCTGCAATTCCTGTGCTCAGTCACTGTGTTGAGGTAATGTGCTAAAAATAAATATAAGATAGGAAAGGGATATTCTATTTGTGATGAATGCAATGACTGCAGTGATAATTCTAAAATGTCCACTGCATACTTGTTAACTCAATATTAGACCATTAACAAGGCGTTTCTTTTGAATAGCGAAGCAGAGGTGCATTCAGTGGATCAGTAAAACAGCAGTGTTCACAACTGTCTCTACATATGCCTAATGATAAGCTCAGCAGCATGCCTACGTTTGGATCTGGGGTACGTGATGAGTGACACGTTTGACTACCTGGACTTCTCTTACACAGAGAGCAGAGCACAGCAGATGATGTGGAGAAAGGTTGTGGCACATTCCCCTGGACTGATCTGGTGTATAGTCTATGTAATCCAGGCCTCTGAGATGCTCTCAAACCTCTGTTATCATTTTCATGAGAAACTTGTAATATCTAAAAGTGCCCCTAAGACCCTCCTAAATACTTTTGGTTACTGTCCAATAGAATATGGATTATCTGTAGAACAGATTCTCTCCTTGCTTATAATGTTGTAGATCAAAAGTAACATTCCTGGTTCTAGCTCTGTGGCAAACTGTAGACATACAACTGTGTGCACTATTTCCCTGTAACATTAATATCCATGTATTTGCATCCACCCACTCAAAGGTGAGAAGCCAGTCTATATGACAGGCAGCTGATACTAACTCGTGTTTATGCAGAGTCTCAGGCACATTACCATTGCCCCCAAGGATAACTCTATGACCCTGTAGCAGCTTCTGACTGGATGTCTGGGAAAATGGTGCCTTGAAGGGAGGTGCCTAGGAGGGAGGACCCAGGAAATTATAAACCTGTCAGCCTGACCTCGGTGCCAGGCAAAATTATGGAGCAAATCATCTTAAGGAAAATGATGTTGCACCTCCAGGAGGGTAAGGAGATCAGACCTAGACAGCATGGCTTCAGGAAAGGAAGGTCTTGCCTGACCAATCTAATTTCCTTCTATGATCAGGTGACCCGCCTGGTTGATGAGGGAAGAGCTGTTGATGTGGTGTACCTGGATTTTAGTAAAGCCTTTGACACTGTACNCATGTCCAGAGAAGGGTGATGAGGATGGTGAAGGGGCTGGAACATAAGCTCTGTGAGGAACAACTGAGAGAGCTGGAGTTGTTTAGCCTGGAAAAGAGGAGGCTGAAGGGACACTTTATCACTCTCTAGAACTACATGAAAGGAACTTGTAGCCAGCTGGGGGTTGGTCTCTTCTCTCCTGCTACTAGTGATAGAATGAGAGGACATGGTCTTAAACTGTTTCAGGGGAGATTTAGGGTAGATATTAAGAAGAACTTTTTGACAGAGAGGGTGATCTCTCAGTGGAATGGGCTGCCCAAGGAGGTGGTGGAGTCACCGTCCCTAGAGGTTTTTAAGAAAAGGTTGGATGATGTACTTGGTGGCATGACCTAGATATTAGGGTAGTGTGTTATAGGTAGGATGGTGTGTTGATAGCAGGATGGCAACAGGTTAGGTAACAGGTTTGGCTAGGTTAGGTAATAGGTGATAGGTTGGACTTGATGATCTCTATGGTCTTTCCAACCTTCCTGATTTTGTGATTCTGTGATTCTGTGAAAGCTGCAGACATAGGGCTGATCCATAGTTTTTTCAGCATGTACTTTGGGCAAATTTGACACTTCTACCTAGGAAATCCCAGATACCAGATAGCTACAAATCAACCCCACTCTTAATTTTAAGGATAAATATAGTTTTTCTTTTTTATTTTTTTTTAAAGGAGTCAGTTTCAGGAAGAGACAGAGAGAGACAGCCATCTCAAAAAGAGAAGGGTTTCTAAGAACTCTCTCTGTTTGTCAGTAGCTGTTCTCAGAAAAATATGCCTTACCTGTCCAGTGTGGCATTCTCATGTCCTCTTAGCTTGTCAATGACGGGTTGAATTCCCAGCATTAGAAATTCATATCGTAGGTGTAATCGGAACTCCAAATTGTCCTTAAAAAGTGGGGGAAAACCAAGTTATTTGGTTTGAAAAGTTGTCAACGACATTATTTTTTAAATTACTTAAAACTTCAGTTCTTCTCTTTTTAGTGTCTTCTATCCTGACACCAAATTCACAGAATTATTAATTCCAGTAAGGTAAGTAAGAAAGAAACCAATGCTTTTGCCTCTGTTTCAATTAAAATACAGTCCTCATTAACCTACCATGAGGTCTGCATATGCAGTTGTAAGGACAGCACACTCAGTGTTGTTACATAAAGAAGAGGAGTTATTAGTCTTTTTCCTGTTAGCCCATTAAAGGGTAACCTTCTGCTTGCAGATGAACTGTACTGCAGTCTTCTTTCTACTTTTTATGTGTATTTGTCATAAAAGCACTAACAAACCCTGACAAACTTTCTGACACCTATTCAGTGGGATGTTACATGACTCCCAAAGACAGTGACAAATATGTTGCCAGGCTGTTCTCATGAGCTTATTGTCTGTTGTTTTTTAACAAAAAACCGAAAAAAACCCCTCAATGTAACAAAAATAACACTTTTATTGAAATATATCAGTTTGAACTATCCTCCAGACTCAAAGGAAAGTCTTATTAATAAAAGAAACAAAACAAAACAAACCTGTTTGGTTTTCTTTTTGAATTGTCTCCCTTTGATATTTTTAAGTTATAATGCTTTGACTATGTCTTTGAGGTAAAATAACCTAACATTTCAATACATTTCTGAAGGCGAAACAGAATCTTTTCTAAAAGGCTGAAATAAAGAGGTAAATGCTTTGCAGTTCTTAAAAAAACCCCAACAACAAACACAAAAAACAACACCCCCCCAAACCCTCAAAACAAGTCAAACAGGAAACAACTCAGAGCAATCACATGAGTGTAAGTAGTGTATGTAGTAGTTTATGTTATACTGAAGAAACCAGGTATGAAATAATATGGAAGACAAACATTATTTTCCACAAACTATATCCACTCACACAAGACTTGTGATTCAATCTACTAACTATTTCCAACGTAAAATAATTCAAGTGTAAAATTTAGAAGGAATTTCCAGGGCAGTGACTCACCTCACCCGCACCTGCATTCAGAACAGCATTGATAAAAGACATGATGGCTGTTTTGAGGTTTACTTCATCTCGATATCGCCCCATGCTTCGGTCTAGCTCATTTAACAATGACTGAAACAGAAAAACAACCTGGGTTAGAGGATATAACCTATTTTTTTATCATTGTGCATAATGTTGATAGAATTTGCACTTAGTCTTCTTCTGATTTGCTGCACATTTGTTTAAAGAAATTTTATTTTTCAATGTTGCTAGCATTTTTGGGCACTCACAATAAATAAATTAATAATAGCAATTGAAATAAAATGCCCACCTGATAATAATAAAAAAGGGTCTTTTTAAGAATCTATTATTTCAGAAAAAACAGATGCTTTTTATAGCTGTTGCCAACATGATCTAAGGAAGCAGAATTATTATGACTTTCTTCACTAGTTAACTCTGTATGGTGATGTCGTGGTTTGACCCTGGCTGGATGCCAGAGACCCACCCCAACTTCTCCTGAAGGAGAAAACTAAAAAAAAACCAACTGGAAAATAAAACTGGAAAATAAAATAAAAATGATCACAGGCAAAAGAAGCAAGGCAAAACTATAAATAAAGAACATAAAGGGTTTATTTTCTAACTAACAAGCTCAGAACTGCAAGGGAAGCATCATTTAGAAGGCAACCTTTCTCCCCCCACCCCTTCTTCTCTTACAATAGATGTAATATTCCCTTTTCCACCAGGAGAAAAAGGGGGAACATAGGGTAGGGGTAAACCAGGCAGGTTGGTATTTCTGAACAGATCCAGGGTAGGAACCATCTCTCTGCCCTTCCATAAAGTTCTCTCTCTCTCACAAGAGGGAAAGGTCTTTCATGACCCCTCCCAAGTGAGATCTCGACCTGAGGACGACAGTTCTTCTGAAAAATTCTCTGTTGTCCAGAAGTCACAGCCAGGATTGCAGCTTTTAAGTACTGGCTTTTCTGCTTCATAATGAGCCCATCCCAAAAGTACACAAATACTATAACAATGCCCAAAAAAAGTCTGTCCAGGGATTTCTGCGGAGCTCTCAGCTAGCTCCAAGTTTCTGTCTCTGGGCTCCAACACATCAGCAGTGTTGTCCAGTTTTTACCTCTCCATCTTCAGTCTTAATGCTTAGACGGATTCTGCGGTCCTGGTTCTCTCTCTTTGGTCCATAGGTTTTCACCATGGTCAGTCCAATTCACAAGCAGCAGCGGGATGCCTGGAAGAACATCTCTACCCCTTCTCTCGTGGGCCTGGGGGCCTTCAAAATCTCTCAGCCTCCCGACGCAGGTTCTGAGCTGGCACGCTACATCTTACTACTGAACTTTTTTTTCTTCTCTCCCAAGTATGTTATTCTGCAGAGACGCCTGCCTTTATCTCTAACTTTGAAGGCCATGGCAGCACGGACAGCTCAGGCAAGAGCTGAGCTGTTAACCCCCTCGCTACCAGAGCAGCAGAAAAAACCCCTAAACCATAACAGGTGAATATCACAGATTCACAGAATCATATAAGGGTTTTGGTTGGACAGGACCTTAAAGATCATCTAGTTCCAACCCCCTTAATACAGACAGGGAAACTTCCAGTAGATGTAGTTGTTCAGACTTCCATCCTGCTTGCTTGGGGCATCTGTAACTTCTCTAGGTAACTTGTTCCAGTGCCTCACCACTCAAAGAGTACAGAATTTTTTCATTATATCTAATCTAAACCTATATTCTCTCAGTTTGAAGCCATTCGTCCTTGTAGTGTCACTACATGATTTAGTAAAGAATTGATCTCCATCTTTCTTATTGGGTCACTTCAGATGCTGGAAGACAGTGATATGACAGGGAGTTTATAATGATCATCTAGTCCAGATTCCCTGCCAGAGGCAGGGACATCTTTCCACTAGACCAAGCTGCTCAAAGTTCTGTTCAGCTTTGCCTTGAACACTTCCAGGGATGAGGTATCTCCAACAACTGGGCAATGTGTTCCATTGTTTCACCATCCTCGTATAAAAACACCTCTTCCTTTTGTCAAATCTAAATGCAGCCCCTTATAGTTTAAATCTTTATCCCTTCTCCTGACACTACAGGACATGGTTAAAAGTCTGTCTTTTTCATAAGATCCATTTGTATATTGAAAGGATGCTGTAAGTTCTCCCCGAAGGCTGTATGTCCCCCTATTAACCAAATAGCGTGTGTGGTGGGGGGTATTTATCATTCAGGGGGTATGTAGCACAGGAATGCTTTTGGTCTAATTTCTACATACATAAAGATATTTCACTATAATCTTGTGAACGTTAGGAGACAAAGAAAAAGAAGTCTAGACAAATACGGTCATATATATATAGAGAGAGTTTTTGCCTTAGTTAGGATTAATTCCACTTGAATATTTAACAAAGATATTATATGCAGAATATAATTAGCTATGAAAGCAACTCTACTTTTAGCATTTCTCAGGTTCTTCTCTGATCAGTTCATAAATCCAAAGATTCTATTTGAGATATGCCAGTTCAACTGAATGAGCCTCATTCCAGCATTAATAATAAGTGCCTCATATTCATGTACTTGTTTTGCTGTTGCACTAAAATAGGTATAATTATTTTTATTCTTCCCAAGAACTTTTGACCATAAAGGGATAATGAAGACAAAAATAACTTTTTAGTGTTCAGCTCAGCAGACTATCTAAATAATATTTTGAGGTTATGATACTGAGTAAGTTCATTTTCCTTTGCTTTGTCTTTTCTCTCTGGCTACAGAAGGTGTTCATTCATAGCAAAATCTTTCCTCTACTAGTCATCAGCTTCATAGATCTATCTTGTTTCCTGTAGAAAGCCACAGAGATATACCTCAAGAAACAAGGGGAATATCCTCCTGTGCATTTTTCAAAGGTAAAAATAACCTCCTGGATTCATGCTTGGGGTCAAAATATTTTGGCCTATCATAATCTGCTACTGACAGCATCTACATCTCTCCTTAGTATGCTCACTCTCAAACAAGCTTGATTTCATAAATTCTTTTTTCTTTCTACTTCTAAATTTCCCAGCTGGAATTTGCAAATGTTCCTAGTCTTGGCATTTGAGCTTTTGTCACATCCAACTTCCCAGTAGTTATGTTATGACTAAATAATATTTTATTAGAAATGGGAATGAGCCTTACATAAAAATACATGATATGCCCTACTGAGCCAAACTGGCATTCAGTTCAATCCAGCATCCTATCTCTAATAGAGACAATAGGAGGTTATTTAAGAAGTCTTTAAATTCACAAAGAAAACCAAACCTTCAACTTGACAAAAAAGCAGGAGCAAAACAAATGAGAGAATTTAGTTCTGTTAATGTCAGATTTGATACTGAAATCCAATGCACATGTGTCTTCTTGAAATAATTTGTCATTATTACAGGAGCATCAAAACCAGGGATGGTTTTGCTGGTTTTCTTCAGGGGTTTTATTCACAGGTTCACAGGTTATTCTGAGTTGGAAGGGACCCACAGGATCATCTAGTCCAACTCCCAAGCGAACGCTCACCCAGGGATCAGGCCCACAAGTGTGGAATCACGGGCACCATGCTCCACCTATCCAAGCCTCCCACCATCTAGACGGACCGGCGCCAGAGAAGAACCAGATGCCAGGGACCAGCTCAGACTTGAGGAACTTGAGGCATGCACCCTTGGGTCCCCTGAGACGTGCAGCAGCCGCATGCTGCAACCTTGGGTCCCCCTGAGCTGTGCTGCAGCGGGAGGCCATCGGGCCAGCGCCACAGAAGTGCCGGGCACCAGGACGAGCCCTGACTTGTAGGATTTTTGGATGGAGACGCCAGATAGCCAAGACTTCCCACCTGTGGGTACTTAAACCCATTACCTCTCCTGGGAGCACATCAACACCTCCAAGGATGGCAACTCCACCACCTCCCTGAGCAGACCATTCCAATGAGAGATCACTCTCTCTGTGAAAAACCTCTTCCTAACATCCAGTCTATACCTCCCTCGGCATAGTTTAAGTCTATGTCCTGGTGTTCTGGTGTCATCAGCCTGAGAGAAGAGATTCACACCCACCTGACTGCAACCTCCCTTCAAGTAGTTGTAAACACCAATCAGGTTACCTCTGAGTCTCCTCTTCTCCAAGCTGAACAACCCTAGCTACTGCAGTCACTCCCCAAGTTCCTGCTGTCGCATATTTTCTCAGACTCTTAGGAACATGCTAGAATCTATGTAACACCATATCAGATCCAGAGAAGCTGAAGGATGTTAACAAAAGTTTTTTATCCCTCATTTTAGAACGCTGAATAGGAGCAGAAATGCAGTGGGGGCCAAGCCAAATTCAGGGCAAGAAAGAACAAAAATCTAACCTAATTTTAGAGTAGCACACCTTCATGCAATTGTCCAGCTTGAGAACTGTGAGTTCATGCAATTCCTAAACTTCAGAATCTATACCCACATACCGTGGCTAAACTTCAATATCTCCAACTCTTTGCAAATGGCTGAGGTTCAAGTCTTCACTTGAACATTTCCTATATAAAAGCTTTCACCACACCTCTTGGCAGCCAGTTTTGTGGCCCGATTGGTCTTATGGTTATAAAGGTTTTTCCTACTATTTAAGCAAAACTTTCCTCTCTTAATCCCATTATTCCTCATCAGTGACATCCAGCAGGCTTTCATTCAATCTGCAGCAAACCTCAAAAGGCTTTGGTTGAGCCTTAAAGTGAAGAAGCAAATCAAGGGGGAATACAGAATTTTAATTTGTTCCTCATTAGGTCGTCTACTACAATTCCAAATTGATCAGATTTCTCCCTACAAATTACGGCCTGTACTGACAGTGCTTAACACAAACCAGGCAAGGGAGCTCTGGAAGGCATGCTCCTAATCTCCACTTTTTCAGCTGACGATATCAAACTTCCTTTATTCCTTCTTCTCAAGATTCAAAATTTCTAGGAACATTAAGGAGGAAAACAAGAATGTTCTGCCCAAAGCATCCCAATCAATATTTCTATCTGTAAGTGGAATCAGCTCCTTTCAGAGAGTAACACCTAGATTTTCTCAAGACTAAAATCACAGAATCACAGAATCACAGAAAATTATGAGTTGGAAGGGACCCACAAGGATCATCCAGTCCAACTCACCATCTAATACCCGTACAGTGACCAAGAGCACATCCTAGAGCGTAATACCAACCTAGATGCCTCACAGTCTAGCAGGCCACTCCGAGCCGGAAGGGGCCCAGGGTCATCCAGCCCTACACCCCCCAGCTAGACCATGTCACTAAGCTCCTCGTCCAGTCTTCTCTTAAACACTTCCAGGGATGGCGACTCCACCACCTCCCTGGGCAGCCCATTCCAATATGCAATTACTCTCTCCGTGAAAAACCGCTTCCTAACGTTAAGATTAAACCAGGAAGATTCTAGCAATCCACAGACAGATGAGTGTTTTAAATAGCAAGCTAGGCTGGAAGAGCACGAGAACACTTTGCAAGATTAGTTGACTCAAAATACAGCATGCCAAAAAGCATAGTGTGTTACAATGTCATAATAAAATGCTTTGACTCCACAGGAAAAATGACGGAAAGCAGCAAGCCTAAAAATAATTAGAAAGTCAATAGCTTAGGGAAGAGTAAGATCACGTCCCTTTCACAAGAAAAACCAGTCATAAACAGGAAAATACAAACATAAATGACTATGAAATCAAAGACTCTTCTTTCTCAGTTTTCATAGCGTTTTATAAACCTCCAGCTTCACAAGAAAAACAATCTAAAAAATCCAAGCTAAAGTAAGGTTTTCATGGGCACACAGTGAGCCAGTTACAGAATTACACTAGTACTGATTTTGAATAGATCGCATGAAAAAATAGCCCAGCAAGAACACCAAGGGCTCATGTTCCTAATTCCCCATTTCTACTATGAGGGTCTATTGTCTGTTTTATTTCACTTCTGTTCTTTAAGGGACAGAGTAGGATTTGTAGGCAAAGAAGTATATTTCAAGCAACTGGATAAAGAGAAAGCTTTTCCAGATTGCACCAGGAAGGAGATCGAAGGCATGAATGTATATTATTGTGGTATTTGAGTAAAGACAGAATATTGCTTTGAAGAAGGCAATTTTCAAGGAATATCTTAAAAGGAACTACAGGTTGCCTGTTGGACAATAAAGGGAGAATTATTCCAGGCAAAACAGCATTATAAAAGAAGGGCCAATGATTAAAGCAAGCAAAGGGATAAGCTCAGGCAAGAAGATGTGGCAAATGTGAGAAAATAGGAAGAGCAAACTACGTAAATTAAGAGACAAACATAAAGTATAGATTCTTGCTATGACTTTAGATACACTTGTATAAAACTGTAAGTTTCTTATTAAAATAATAGGTGTTATTGCAGGACAGAGCCAATGCAAGGGTGGTAAGAATCCTATCTTAAGTCACAGCTTTCCTTCTCCACTAATTGACCAATTGCTGAGTTCTCTGATAACTTTTGGCTATCTGTGCCAGGTAGCAAGAGCTGTGCTTAGAACACTGACCAGCAATAACTTCTCAGATTCATCAAAACATGCCATGTGTAACCTTACCATGTTAAATACATGATCTCTAAATGACACCACCCCGTCACACTTAAGCATGTGCAAATTAGAAGTAATCAATGTTCTAATGTAAAGTTCTCAGCAAAATACTGTTCAGGAGCTCAAGTTTTAGATGGTTTCCAGTAAATCACTCTGAACCTCCCTTCCTCCTTCCTAAAAGGAGTGGAAGCAGAAACATACACCCCGAAATTTTAATTCATCACAAGGATATTCCTCTTCACTGGGGAAAAAAAATGTTCTTAGGAAAACTAGATCTCTGTTTCTTACATTTACCTTCTGATTCCTCAAAGCACATAGTGTTAGTCACCACAGATTACATGGGCAAGAGTGGGACACTTAGATTTACTGCTACCTGCAAGAATTGAAAAGAAGTCCAAAAAGATAGCATACAAACTGCCAGTTTTCATGGGTGAGGAGGAATGAATTGACAGCAAAGTAGCTGAAAGGAATGACAAATATTTTCACAGAACAGAACAGAACACAGAACATTCTGAGTTGGAAGGGACCCACAAGGATCATCGAGTCCAACTCTTAACACTGTCTCCCTGGCGGGAATCGAACCCGGGTCTCCCACACGCCAGGTGGGGACACTTACCACTGTACTAAAGTGGATTTTCAACCACTATTGTCAGGAAGGCAACTTTAAGGAAAAGCAACAATGGCACTGGACTTGTCAGAGATCAGTATCACCTGTAAGTTTATTTTATTGGACATTCCAATAAAAGTGAGCTCAGTATGATTTCCAGAAACCTCTGCAGTTTTTACTTCACAAGAACTGAGTTTGATTTCCAAAAATGAGAATTTGAAATTATTCTCCCCTTCTATATTGTGTCTCTAACTTCGCCATTGTCCTGTGGAGCCAAATACAGAGAGAGATTGAGCAGTGCCTTTACAGTTCCCAGCTTTCCTTCCCCACATCAATTAGAATCAAGCTGCAATAATGGACTGTAGAGCCAAAGGAATAAATTTTTACTCTGAAGAGTCAAAGTATGTTTCCCCTGTTTCTACAGTTTAGTTCACAGTTTTATTAGTTTTCACAGAAAGAATTCTTGTTTCTTGTTTCTGCCAGATTCCCCGGTCGTGGTGGATAATTTTCAACCTAAGAGTGTTTAGGTGTGGCTAGTCAAAGTCAATCTAAAGCTGCAAGCTCTAAAAACTGTTTGGACACTTCAATGTACTGAGTGATGCTGCTAGATGCTCAAGTTGCAGGAAACATATCCCCAAAAGAGCTCAGTTTGAAACCTAAAGGACCACTTCAGCTACCTCCAAGTTACAAATAATACACCCAGGACTGGAATTAAAACAGATTTAAAACAGGCTTTTACTGGCTTCCATTGTACACCACATATTTGAAGTTTAAAGCTATAGAACTAGCACTCTCAGCTCATCCTTTTTTAAAAATGACATCCCATAAGTAAAGTTACAGTGGGTGTTTCTCTTGACGATGAGCTGTAAGACCATTATGACACAGAGGTGTGGAAGAGTAAGAAGCAAAGAGGTATAACTAATGAGTGTTAGAGTATCAGAGAAACTTCCAGTAAAATATAAGAAAGACCATGACCACATTTGTTTCATCACCATTTAGAAAATCCCCAGCCTCTCTATTAGTAGAAAATCACTAAACATGGTTGAGGAATGCCTTTGGATACAACCAGCTTTGGATGTATCTCCACAGAATTAAACTCAAGCTGTTGCTGAGTGCAGTGGAAAATCCCATTCCAGTCTCTAAAAACATGTATTAGATCACAGACCTTCTGCTAAATCATTTCGGGGGTTGAGTGGGGGTGCTTTTTTATTTTATTTTGTGGGGGGTTTGGGCGGGCATTTTGTTTTAGTTTTTTGTTTGTTATTATGTTTTTGGTTTTTCGTTTACTTAAGAAAGAAAAAGAGTGCGCATCCATTTAGTTTTTATTTTTTTCCCCAGAGGAAAAGTATTTTGACAAGAGCAAGTGTTTATGCAGAGTATTTTTCATGAATGAAAGAGTTGGTAAGCACCTGCAAATCTTTACACAAGGTTCCTCAAAGGCAGAGCTGTACAAGACCTGCGCTACCACACTTTGCCAAGCAATGACTTAGTTATTCAGTGACTTTTAAACCAACATAATAAAAAAAGAGGCAATAGAACACCCAAATAGGAGACATTGAGTAAACACAGCATCTACCTCCCGCATGGGCTTTAATAAGCAGAGTCAATTGGGGCAAGTTAACACAGGACCACAAATGTTGTTAGGGCTGTGAGTTACCACTGGTTTTTGTCAAGCATCTAAAGTTATCCTCTCCTGTCTTCCAGGTGTACAAGAATGGCATATGAATTCAGGAAGGACTCTTTACTTAAGCTAATTTCTACAGAACAAGCTGCTTTTAAAGTTTTTCCTTCTCCTTTTCCATAGGCAGTCCTCATTAACCTGCACATCATAACTCATGTACATGGCTTACTTTTCTGCATTAGTATTACTTATTCCTATCCTGCTCCTCTACTAAAGAATGATGACATATTCTTACAACTGTAGCTGTAATCTCATAATCTTCCAAGTTTTACTGTAATTACTATTTTGTCTATTGAAATATGTAGCCTCAAGACCTTTCAGCTAAGACTGAAAGGCCCTGACTTCTGGAGTCATACATGTTGTACCTGCATATTGAAGATATGCATCAAGTTTGAACAGACAAGCAATGCAAAGCGGACAGTGAACAAAGAGGGATGGATCTGCTAATGCTAGGCATAGGTTAACACCAAACCAAGGTCTCTTGAATCTCTGTCTCAGGTCTCAGTCACAGTCAGTGAATCCTATAGTGTATTTAGTTCTAGCACAAATATTGGCAACTATTGTCCATCAGCACAGACTCTTTCACTTTTACAGTAATAAGCTCACTGCAGCCTAAAATCCACTGATGCGTTAGATGAGGAGAAGGTAGCAGATAATGACTGTCAGTCATCAGGATCCAAGGCCTCTTGGCTCAACACCACTGTAATCATTCTACCTAAGAAACAATAGTAAATGCGTGAGGTTTTCCCAGAGTTTAGAAGCCACAACAACACCCAAAGAACAGACTCTGTAATATCATTTTGTTTGTTCTCAATTCACTAGGAAGAGGAACATTATAATGGCAGACACTAAAACCTGTCAATGAGCTACTGATCTACTGCAGACTTCTGCAGACTTCTCAGACTTCTGAGACTGAATTTCCCTTCTATGATCTGAAAGGGAGTCATTTGAGACAACAACTGCTAAGTGGCAACTATTCACTAGTTGATTGTTAAGTGGCAAGTTAACTGCCTCCGTTGTACGTTAATTAATTCATTGTCTCCATTATTTAATCCACAACTCTTTTATTACTAAATTAAGGATTGAAAATCAGGACAGAGTTTCCTGGAATACTGTGGCTTCCATTTCTAGGGCAGAATAAATCATTACTGCCCCGGAAATGCCATCTCATTGAAGTATGAATAATCAGCAGCTTTCACTTAAAACAGCAAACCTCCATTTTCAGGTAAAATACAGGGGATCTTAACATCAATGACAAGCAAGGCGTTAAAAAATATATATACTGTATATGTTGACAATCTATTTGAGGAAGTTCCCTTCCTAAAACAAAATGAGAAATGCAGTCATACCTCTGGATTCATGAGTTTTGGGTCTTGTGAGGCTCCCGCAAAACATTAAATCCGCGAATTTGGGTCAGATATTAATATGGTAAATCATAACATGATTTACCAGAAATATGGTAACTTTGCCACACTGCAATATCCAGGGGCCCCTTAAGGCATGGGGAGAGTAGGAGTAGGAGTGTTTTCCCTTTAACTGCAGCAGCTAGCACAGGCAGGAGTGCTTTGCCTGAGGATATACATATGTGCATATGCATTGGAAAGCCCAGGCTGGCTGCCACAGCAGGAATGGGGCCCCACGAGGGTCCATGTGTTACAGTTTAAGACTTCCTCACTCCTGGCAGGGGTGGGTGGCCAGCTGGGGTTGGGGCTGACTGCCATAGTACCGCGCCATCCCATGGAACTGTGCACTGCTCCACAAATCACTGAGAAAGGATCACAGGAAAAAAATTTTCCGCGGATCACTGAGGCCACGAATATGACAGCGCAAATTACTGAGGTATGACTGTATTGTCTTTTTACTCCTCAGCAGTTTTGGAATATATACACTGTAAAAATAACTCCCTGCAGAGATTCATCATACTGGGTATTCATGTCAAAATATCTTTCTCTTACCTGGAATCTTGTCCTTTCTGCAGCATAGACTTGGTAGTGAAGCATGGCTTGCAAGACTTTTTTGTGACCATCTGGTACCAGACAGACAGCCCCTAGGATTTCCAGCACAGCAATCTTGGTCTTAATGTTCTCAGTCCGTAAGCTCTGGGAGATAATGTTGATGCTTTCTGGATGGGCCAGAACATGAGCTCGTCCTTGGGAGTTGTTCATCAGTGCCTTGATACACCCTATAACGGATGTGTGTATACGGCTCTCTGAGGTCTCATAGTCCATGCTCTTCAAGAAGTTCAACAAACAGCTCAGGCCATCCAGTTCAATAAACCTGGTCACAAACCTGGAAGAAAAGCCCACGAAACCCCCCAGATCAGGTAGGAAAAATAAGAAAAGCAGATCTAAGGCAAGTTAGTCAAATGACAGCATAGTATTCAACCCTGCATCTTTAAGAGCTGGCTAGTTTTTAGCCTAAAGTTCACAGAATAATTCCCAGATATTTAATAAAAAACAAGATAAAACAAAACAAACAAAAAAAAGATGCAACAGTAATAATGATGTGTTAGACAGTTTCAGGGTAATTATATTCTATCACCTTACTACACTACTGTTTGGGTTCTTTGTGGCAGTTACCACCAAACACTGCCATGATTCACTTAGACACCTGCTGCATTTTCAAGGGATTCTTTCCAATTGTGTACCTGCTACTACACCCAGCATACATTTACATGCAGGCAGATCACCACACTTTTAGCTATGAGTTCAGATTATCTTTAAAGCCATTTTTAGATTTAGCTCAAACTTTCAGCCAACACTACAGACAGGCTTCCACCTCTAGAATTTGGGTACACTGACAGAAGCAAACTCATTCCCACTCCGTCTTTCAGCTATACTGCCTTCACACTCCAATGTGGCACAACATACATATAGGAACAGGCTCAATTTAAAAGAGGCATGTTCTTCAATAAAAGGCAAAGCTTCTGTAATGGCCTTAGCTATTTTGTTTTTTTGATTGATTGTTAGTTCTTAAGTTTAAAGAGGCATATTATGGATGGAAAGGTCCACTATCAACCTGCAGTAACAAAATGTACAGAAAAAACATAATAAATAGAGGAAATACAGAATTACATAATCAGTTACTGAATAAGACAGATATTAGAGACTGAACCTATAGTAGGAAGGTTTATTTTGACTACTAACATCACTAGAGTTCTGTTTCTACTGTATTCTACCCTAAAATTTGCCTTTCTTCAAGTTAAAATTATGGAAACTGAGGATGAAAACAATACTATGTAAAGTCCTTGGAAAATTTTAAAGTTTTGTAGAAAAACAGGGTTAAAAAATCCAGATGGATCACATTAGATCATACAGACAGCCCTTCAATAGAAAAGGATGGAGGTAGATAAGTCAGTTCAAAAGCAATCATTCTAGCAATGTTTTATTTAAAGTTCCCCGGCTTAAAAATTAGGATTTAAAGATACAAATGATTTCTCTAGATAGTTTTGTTTACCACCTGCCTCCTTTAACATATTGTTCAGGTAGGTGCACTTTTTTCGACTGCCTGAATGCAAAATCATGTGCATCACACTTGAATTTTCAGTCTTTAGGAATCTACACCAACAATGATACATCCATGACTACATTCTGAACAGTATAATGGAGAAAGACATCTCAATCAAATGAAAATGTTGCCAACAATTGCCACCTGCATAAAAAATTAAAAATACCCACAGTGTCATTGTGCTTTTGCCCCATCCTTCTTCCTCTTGTTAGATATTTTCTAATACACCATCTTTTTTTTCTGCCCATAAGTGAGATGCTGTTACTAATATTCGTTAATAATAGAAGCACCATACTGAAAGGCTGAATTTCACTTGTCTCTGTTCATGTCTCAGTACCAGCAAGACAAACCTGATCCATACTGACGTTTCTCTAGCTAATATGGATGTGACATATTTATGGTCTTTTGTTAGCTATACTCCACACCACATAGGAATTTTCAGGATCTACCTGAAAGTTACACTCACCATGCTAATAGATTTGCCAACTTTCAGCTTATTTGGGCCAGTAATTTGACCAAAAATAAGGAAAAGTCTGGTGTGTTCAACAAAGTTTCGGTCTGAGGTTTGTTTTTTGTTCAAAACTGAGTTTCAAAGTGAATATCAGAGTAAGGGCAAGCGTACGCAGGAACACGTACACACCAAAAATGAAAACAAAGTTTAGTTGACTGCTCCTAAGACAATCTGCCAAGTTTCACACAGGTCTGGTTGCACATTCTTTGGATGCATCATCTTGTCTACCCTAACAAATCCTAGGAGCAAAAGCCCCTCTTTCTCTGGGTCAGAGAACAGGATAACATTGTGCATCAAGAATTTGTTAAGTCACCCAAAGCAGTTTGTTGTGCAAACTGATTACAGAAAGATCAAGACATAGTTCAGTTGCTGTAATGCACTTAGCTGCTAGCGTAACAAAGAAGACTGAAACAAGTGCAATCACGGCAAAAGGACTTTCTGCCCACGATGTATTTGGAAACAAAATAAGCACAAACTCAACCTGTTACCGAACAATATTATGTCAATGAATTCTCATGAATTCCCTGCACCTGAAAAGTGGAGTTGCTCTTTGCCTCTATTATGGAGGGACAAGTTTAAATTCTCTTTCTACTCCTTGCCTTCAAAGTTCCATTCTATAGCTTAGCTATTCCCTCTGTCTTTCAGGGGAAGGGAAAGACAGAGAGAGTTTTTTTTCCTGTTCTTTTCAGTTCCAGGGCTGAAGGAAGACTTAAGACGGAAACATTTCTGAAGATATGGAGCAATACTGATGGAAATATCCTGAAGAAGCTGCAGAACAAAGGTCCCTTAAATATAGGTTTTGTATGAAATGCATGCTCTTATGACAAGAAAAACAAGGCACTACAACCTTCATGGATTTTAGCCTGCTCTCATGCCCATGTGAAAAAAAAAAAAGGCAAATGCACAAAAGTCTTATTGTCTCAATCAAGCACAAACTTTCACTAAATTTACTGGCAGAGCAATTTTTTCTAGCACTGTTAGGATGAGATCATTCCAAAAAGGAGGCATGCGCTGGAAAGTGGTGTGTGTCGCAAAACTTGATTAATGACATAATTTAAAACAATGTTGGGACCTTCCTATACTTTTCCTAGTCCAGAGAGCAAACAGTGAGCTGTGTTACTCAGTGGGAAACAAAGCCAAGTTCCTTTCCATTTCAGCTGCAATCAGAAATGGGAATCAAATTATGATTTTCATATTTCTTTTTCTAAAAACTTTTCACAACCCTATTCTCCAGAAAGGCCAGAAATCATGCTAGGAAAGGTAAAGAAATGGCAAAAGCAGTTTCTGGGCCAACAGATACTCTCACTATGAGAATTTGTTCAGTATGGGGAAGTGTGTGTGTGTAACTAAATGTCTGTAGAGAAGAGAAAAAGAAATGAGAGTTTAGCTGACAGGCTGAGAGCCATAATACTGTTTGGTGTATGTGCATCTGTATGCCTCTAAGCAGGTGTGTGTTTTTTGTGTAAAAGGAAACTCAATTTATACAAGTAAAGTGCCTACTTCCTCACAGTATACATATGTTTAACTAACTTCCATCCTGTACAGCCTCCACGCTGCAAAGTAAGGTCTTGTTCTAGACTGGAAGGTGTAAAGTTAAACATATTTGTCAATGCATTCTGGCTAGCACATTCAAATACTCAAGTGTAAATAAAGTAGTGTTTGTTTTAATAGGTGCTAAACAAGCAAATTAAAAGCTCAGAATCTTACTTGACCAGTTTAGCACACTTTAAAGGGCAGGGTGCCTCTTTGCCTTTCAAGCTTTAGAGGGTGCTGATCAGAATGAGCTCTCTAGCTCTAATAATAAACTTTTCATCCAAACGCAGATGTAGTGGCCAAGGAGGTACTGACCCACTGATAGATTCCAATCATAGGGGTACAGCTTCCCCATGAGGCTCAATCCAATTCAGGAAAGACAGAAAAATCCTATGTTGTGAGTGTGCAGAGAGCAGGATGTTCCCACCCTGCTAACAGGCAAGGCTACACTTCCCTACAGCATCACTTTTTGAACCAGGGGGCATGCATAATCCTGACAACTACTGAACTGCTGCAAAATTCAGCATAATGGATTTTGCTTGCTGGACACAACTTCAGTATGCACCTGGATGCAACACTGCTAAGTCAAACAAAAGCAGCAGGAGGTAAATCTGAATAAAACAAAAGGAGAAAAGCAGAGAGTAAAGGGAATTAGTGATGATTCAGACTAAAGGAAGTATTTTTCTAGGGTTCCAAAAAGTGATTTTTTTCCCAGTCTCTTATAAGGTTTTACTTTTGCTGGACTTCTGAACCTCCTTTTCGGGGGGCACTAAAATACCAAACAAAAAGCTCTTCTTTCAGAGCTTCTGTCCAACAGTTTGTCATCAGACTTGTTTATAGTCATAAGCTTTTACAAACCTGAGAGAAAATGTGTTTCTTGACAAGATGCAGATGTGGGGGTTTTTGTTCTCTAAAGCTGGGATTGTTTCTCTGTGCTAGGACATAACCTGGCTTTATTATTTCAGGGCAGCTCCTAAGTACCAGAACAAAATGTACTTGCTCAAAAGGGGCCATCTAGCTGCCCCAGGGATTTTTCTATCACCTTTTCTGCAAAGAGCTTGACTTTGTGCAGGTATGTTTCATTTTTTACTGTTAGAACTGGTGGGTTGGAATAGAGACACAGATTAGTAACACTGCTCTGCATTATCTACTAGAAGAGACACAGTTTTACAGTAGGGTAAAGCAGACAGCCAAATATTTGCTTTTTTTTCTTTTGATTCCTCTATATCAGAGAATTCAAGCAGAGGAACCTTTGTGTACCCTACCATTATAAATGGATTTTAGACATCTCATCCTGCATGAATTTAGGTTTCCATTCTCTTCAGAGGCCTGATGAACAGAAGTGGCAAAGAAAATAGGATTTGATATCCAAATTAAACTAGAAAGACTAGTATTTTGAAGGTTTGCGTATCATATGAAAGGGATTTGATGGAGCTGAGGGCCTCTCTACTGCAACCTTTCCATCAAGAAGAAATTGGCTTGTTGATCAGGCATTGGCATACAGCCCATTTGGCAGCTAACAAATTGAGTCGCTGGAAATTAGTTGAGACATAGGACTTAAGTCAAAATTTGGCTTGGCTTAACTGTTTTGGTTTTTTTTTTTTAAAGCCCCACAACCATCACCAGTGATTTAAAAGATAACACTTTATAGGGCAGCCCATAGATGCTTGTACTGAAGTTTGTTATGGTTATTATAAACAGATGAAGCAACAGGCTGTGGTCAAGGGAATCCAGGGGATGCAATACAGGTTGGAGAAGGAAAACTTTGAAAGGCTTTGAGGAAGAGACATTTTTCTTTCTTCTTCTCTATTACTTTGTCTTCAACAAGGAAGCTGGACTGTCCTATTCAAAATAACAGAGCAGAACAACCAACAGTGGCCACTAAAGTGTTTCAGGTGGACAAAGCAAAAAGGCCTGGATATGCTCAATGAAAGCTATCACTTTTGCAGAGTAAGCAACAAAGCAGATCCATATTAATGTAACAGAGTTGCTACATCATGGTTTAGCAGCACAGGACTTTGGTTTGAAAGCTTTGTGAGAGCTGGGAGGTTGGCAGTTTCCTTAGCTTTCATTTGAACATAAAGTCTAGCAACATTTTACTGTGTTGTCTGCATTAGGACAGTGAAAGGATCAGACAGACACTTATCCCCTTGGGCAATGTCTCAATATAAGTTATGATTTCTCCACTTCCATGTTAAGAGCACTGACCCTACCCACATGTAAAGTTAGGGAAGCTTGATAACTTTATGCCTGTGGAGCACTAGAATCTGATTTTTTGCATTCGTACAGACTGCCAAAAGAGGAGGTAAACAGGAGGTAAAATAATGAGGTTTAAGCTAGTATGTTCTGCCTCACACTTGCCATGAGATGCTGCATACAATTTTTAGACATCATGAAAGGAAGAGGCACAATCAGCCCTTCGATCTGCAAGAAGTCCAAGAAATATCTTCACTTCAAGTCAAAGTAACTGCAATGCAAATTCTTTGGGATAAATTTCTGGATTATTTTTATTTATTATTTATTTTCTTTGTTTGTTTTCGTTAGGCTCCCTCCCAAAAGATCCCTGGTTTTTTAGGCATTATTGAAAATCTCTGAAGCTATGACTTCAACATAGTGTGGATGCAGCATTTGGCCAATATAAAAGTGATTTTGAAATTTTTTGATGTAGTGTTTCCTGAGATCATATCAGCTACAGTTATTGCTTCTGTACAATGGTCCCCTAAGTGCTAAACTGAAAAGGTTTCTGTGTTAGTTAGTTTGCTATTGTTCAGAGCTTTGTTCCCAGAAAAAGGAAGATGACCTTACCTTCAAAGACATAGTACGCAATAGTCTCTTAACATTTTTCTACGCCACAGTTACACATAGAGCAGGAAGAATGCCAAACCAGGTGATGTCAGATGGATTAGCTGTTTTGTACCAGACAGTTCACATTACTGAAGATAAGAGGAAGCTTAAATTCAAAGCTCAGAGTANGATTCTGTGATTCTGTGATTTTGCCCAACATGAATCAAATTACATGGGACATTCAGTAGGTTGTGAAGAATAAAATCTGATCTTCATAGTCATTAACTGGGTTTGGAAATATCTGTCACAGATTTTTACAGTAGACTTTTACTTTTTTTGTGTGTGAAGCTACATGTTTTAGCATTAGTGTGCTCTCCCAACTAGTCAGATTCAGACCAGGAACTGTAGGGGGCTCTGACAGTTGTCTGAAACATCTGAGAGAGGTTTTTGTGAGGTGAGACAATGAGATTTCTGTCCTTGCCACTCTTACCCATGTCACATCTGACCATAGGGAGGCAGTGAATTGCGATGAAAAATGAACGTTACCTCATGGGTTGAGTCCGCAGAGCTGTCTTCAAGTCTTCAACGATTTTATTTTTCATTTCTGTTTCCTCTTCATCAAATGCATACAGAGTCTGCATCTGCTCAGAAAATAAGATGACAATTAGGAAAGCTCGAGATGCCTAAAAGCTAAGTGATGGGGCAGGAATTAGGAAAAAGATCCCTCCCATCAACACAGTGGTGTCTGCCGACCTCTCACCAGGAAAGCAGTGCCTCAGTTACAAACTAGATCCAGATGAGGCTGCTCATGTGGGCTGGCAACAGTGTATACCACTTTGCCATACTGGCTAAACTAGGGATCTCAGATTACCAAAAAAAATCCCAGTTGTGAGCATGCCTGTAGAAAACTATCTAATTTGGAACAGTGATCTGCTGTGGTGATATATGGATGTGTGAGGCAAAGTTTGTAGGGAGAAGCAAAATCGTTTTATTAGACTGATATGACTGGAGGGATCTGGGGGAGAAAAACCAGAAAAAATCCCAAACCAGACTTATGTATTGGGTTTCAAAGCATAAAATCCTTTTCTTCAAGTGACTAGACAGCCTGAAAATGCCTTGAATTATATTTTGTGTACATACAAGTTTGACTTTTCTTCCCCATGCCAGTACATCACCAGTTTTAAGATACTGATGTTTCCTATACACCTTGCCATTGGTACTTAGGACCATTTACTTCACAAAGCTTGAGCACCGTAAAATCCCTGGCCTTGTTTTTTAACAAGTTAACTGAAGTACACAAAGACTAGATTTTCCTCCAGTATGCAGAGTGAGATAACCAGAGCTTACTGTCAACTGGAATTGAAGTTGCTGTACGTCACTTTAAACGAGAGACAATGACTAGAATAAGCATTAAAAATACAGTTCTCAAAGTCAGATAAAGCCACTATAAAAGTGGTCACTCAGCACCACTACAACCTTGCCATGTGAAGCAGGACTTCTCAGCATCCTTTGCATACATCATTCACTCTCACAATCCCCATGTGTGACTTTTTAAAATTTAAGTCTTAATGCTGGAAATTCTTAGCCTATAGCTATATCTTCTTAGTCATTTAAACTATAAAATGAGAGGATAAATGATTCTATTTGGCAGGAATTCTTGGATATCATTCAGTGGTATCTGGAAAACGGCTCTGAACCCCTTCTCAAATGAATAACCCAATTAAAATAGTATCATCTATCAGGGATCTGCTATTATACCTCTCTGTGGTGGAATCTGAGTAGCCACAACTATGACTCATTATAGCAAAATATTTCAGTCTTTATTTTTCTGTTTAGCAAGTACCAGAGAAAACCTTTCTCTCCCTGGAACTTCCTTCAACCTTCCCTACCTTTGCCACGAGCCCAACACCTTACATCCCTTGAAAGTGCTTCCACTTTTCTTGCTTCTGCACATCACATGATGCCAACATGTCGGATCCTAAACGTGGTCATTTGGCTACGTGCTGTTGCTGTCCTGGGCTGAGCAGCTGGCATAGGGAGATGTGTTTAACTCTAGGGGTCCTCCCTCTGATCCATGCTAAAGTCAAACTCAACTCAGTAACAGAGCAAGTTATTTCCTGCCCTAATGGAATGACAGAGCGCTACTGATGGAAAATGAGCTGATGATGTTTTATCTTTTGCCAGCATCCCCCGACAGCCAGAAACATAAATTGAAGTGCTTAAGCCAAGCCATATATGATCCCCCTCTTTGGAAAATAAACAGAAGTCCTGAACAGGCTTTATGGAATCTCAATGGCAGAATCCTCGGGTGTGATTTGGGACTTGATTTGTGTTCTCTTGGGTGACAGCCCATCTGGTCACCTTTCCTTTGGTCCACAAATGCTTCTTTGAAAAGCTCCCATTCCTCCAATGGCTTAATTTCTCCTCTGAGCCGTTGTGGGGGGAAAGTAAATGGATAGTAGGAAGGCGTTCAACAGCATTTCATTGAGTGAAAAAGGCCCATTTCCAAATGAAACAAATACAAATAATCCTGTCTTTACAACAGAGGGTGATTATGAAACCCACCTTTTCTAAAGCTGCAGGCAGCCAAGAACCCTTCATTTCTCACTCCTGTGTATGGACAGGAGCTCAGATCCTCATACCCTCTCTAAAGGCAGGCCGGTCATGTTTTTGCATTGTGAAACAGCTTTCTCCACAAGATTTATAGAAAATATAAATGTCCCTGGGAGACAGAACGGAGGGAGCTGTCATTTTTTTTATGCTGGATTTCATTAATGTGGCTGACTGATGAATTACTTTCCTGAAGTACAAATTGCACTCAAGGACTAATGTCTGCTGGGCTTAGGATGCAGTTAGTTACCATCTGCTAAGCAAACACTAGGAAGAGGAAGCAAAATAGTGCCAGGTACTTACCTGGTCCCTGAAAAATTGATATATTTTTTTACAAGCACACTTTGTAAATTTAAAGTTTTCCAGATAAGTGTATCATCTGTGAAAGTATAAAATCTAATTAATTTATTTGCCAATTAAAACATAATTCAAGGATTTGTGAAAACAATCATTCACATAGAATTTTATGAATAAAACTTCAGGATGTGCAAGAAATTATTTTCAAATTTTGGCTCCACTTAAAATGAAATTTATTTTTTTTTTTAGAAGCACAGATTAATTCCCACACTTTATCCTAGGGGCTAATCATTCCTGAAAATTTCTGGGAAGGAAAATACAAGGACCATAATGACAGTACATGGGAGAAAGAGAGAGGAAAACAGACAAAAAAAAAGAGCATAAACTAGCATCAGCAATACACTGTATTACAGATCTAATGATATTTAATAGTCTCACATATGTGAAATAAAAAACGTAAGAAACAAATTGCATAAATAGTGAAAAATTAACCTGGATGTTCTGATTCAAGGTGCATCACATCTCTAACTACATTAAGGCTGAACTAAGAGAACAACTACAAGTCATAAACTATATATAGGTGTATTTACTCCTCCCCCCCAACTTTTAAGCAAGTAAGTTTAAAGTAACATAGATGTCATAAAACTCAGATGGAAGAGAGTGTTATCATCCACCTGCTAAATTCTGCTGAAAAGTATATACTTTTAACCTCCTGTGAAGCTGCTCTGCCTTGAACAAATGTTTTCTGAGTCAAGGAAAAGGGCCTGGTTACAGCTGTATTTATTAATCTTGACCCCTATCTCACACTCTCAACCAAACCATCTCTCCAGAAAAGCCAGATCTTCAACTACTGTTCACCTGAAAACATCTCTGTGGAAATGCATACACAGCCAAGATCATAAAACCAACACAATGCTGTCAGAACTTTCCCTCCCCAGTAAAGTGAGACCAGTGTATATTTGTGCTGCCAAGCAGACAGTTACATGGGGTGAGGAGGGCAGGAGGAGCACAGGGAGGGCATTAACAAGACAGCTGCTCTATTTTTAAGGGAAAAAGTGTGTTGATGAATCAGCAGAAGATGATAATGGAAACGGTCTTAACTGTGTGCGGGCAGCCTGTCCGCATCACCAGTATTATTTACAGAATATTGATATCAGAGGACTAGACAAATTTGGAGGGTCCTCTTTCTAAATTAGACAACAGCAGCACCTTTTTCTTAAAGACTGGTCTAGAAGACAGTCCACCAATGTTCTACTCAGCCCCTTTATTTCAGTCAGGGTACCTGAAGAATGAGACACTGCCTCCACAGGAATTTCACACTACATACTAGGAAGAATACACAGTTTTAGTGTCATTCTCTCCTGTGAGAATTTAATTTATTAATTATTAAAATTTGGAAAATTTGGAAAGTCACAGAAATAATTGTGGGAAGAGAACTGTGTCTAAAATACATGCCTTTTTGAACTGGATGAGGAATCTGTGACCTAAAGTGTTTCCTAATATAGTGGTCTAATGTTACAAGTAGGGAACGTCAAACATGTCACGAATCACCACATTGCTCTCAAACATAATCTGTGAGGGGCAGATACAATGGGTAACACTGGGTCTTCTGGGAAAACTATCCTTGAACACAGGAGCCTTGCCCTGCTGAAATCCACGTAAAGATATTTGATGATATCAGCAGAATAAAGGTGACATTTCCATTCCAGCAGTGAATAGAAAGAACTTTTCTGCCAAGTTAATATATACAAAAAGAACTTCATCATTAAATAAAAAGACATAGAAAAGTATGTGAGAGTCACATATAAAAAGATTCTTATACAATGAATTATATTCAAAGCACGACTTAAGGTGTTTGCAACTAGTATTTTGGTGATTATTACTACCATTTCAACTCTAATACCTTTTGCAATATTTCTAATTAAAATATTTCAATACTTGATAATGTCCAAGAGATACAAAATGAAATAGACCAGGCAGTATTAGGAAGCAACATGAAACATGTTTTTCTTGCATCACTTCAGAGTCAACTACAACTGGATTCACTTTAAAAATAAATAAATAAATAAATCCACCACTAAAATTAGAACCGAAATTATAGGAGACCCAAAAATAACAGTTTAGGAGTGAAAAATCTCAGAGGTCTAACAAATAATATCACAGTATCACAATATAGATAAGGCTGGAAAGGACCTTGAAGATCATCTAGTCCAACCTATAGCCCAACTAACCTAGCATCAACATCTAGATCATATCAATCAACACCTCATCCAGCCTACCATTAAATACTTCCAAGGTTGGTGAGTCAACCACCTCTGTGGGCAACCCATTCCAAATCCGGATCACTCTTTCAGTAAAAAATCTTTTCCTAATATCAAGTCTAAGTATAATGA
Source organism: Pitta sordida (assembly GCA_013390025.1). NCBI lineage: Eukaryota > Metazoa > Chordata > Aves > Passeriformes > Pittidae > Pitta > Pitta sordida. The sequence goes on along the minus strand of WEKX01025312.1, from coordinate 2,259 downwards.
TCAGAAAATTTCTTTTAAAGTGTATTGGAAGTGGTTCTCACCTGTATTACCTCAGTTTTCTGCTGGTACAATTTCTAAGAGATCTAGTCAACTAAGTTTCATCTGCTTAAAAGTGAAGGAACTAAGTCGTAAATCAGAAGGAGGAGTTTTAACCTTAACATGTCTTCTCAAGACTTAAAGCATAAGAGTAAATTGTGAATCTGGAAAATTTATCAATAATTCAGCCATTGGCATTCAGGCATGCAAACAACATTACTAGGGCTGTTGTTTCTTAGGGCTCATAAAACATGTTTAAATTAGAAACACAGGTCAAAAAAGAGTCTCATTCCATGGAACTGCTCCAGATTTTCAGCAGTGGTGTATACATATTCACTCCAGATTTACATCAAGATCATTTAAAGATTAATCCAAAAGCCACTGAAATCAACGGAAAAACTTCAGTAGATTCAAGAGGCCTTGGATCAAATCCTACCAGAAGTATTTGGCTCAGTGACATTTCAAGGTTTCATACTCATTTTTTTCCTTAATGGCCCTTGCAGAGTAAATTTGTTCAGTCAGGAAATCAAAGCACAGTGTCATACCAGTCACTAAAGCTCAATGCCTTTTCTTAAAACAAGTCTGTATTCTTTCTATTCTGTTACTCTCGATCATGAAAATATGGCATGAGGGTAAGGTGATAGTTTTGTTTATTCCTAACTCTAAGTAGAAAGCAATGTTTCTTTTATCCTCTTAGACTGAGTTATTACAACTTGCAAATCTTCAGTTGTTTCCCTCAGCAAGAGATATTTCACCATGAGACATGCATCATTGTTGGCACATTTAACATCCATTAAGGCATAATTTTTATTAAATTATTTTATAGCTCATAACAACAATACAGAAGGTGCAGACAAACTGGCAGAAATCAAAAATAAAAGCATAAGTAAACAATCAAGACAAGCTACCTAAGATGTTTTGAACTGAATTCTATCATCACAACCACTAACTAAAGTTGAGGAGATGTCACATATGAGTAATTGGAGGCAAAATTTGGCCATAAATTTAGTAAAAGGATTGAATTTCAAAATGTAAAATCTACCATATCAAAGGAGATCAGTGGACACTATATAAAGGTGTTCTGATTCTACTTGATGTTTCAGAGGAAGAGACATTCACAGGTTCATAGGTTATTCTGAGCTGAAAGGGACCCGCAGGATCATCTAGTCCAACTCCCCACCTACTAGACCATGTCACTGAGCTCCTCATCCAGTCTTCTCTTAAACACCTCCAGGGATGGTGAGTCCACCACCTCCTTGGGCAGACCATTCCAATGAGAGATCACTCTCTCTGCGAAAAACCTCTTCCTAACATTCAGTCTAAACCTCCCCTGGGGTAGCTTAAGGTAATGTCCTCTTGCCCTGTTGTCGTCAGCCTGAGAGAAGACATTCACACACACCTGGCAGCAACCTCTCCGCAGGTAGCTGTAAACAGCAATGAGGTCACCTCTGAGCCTCCTCTTCTCCAGGATGAACAACCCCAGTTCCCGTAGCCACTCCCCATAGGGCTTATCCTCCAGTCCTTTCACCATCCTTGTTGCCCTTCCCTGGACCCTCTCAAGCAGCTCAACATCCTTCTTAAACTGGGGAGACCAGAACTGGACACAGTACTCAAGATGAGGTCTGACCAGCGCCAAGTACAAGGGAAGGATAACCTCCCTAGTCCAACTGACCACACTGTTCCTAATACAGGCCAGGATGCCATTGGCCTTCTTAGCCACCTGGGCACATTGCTGGCTCATAATAAGTTTCCTGTCAATCATTACTCCTAAATTCCTCTCCATTTCACCAATATGCAGACACTCATCCTCCAGCCGATAGCGATGCATGGGATTGTCATGTCCAAAGTGAAGAACACGGCACTTAGACTTGTTAAATCTCATA
>WEKX01025311.1:0-15922 GCA_013390025.1 Pitta sordida | reverse complement strand
TGCGCAATCGCCGCCGGGGGGGGTCACACGGGGACGTCCCTCCGTCCAAAGCAGTCGCTCGTCGCAAGTTCGTCGCTGTAGTGTCCCCGGCCCGCTCCCCGGTGCTCACTCCTCGGGCCACGCTGGGATGATTGCGCAATCGCCGCCGGGGGTGTCACGCCGGGACGTCCCTCCGTCCAAAGCAGTTGCTCGTCGCAAGTTCGTCGCTGTAGTGTCCCCGGCCTGCTCCCCGGTGGGAGTAGGACTTGATGATTCTTGTGGGTCCCTTCCAACTCAGAGTATTCTGTGATTCTGTACAGATCAAGCTCAGAGAGCTTTATTGCCTTTCTCAAGGTCACAAGAACACCTCAGGCAGAGCTGGAAATTGTATCCAAGGCTCCTGGTTCTTAACTCTTATGTCTCAGGGACCACACTGTCATCTCTTCCATGCATTATACATCTTGTATTATGTGCATTGCCATTTCCCACTGACAGGCACGCACACCGCAGCATAATGTGAAGTCTATAGATGCTTTTATGCAAATTGTAATTCAGATTAATCTAAAAAACCCCAACAAACTCTTGAAATTTGAAGAGTTAAATAGATTAAATTGAACGCCCTCCCCCCAAAGGTGCGCATTCTCCAATCACTCTTATTAGTCCCTCCACAGTACATTGTTATACATACCAAAATCACAGAAATACCAAAGCCTTTGCATTTTCTGAATAACCTCAATTATGCTCCCACGGAATGTGCCAGCCAAAATATGAGATAAAATATTCTTCCCTTCTCTCTTTTGTTTTATTTTTTCTGTTGATTATTCATATGCTAAATGACATTAAAAGTAAAAAATGCGGGGTGAAGATGTTAAATTCTGCCCTCCAAGTCTGAATGTTTTTTCATATTTTATTTCTAAGCTAGCAAAACTCCCGGTTTCTTAAAAATATCTGTCTGGAAATCCCATCAGAAAAAAAATTACTTGTAAAAACGTTCACACGACATCTTCCATTCCCACTGGAAATATTATTGACACTTTCTTAATCATTTTTTCAGAAAAATACCAAAATATAGCAATTCAGAATGTCTTTCAGTTTGCAGTATACTGGATCTTAATCTTAGAAGAATGTGATTTTGCTAGCCTGTGCCCCATGCCCAAAACAAAATGTTCTGAGGAGAGATACTAAACATTGTGGCTTTTCTGCTCCACTCCTGGTCATTGCCCTTAGAAGAACCTGCTGTCAACAGCCACTGATATTGCTCAGTCAACTTCAGGAGTCCAAGATGTAAGCCTTTCTTGTTCACGTACTTAGCGTCCTTGCAGGAATTATGTAGGCAGAAAACTGAAAGGTGACAATTTAGGAATTTAGTCCAGGCTACTTTTGGAATATGTATTTATATCCATTTTCTAGAGTAACTAAGACAATGTCAGGAATTGCATTACTTATATTACTGAAGAAAATGTGACTGTATTAAACCCCATAAGACTGAAATCTAGGAAGTATGTATCTAATGTCTTAAATATATAGTGTCTTTCTCACAAGGATTCCAACAGTTAAAAAATATTATTTTTTACATCTTTTCCTCCAACAAATACCTTTATCAAGAATATTCTGTTATTGAAGTTCAAATGCTTTCCTTTGTACTGTCTGTGCTCCTATCTAATTTCATACATTTTTTAAGTGCTGCTAGATATTTAAATCTGCATACACTGAAACCCCAAATCAAAGAAACACACAAAGCTCTCCTTAAGCTCATGTGAAGAAAGGTGGATGTGAATTTACACTTTTCCCAAGACAGCATCATGACATGGAATTTTTTTTTTTTTTTGAATCTGTAAAACACTACATAAATTATAGTGAGAACATAGCTCGGAAAAGCTAGATCTAACCTGTGTGGGGCGGGGGCTGGCGGGCTGGTGCCCGGCTGTGCCGAGCTAGGGCAGGGGGCAGGCACCTGAGCCATGGTGGGACGGAGCTGGAGAAGCTGCTGGAGCGGTTACGGGCAGAGGGAATGGGGGTCCTCGGGATGTCTGCATGGTTGGTATTGTTCTCTGCCAGGCTGCAGGAGAATTGTGTGTGTCTGAGCGGGAAGCACCTTTTTCCCCCACCCCTGTGGTGCCCTTTGTGTGTCCACAGTCGAGCAGGTCCTGTGGCCGGGACCAGGCGGAGTCCAGGAGCCACGCCCACCACTTGCCTAGTGCAGCTGCCGCTCAGCCGCTGCTCGGCACCTGCCCCGGTGCTCAGCGCCTGCCCCCCCGCCCTGGTGCTCGCCCCAGGCCCCGGCGCTCACTCCCCGCCCCAGCGCTCACTCCCTGCCCCGGCACTCGCCCGCCTCGCCGGAGCAGATCCAGACAACTGAGACAAGCCCCGCTCTCAGGACCATTCTCCAGACCTTATTAGGGGAGGGATTGTGGCTACGGGTGTGACGTACTTGAATACTTAGTGGGTTCGTATCTTTGTGGATTCCAAGACTCACGTGAAGAGGATCAGGCCCAACAGACTGCAAGTAACGGGAAATCACTGTATCTTATTCTTTTTATAGAGTTCAGGAATAGAATTATTTTTCTCTCTGTTTGAAATCAACTTGTACTGACTCATAATTACTATTTTATAACCTAAAAAAATAATGATATGAAAAGCAACAAAATGCTTACAATAGCAACTAAACCCTTATATCCATAAAATGTACCTCAGTAAGTGCATGTGAGGACCAAAAAAGGAACTTAGTGACTTATCACTTAATGTAAATGTAGATAACTGTATACAGGGATCATGTTGTTGCTTAAGGTCTAACACACAGGGCTATGAAACCTTTGCATCAGCCTCATTACTTTATGGCTGGGAGGAAGTTTTAAGTTCTAAATCCATTTGTTAGTGAATGAAGCATGGACTCAGGCTAACAAGTCATCAAAATTCTCAAATTTAATGATTTACACAAGTTAATGATATGTTCCGTTTCACTACTTCAATTCACATATGATTTTTTTACCCTTTCTGGATCTTTTGCTTGTCAAGATAGGTGTATTGGCTTCAGAGTTTTCTCAGAAGTCCAAAATAAACAGCTGTTCACTGACATCTGGTCAAGCTCTGACTGACACTGTACTTGTCTATGGATTTTAATTGTGGCCTGCTGCCTGGGATATTTTTAACCATGTAAGGGAATGGCATAAACTGTAGTACAGACTTGACACTTTTGCTTCTAATCTTCCAAAAAGAAACAGTTGAAACATGTAGTTCCCTTGTGCTGGTTACAAACCTGCCTGAAAATGCTGGTTTAGCTGCCACTAAACCCACTGCTTCTGATATCTGTGATGCTGCTTAGTGATGCTTGACTTAACAGACATGCTCATCTACCTAGCTTCAGCTCCACAAGCAAAAGGTGAAGGATTTTGTCCTCAGTTGGCCAACTTAGCGAGGGTATACTGGAAATTGTCTTTAGGCACAGGAACTCAAAACTAAAAAAATAGGACTGACAATTCAGTTTGTGGCAAGTAGACAAAATGGCATAAAAGACATCAAATCTGAAAGCAGGATTTCAGTTTATTCTGTCTGTATTAAACATGGTAGTCTTAAAAAAATGGAAACCCAAGATGGGAATAAATGACAATGAAACTTACATACATACTTTAGAGACTGGTGAAATGACCCAAAGGTAGTTCATATTTGGTGAGACATTTATGTCATCAGGTTGCCACAGTCATTATATCAACATGGGCAGTAGACCATGGCTCAAAGCCTAACAAAGCCAGAACAGACAGTCTCAGGAAAGAGTTTCATTCAGATCAGGAGCTGGAAGAAGTCTCTCTCAACAAACCTTGCTGGTGCAAAATTGCAGCTATAGCAGTTACCCTCTGTTCTTTCTGGTACTTTGTGAGGAGTGAGCTTTGGGAACCAGACATCTGTATTCACAGACTCAGTGGTCAGTTCCATTCCTGTATTTGTTTTGCTGTAATGAACCAAGATCCAACATATCCTAGATCCAAGAGGTGCATATTCCTTCTTATAATGTAGTATTCATTATCTTCTCAGTTTTTACTTGAATCAGATGTTTGAGTGAATCAATACAGACATGTGATATTTTCAAAATTAAAGCTGCACTGATTGAAAAGAAGTAAATTCCTGAATGATAACAAAAAGCAAAACCCCAGCTAATGTCAACAACAATGTTTCTGCATTAAATGATTTACTCACAAACTGTGGAAGAAAAGCTGTTAAGCAATCCATGCTTATCATCTAAAATAATAATACAGTCAGCCCTCTTCCACTTCGCATCCACCAGATAGCACCTTCACATTTTCGTGGCATCTTTCAGCAATTAAAGACGTCCAATTCGCAACTCTACCTGCATGACCTTACACACATGAATATTCAAATTAGGCAGTCATGAATATTCAAATCAAACCCCATGACATGTGGCATGGACCATGGGTACACTGCTCTGCTTGCTCTGCGCACACCCCGAGGCAGCCACGGCTGGTCGGCTCTGGTGGAGCCATGGCAGCTCAGGTCTGGTGGAGCCGAGCTGGACACGTGCTGCTCTTGCTGCAACTCAGCTCTGCTTGAGTGTGAGCTGCAACCCCACTCTACTTGAGCGCGAGTCACCCCCAGCTCCAAGTGAAGCGCCTGCATGCAGTTAAGAAAGATTTACACTCTCTCAGGTTAGACATGGTGTCCAAGACTTTCTTGGGGTAGATATCTACCCTGAGTATGGAGAGGCAAGGTCTACCCACCCAGAGAGACAGCGGGACAGTGACGTGGATGGCTCCCCGTGCCAGTGTCCCTGGCTAAGTGGAAAAGGGGGTTTTCCCATCATGGAGTGACCACGGGCACCAGGAAGCACAAACACCGACACACAACAAGGCAGTGTTGAAACAGAGCCAGAGCACCAGGGGATGGTATGAGGGTGCAGAGCAAATTTGCATATTAATGAGCTGCCATTCTATGCAGACAGAGGGCTTTGTGGGTAGGGGGCAAGACCCGTGGTACCACGGCATAGGAGACCCGACTGTAATAAAAAAAGGAATAAATTCCTCCCCTCACGATCACGATAATCTAGACATAATTTCTTTTATTCAAAAATACAGCCTGACAGTCAAATTATCACACTGAAAGAAGTTTCCAATATCTTCAACAAGACTCATGTTCTGATAAAAAATTAGCAAGATAGTTATAAATTAACTTCTTTTTTGAAATTTTTTTAAAATTTTGTTCTGTAGTACACAGAGTCTTAACTTGATAGTCATGTAATGAAATCTAATAGAGAAACAGCCATAAGCATGGTGAAAGATATTGAAATATCACAATCTTATTCTCACTGACTGTTGCAATAGAACAAAAACAGCCATTCTATTTAAATTTAAACAAGTGACACGAAGTTAAAAGAAAATAATTTTTGAGAAATTTTTTCTACCACACGCAGAGGTTTGAAAGGATGATTCAGATTATTCATGCTTTGTATAGCTTTGTTTAGTACTAATTCTTCCTTTTCTTACCTATTAGCTTCCTTATAGTCACAGAATCAGAGAATATTCCTAGTTGGAACGGACCCAAAAGGATCATTGGGTCCAATTCCTATATGAAGACATGTCCACAAGGCATGTGACATGGGAGGGGCCTGAGGCCCTATAAATACAGCTGCCGGGCCTCACAGAGGGGCGTTCGTGGGTCTTCTGGACTGAAGAAACCTCATTTTCTCCTCTGATCTCTACTGCTGCCAATTTGTTCAGGACCACGTGGACCTTGACTCTTCCTCTCAGTACACCCTTCCCCCTGCTGACCACTGGATCTCCCTGCAGCCCCTTGGACACTTCAGAAAAGGATTGCCAACTGTTACTCCACTGGTTTGCCTACCCTGACCCCTATTCCCCTGCCCCTGGAATCCTGGGGGTGCTGTGGTCTCCCTCGAACTTGGCCCTGCTTGTGTTTGTTTTTTCCCAGCTGTCCACAGTCGTCATTGTTCCATTGTTGTTGATATTGTTATTGTTGTTGTTCAAACATATATATATACACAGACAGGTCTCCGATACCACGGTACCACAGGTCTTGACTCCTCTTCATGAAGACCCCCATCAGCATAGACTGGCAGCTCATTAATATGCAAATTTGGCCCCAGTCACCCCAACCCCCAGTTCCAGAGTGGCTGCGGGGCATTTCCAGAAGTTCCTCACTTGGCTGGGGGAGAAAAGCCAGTCTCCTCAGCCCCATGGGGCAGCTGCAACAGGCAGAGGGGCACCACAGGGCTGTATGGACTTCTGAGCCCTCCCTGCTGTGTTCCCTCCCGGAGGACGCATCTGGCATGGAAAAGCAGGGGCTGGCTCTGCTGGCGCTTAAACATGGGATGCAGGGCTCTTTAATGCTGTCTAGGACACTGGACAAGACAGAAGTGCTTGCCTGTGTTACCAGGGAGTGAGAGCGGGGAACGTTCTGTATGAGTGTGTCTGGTGTACATTGCAGTACTTCTATGGAAAGAGGCACTGGATGGGCACTGGTGCCTGTTGCAGCTAAGCCTGTGGTAACAAGGGACGCAAAGCGGGGACAGCAGGGTGGGCGTGTGCCAGTGTTTCTCCTCTCCTTTCACCATGGAGGGTGGTGGTGGCAGCAAAAGAACAGGAGAGAACATGGCAGGGATTTCCTATTTTAAAATTTTTTTTTACAATTAGTCTCAGCTACTACATCTGAATATGGGGAGGCCCAAGAGATAATGCTCCTCCGTCTATTATGTACAAGTTTTCCGCACTCCCTGGCCAATTTGTTTCTGTAAAAGACATGCACATTCCAGCTCAATTGCCTATTTTGTCACTTTGGCTTCTCCACAAAGTGCTGTTACTTTTAACAGGGAGTCTGTGGTTGTTTTTTTAGAAAGTGGGAATTTGAAGTTGTTTTTTTTTTACCTCAGTGCCCTAATGCTGGGCCCAGGAGACACATGGGGGAAGGGTGTACGGCCCCGGGACCGTGTGGTTCCAGGACGTCATGAGTTCATGTTTAAATGTGCCACACTCACCCCACCCCGCTGGCTGGGCCCCTCCATGCTTGGACATAGGGCTTACTCTCCAGTCCCTTCACCATTTTTGTCGACCTTCTCTGGACCCTAGTCCTACTCGCCACGCTATGCCTCATACAGGTCAGAATACCATTAGCCCTCTTAGCCACCAGGGCAAATTGCTGGCTGTCAACCAATACTCTCAAATCCCTCTCCATTTCACTCCAGCCACTCGTCCGTCAGACAATAGTGATGCATGGGGCTGTTATGTCCAAAGTGAAGAACCCGGCACTTAGACATGTTAAATCTCATATCATTAAAACCTGCCCATCTCTTTAGCCTATCAAGGTCTCTCTGAAAGGGCCCTTCTGTGCTCTGGCAGTTCAACATTTGCCCCCAACTTGGTATTATCTGTGAATATGCTAATGGTGGACTCAATTTCCCCATCCATATCATCAATAAAGATACTAAACAGTATCGGGCCCAACACTCATCCCTGTGGAACCCCACTGGCGACTGGCCACTGACTGAATGTGACTCCATTTACCACTACTCTCTGAGCTTGTCCATCCAACTAATTCCTAACCCAACACAGAATGCTGCTATCCAATCCATGCTCTGAGAGTTTCTCCTGAAGCTTACCATAGGATAACGTGTCACGGCCTTTCTATCGTCAACCAGGTGAGTCACCAGTTCATAAAAGGAGATCAGGTTGGTCAGGCAGGGCCTGCGTCCCCTAAATCCATGTTGACTAGATCTAATGTCGTAATCATTCTGCAGGTGCTGCATAATTGCTCTCAGGATTATCTGTTCCACGACTTTACCCAGACTGAGGTCAGGCTGATCTATAGATCTATAATACAGATCTATAATTACCCAGATGATCTTCCTGGGCCTTCCTGTGGATGGCTGTCACATTAGCTGATTTCCAGTCATCTGGTACATCCCCAGTGAGCCAGGACAGTTGGTAAATTATGGAGAGTGCCTTCACAATTTCATCTGCCAGTTCTTTCATCACCCTAGGATGGATCCCATCTGGTCCCATAGGAGGATCCAAGCCACTCAGCAAGTCCCTAACTATCTCCTCCAAGATTACAGGGGGGTTATACTGTACCCCTATTCCATCCAGCAGTTTTCCTCATCTTTAGTTACTATATTCCCCTCTGTATCCAATAAGGAGAGAAGGTGGTTGCAGCCTTTCTTTTTGCTGCTAATGTATTTATAAAAACACTTCTTGTTATGCTTTACAGTAATAGCTAGTTTGAGTTTCCATCCGGGCTTTTGCCTCTCTAATTTTCCTCCTACATGACTTCACAACTTCCTTAAACACACAATGGCTTACTTCCCCTTTCTTCCCCTTTCTTCCAAAGGCAATACATCATTTTTTTTCCTCTAGTTCTTTCAGGAGCAACTTGCTCATCCAGGCCGGTCTTCTACCCCTTCGACTTGTCTTTTGGCAAATTGGACTGCCTGCTCCTGTGCCTTCATTAACTCATTCTTAAAGTAATTCCAACATTCCTGGGCCCCCTTGCCATTAAGGGTACTTTGCTATGGTACACTCCTAATTAAATCCTTAAATAATCTGAAATCTACCCTCCAGAATCACAGAATCACAGAATCACAGAATATTATGAGTTGGAAGGGACCCACAAGGATCATCTAGTCCAACTCACCATCTAACACCCGTACAGAGACCGAGAGCACATCCCAGAGCGTAACACCAACCTAGATCCCTCACAGTCTAGCAGGCCACTCCGAGCCGGAAGGGGCCCAGGATCATCCAGCCCGGAGGTTTGTTTCATGTTCTTTCTTGTCACACTGTCAATTGAAAACTCTATTATCTTGCGGTCACTGAATCCCTGACTGTCTATGACCACAACATTGCCAACCAGCCCTTCCCTATTTGTAAACAGGAGGTCAAGAACAGCCTTGCCCCTAGTAGGCTCACTCACTGACGGCGTCAAAAAAAAAAAAAATCATCAATTTTCTCTAGGAACATTTTGGACTGCCTCCTCTCTGCTGTATTAAGTTCCCAGCAGGTATCAGGCAGACTGAAGTCTCCTGCAAGAACTAGGGCAGTCGATGTTAAGGAAATCTCTAGTTGCTTCAGGAGCAATAAGTCCACCTCTTCTTCCTGGTCAGGTGGTCTGTAAAATACTCTGACCAGGATTTCAGTTTTATTGGCTGACCTTAACCCATAGGCTCTCAACCTGATCATCCTTAATGTCAAGCTCCATGGTATCAAGAGTTGCGTTAATATACAGGTTTACTCCCCCATGTCTTCTCCCTCTCATATCTCTTCTTAAGAGTCTGTAGCCTGTCAATGTAACACTCCAGTCTTATGAGTCATCCCACCATGTTTCTGTGATGGTGACTATATTGTATTGCTCCTGATGCACCAAAACTTCCAGCTCTTCTTGTTTATTACCCTGGCTGTCTGCATTAGTATACATGCACCTCAGTTGGGTTGCTGGTTATGTTATTGACTCATTTTTACCATTTTCAGTGTATTCCCAAGAGACTCTTATGTTCCCTTCCCCTTTCAAACCTAGTTTAAAACTCTGTCAATGAGTCCTGCCAACCTGCAGGTCAAAATCTCTTTGCCCTTATTTGATAGATTCTGCTCACCAGAGACTAGCCACCCAGGTTTGGCAAAAGATGCCCCATGATCATAAAACCTAATATTCTTCTGGTGGCACTAGTTGCTAAGCCATTTATTAATAGCAAGAATTCTCCTATTCCTTTCAGATTCTAACCGTGCCACTACAGGCACCGAGCAAAAAACTACCTGCATGCCTACCCCATTGATCAATCGACCAAGCTCTTTAAATTCCTTTTTAATTTCTCTGGATCCCTTCTTGTTAATGACATCACTGCTGGTTTGGACAACCAAAAGGGGATAAGAATCTGAAGATAGAATTAGTTCAGGGAACCTCTCAGCAATGACCTGTACCTTGGCCCCAGGGAGGCAGCAGACTTCCTGTGGGATGGGTCTGCTCGACAGATTGGACCTTCTATTCCCTTCAGAAGGGAGTCACTGACATCCACTACCCTCCTTTACTTTTTAATACCAGAGGTTTTGATTTGCCTGGTTGAAGAGGTAGATCCTAGTGATTTACCAGATGGAGTGCCTTCTTCCGTATTATCCTCCTANGTATACATGCACCTCAGTTGGGTTGCTGGTTATGTTATTGACTCATTTTTACCATTTTCAGTGTATTCCCAAGAGACTCTTATGTTCCCTTCCCCTTTCAAACCTAGTTTAAAACTCTGTCAATGAGTCCTGCCAACCTGCAGGTCAAAATCTCTTTGCCCTTATTTGATAGATTCTGCTCACCAGAGACTAGCCACCCAGGTTTGGCAAAAGATGCCCCATGATCATAAAACCTAATATTCTTCTGGTGGCACTAGTTGCTAAGCCATTTATTAATAGCAAGAATTCTCCTATTCCTTTCAGATTCTAACCGTGCCACTACAGGCACCGAGCAAAAAACTACCTGCATGCCTACCCCATTGATCAATCGACCAAGCTCTTTAAATTCCTTTTTAATTTCTCTGGATCCCTTCTTGTTAATGACATCACTGCTGGTTTGGACAACCAAAAGGGGATAAGAATCTGAAGATAGAATTAGTTCAGGGAACCTCTCAGCAATGACCTGTACCTTGGCCCCAGGGAGGCAGCAGACTTCCTGTGGGATGGGTCTGCTCGACAGATTGGACCTTCTATTCCCTTCAGAAGGGAGTCACTGACATCCACTACCCTCCTTTACTTTTTAATACCAGAGGTTTTGATTTGCCTGGTTGAAGAGGTAGATCCTAGTGATTTACCAGATGGAGTGCCTTCTTCCGTATTATCCTCCTAGTCCCCAAAATCCAGGACCCCAAACCTGTTCTGCGGGGGCAAATGAAAATTTGGCATCTGAAAAGGTGGTGGGGGACAGGAGAGTGTTTCATTATCCCCATGAGAGGAGACCTGTTCCCTTTCCCCCTCATCCTCTAGATTTCTTTCTTCTACCTCGTGATGGGGAATATGAAGCGCCTGAGGCTCCTCTGGCTCTTGAGTCTCTAACAGATGGAAAGACATGGGTCCAACATTCTATTTCCCTTTCACTATCTCAAACACTTCTCAGCCTTTCAACCTCTTCCTTTTGTTCTACCACCATACAGAGCAGATCATTAACCANCGACCAAGCTCTTTAAATTCCTTTTTAATTTCTCTGGATCCCTTCTTGTTAATGACATCACTGCTGGTTTGGACAACCAAAAGGGGATAAGAATCTGAAGATAGAATTAGTTCAGGGAACCTCTCAGCAATGACCTGTACCTTGGCCCCAGGGAGGCAGCAGACTTCCTGTGGGATGGGTCTGCTCGACAGATTGGACCTTCTATTCCCTTCAGAAGGGAGTCACTGACATCCACTACCCTCCTTTACTTTTTAATACCAGAGGTTTTGATTTGCCTGGTTGAAGAGGTAGATCCTAGTGATTTACCAGATGGAGTGCCTTCTTCCGTATTATCCTCCTAGTCCCCAAAATCCAGGACCCCAAACCTGTTCTGCGGGGGCAAATGAAAATTTGGCATCTGAAAAGGTGGTGGGGGACAGGAGAGTGTTTCATTATCCCCATGAGAGGAGACCTGTTCCCTTTCCCCCTCATCCTCTAGATTTCTTTCTTCTACCTCGTGATGGGGAATATGAAGCGCCTGAGGCTCCTCTGGCTCTTGAGTCTCTAACAGATGGAAAGACATGGGTCCAACATTCTATTTCCCTTTCACTATCTCAAACACTTCTCAGCCTTTCAACCTCTTCCTTTTGTTCTACCACCATACAGAGCAGATCATTAACCAGCTCACATTGGACACAGGTGTTATTTGTACTGTCCTCCTGTTCTACCATCAGGCTCAGGCATTTCCTACAGCCAAGATTCTTGTCAGCCACATCCATTGACACCGAGATTGTTTTGGTATGCACATCCCTTTTAGCATCAGCCTTAGTTTTCAGTCATCTGACCTGAACCATTACTGGTGAGGGGAGGGCTAGGATGAAGAAGACAAGGAGAGACACCACCTTCTAGACAGCATCCATGACCCTACCTGCCCACCCTGCCTGCGTGAACTGCCACATTAACTGCCTCAGACTCTCAACACCCCTACACTCAACGTCCCTGTTTGCCTACTCCTGTTCGCCATGCTCCAGCTTGCTGCACTCCCAAAAGTTTTAATGAATTAAATCACTGCAGTCAAGAAAGCCCAGATACTGAGAGCATGGCCCTCTCCTCAAAATGCTCATGTGGTCCCTCTTGGTAACCCAGCAAGCAGGAAGAGCTCAGCTCAGCAGCCAGGAAAATCCGGATATCAAGAGCACGGCCCCTCCAAAATGCTCACATGGCCCCTCTTTGTAACCCAGCGAGCAGTGTTATGATAAATCCTTATCATATAGGATAGCATGCTTGAGGTAGCCTTATCAAGATTGGGGCTTTATTAAGATGACAAGGCAAATGCAATTTTAGAATGGATTCTTCCCAGAAGAGCTAATGTGATAAATACCCTACAATGGACAAGAGCTGAGAAGAAAAGATAGGCAGGTAGATAGATAGATAGATAGATAGATAGATAGATAGATAGATAGATAATACACAAATGGGCATACTTCTCTCCTTAATTATGAATTATCAAAGGTCAGTTTTATCATAATACCCCTAAAATTCGTCTCATGTTTTCAGGAGGACTTTTCCTAGAACCCAGAGCAGAAATGAATATGGTCTGAAAATTATTCATGGAAAAAATTCCCAATGAAAGAGAATGTAAATAATGTATCAATAATCTGAAGAGCATGCTGCAAATAATGTTTGAAAAGCATAGAATTGCCAATGGCAGGGAGCCAGGTAATGTAGTCCTTTGCTTACTGAAGTCACTGTTGTTGCTAGGATTTTGTTTTGTTTTGCTAGTGGGTTGGGGCTTTTTTCACTGCTTATTTGACTTTCAGATAATGTTTTCAGTAAATTCTATTTGGCTGTAACATGTTTTTGCCTGTTGGTATGTGTGTCAATGTGTCTCTATATCTAGCTTTTGGGATTGTTTTCTTGATTTTTTAAAATTTTAATTTCTTGATTTGTTTTTTTTCTTTTTATAATAACGGTTTAACCAGACTCTTTGGAACTCAAAGGTCAATTGGTGAAATCTGAGTAAAGAAGTGCTTTGATACCATGTCAGAAACATCACTATCTATGGCAAAATCAACCAGCAGTATTGGTCAGATGGATGCAAATCATCAGAAGTACTGAGATTCCCCAACTAGCTCTTTAATAGTTTGAGTTTAATAGTTTTTTTGTGTCTTTAACTCATTCACGAAACCAGTGTGAATTCTGTGAAAGCCCAGCTAGATTGAGAAGTTCTTGCATGGCGTCTTACAAGCCATGGAAAGGAGGAGGCATGGATATGCATATTGAACAAAATATACATGAGCAGTGAATGCAAGAGAAATGCTTTCTTTCTGAATTATTGACTTCAAAAGGTGCAGAGGCTATATAAAAGCCTGTGTATCTTTCACGCATTTTTCCTTTAACCCAGCCTCAAAGCTTTACATGGTCAAGATGATTTTTTCACTTTCAATATTACAGTTATACCCCCTCCATCGTGAGGAAAGGGACAGGCCAAGGCCGTCGTGAAACACTAAACTTGCAAAGAACTGCAGGTCATTAATATGCATGCAGACCATGCCCATTGCTCCACCCCCCGGAACTCTGAAGCACTGCAGACAATTCTTTGCTCCTTCCCATAGTCTGTCTCAGCACAGGCGAGCAAAGGGAACTGTTTCTGAGTGGCTGCTGTGACCGTGTATGCTCGCAGCTCAAACCCCGCGCTGCTCACCCCCCAGCCCCCTGGCCCGGCCTGGCCCTGGTGCTCATGCCGGCCCTGGAGGCCCCACACCAGCCCGCACATGCTCGCCCCGCCTCCGCAGAGGGGAAGGGGTGTCCCTGAGCTCTCGTCGGCACTCTTGGAGCCTGGAAAAACCTTAACTTTGCAACACTGCAACACCCTGTGCACTTATGGCGGGGGGAGGCGTTGGTATGGGAGTTTCTTTCCCTTTAACATNGGGGGAGGCGTTGGTATGGGAGTTTCTTTCCCTTTAACATCCACCAGTCCCAGCAGAGGCAGCCCTCACCGCACTGCCCCAGCCCCAGCCCACACTGCTCCAGCCCCAGCCCACACTGCTCCAGCCCCAGACCCCCGCCGCACCACTCCAGCCCCAGCCCCTGCCACGACCCTCCAGCCCCCGCCGCACTGCTCCAGTCCCGCAACGCATTCCAGCCCCGCCGCGGGGCTGCCGGCATGGGCACAATCACCAGGGTCAGGGGGGGAAGCGGCACAGGATTTAGGCTGTGGAAGCGACCGCAGCAGCCCGGAGAAGACCACAAGGTGGCAGGGGTGGGGAGGTCAAGTTTCTTTCCCTTTAACATCCACTGGTCCCGTGAGACAGGGGCAGTGTTGCACGTACGGTCCCAGACAGAATCCTCCTCCTGGTCAGCTGTCGCTGCGCCCTCCCGGCACACAGCTTGCCTCACTTTCGTGGGATAAGTTTCCCCGTTCAGGGACTGGGGGCACGGTGCCGCCATTGTGAGTCCCCTCCCCGCAGGGCGGGGTGAGTCCCGCCCCACAGGCACCGCGGCACCTCCCCTTGGCAGAGCAGAGTCAAACTGCGCATGTGTCAGGTAGCTGAGCTCACAGACCGCTGAATCATAATTGCGAAAAATTTGCTTTGCAAATGGGCGGGGTCGTAATGGAGGGGTCGCGATACAGAGGGGATTCACTATATATGATTGTTCCCCTGAAATTATCTTTTAGAAACATACTGTTCATATAACTAACTGCTCTTAACAGCTCCTATGTATCTGAATCTGAGGACTGTATGGCCAGGACCAGCACATAAGAAATCAATAGGTCATTGAGATATATATACCAGACTGGAAGAGCACTTCCACAAGAAAATTGCATTGGAAGGCAAAACAGAGAATGTAGTATGGGAAAATACTGTGAGCTATTATCAGATTAAAAGGAAAGGAATTGGAAGGTTTGGTTGCTCTCTGTAAGAACACAACAAATTGATGATTAAAAAAATATGTTAATTTAGCTTTTTTTTCTGTCACCTTTTGGCTCTTCAAGGTAGAAGCCAGTAACTGTAATTGACTCTTGCTAAAAAAGCATCTGTTGATGCAGAAGATTGGAATATTATACTGAAGTTATACAGAGAATCACACTTCCTGATTAAGTTGCAGATGTACGTGCAGCCTTCACTGAAACAATTGTACAAATATAAGAAAATGTACAAATGTAAGAAAAGATGCATCAGCTCTAGGCATATGTTCAGTTGAGAGTCAGAAAAAAAATGTTCATGCCAGTGTGATCCACAGTTCAAAGAAGTGGAAAACTCAAGAGATTTTGCCTGAAAGTTTCCACTGCTGCTTTTGCTAAAACTACTTTCATTTAAGCTAGTAATACACCTTATTTTAAAGTACACCTTTTTTCCCCTTTCTTTGATTTAAGAAAACAGATTTAAATGTCATATTCTTCTGCAAAACATTAACATGCAATGAAATAGACAGTTAGATAAAAGACCATATTCAACCTCATTTTTTGTCTTGAATTTACTACTCTATCTTTAAATAATTAAATATGTATTTATTATCATTATTTTAAAACATATCTCCACTATGAAAGCTAACTAGAAGAGCAACAGGATTTCTAAATTAGCAAGAGCTTTTGCCACTTTCAGAGAGGGTAAGAAACAGCTCAAACTGACTCCCCTATCCCCATAACCGAAGAAATGCTGAATTTTGTGTTAAACTGCGTGGATCTCCCTAAAGTGATTAGTATCATAGTAGTAAAAAATGTTGATTTTTTTTTAATGCTTTCTTCATATTATTCTCCAGTTATACTACAGAAATCAGAACCTCCAGTCACAAAAGG
>WEKX01025310.1:62337-73724 GCA_013390025.1 Pitta sordida | reverse complement strand
CACTGCCCCCGTCACACGGTGCCACCCACAGCCACCCCACCAGGCAGGACCCATGTCTGGCGTCTGAGCCCTGGGCATTGCCATGCTCCCAATCCCTGCCATTGCCATGCTCCCAGTCCCTGCCCTTGCCACAGTCCCAGTCCCTGCCATCGCCACGCTCCCAGCCCCTGACATTGCCATGCTCCCAGCACTGGCCATTGCCATGGTCCCAGTCCCTGCCATTGCCATGCTCCCAGTCCCTGCCATTGCCATGCTCCCAGTCCCTGCCATCGCCATGCTCCCAGTCCCTGCCCTTGCCATGCTCCCAGTCCCTGCCCTTGCCATGCTCCCAGTCCCTGCCATTGCCATGCTCCCAGCACTGGCCATTCCCAGGGTCCCAGTCCCTGCCATTGCCATGCTCCCAGCACTGGCCATTCCCAGGGTCCCAGTCCCTGCCATTGCCATGCTCCCAGCACTGGCCATTCCCAGGGTCCCAGTCCCTGCCATTGCCATGCTCCCAGTCCCTGCCCTTGCCACGGTCCCACAGCCCCGCACCGTCAGCTCCTGGCCGTGTGTCACGGTGTCCGTGAGGGCTCCGATGCGCTGGTCAGCTCCGAACACCCGCAGCCCGGGGAAGAGCCGCGCCAGCTCCTCGTTGCCCCTGGCGTGGTCCCTGTGCCAGCAGAGAAGGGAACGGGAAAGCCACTCCCGGGAAAGGGGACGGGACAGAGCCACCCTGGCCCTGCTGTGCCCGTGGCACTCACCAGTGGTGATGCGTGGTGAGGATGGCCCTGAGCACCACATCCTCCTTCCTGATGATCTCCAGCAACTGAAAGGCACCCGGGGGGCAGGACGTGAGGGGACACAAGGCTGTGCACAGCTGCTGTGCCCCATCCCGTGTGGCACCACCCTGCCAAGCAGGGCAGAGGAATCACCAGCCACGGGATGAGGGTGGGACGAGGGTGGGATGAAGGCTCCGTGCAGAAAAGCGGGTGGGTGGAAACGCTGCTCCCAAGGGATGGTGGCATTTTATGGCCGGGAACAGCACAGGAGGCACAGAGGAGTGGTGGCCGTGCCACCCACCCTTGGCCCCGGCTCGGCTGCCAACTCAGCGGGCTCCGAAGGACAACTTAACATTCATGGCCAGGCACAAACCCTGACGGCGCTGCCCGGAGAGGAAGGAAACGTTCGGCTCGGCAGCAAACGCTTAAAATCCGCGACAGCGTTTGCAGGGCGAGCAAGAGCAGAGGGTGGAGGGGCACCGGGCACGGGGGGCACAGCGACCCCGGGCACTGCCTGGAAAACGGGGCTGGACACGGGAGAACAGCTCCAAGGGGTTATTTCGGGTTATTCTCGCTTGCCGTGAGGACTGCAAG
Organism: Pitta sordida; assembly: GCA_013390025.1. Lineage (NCBI taxonomy): Eukaryota > Metazoa > Chordata > Aves > Passeriformes > Pittidae > Pitta > Pitta sordida. Next base: position 72,369 of record WEKX01025310.1, on the reverse strand, counting down.
GCTCCAGCTCGGGCACAAGGAGGAAACAGTCAAGGCACAGCGGAATCCCTCCCACAGCCCGGGCTGGGTGCGAGGGGGGTCCAGCACCACCCCCCGCACTCCGGGAGGGATGGAGGGGGTCGGTCCTGCCGGTGGGATNGGTCCCGCCCCCGGCGGTGCGGGCGGTGCGGGGCGGATCACGCAGCGTGGGGCGGGGAGAGCCCGCACGGCCCCTCCGCACACGGAGAGACACGCAGACACAGATAACAGAGATCACACAGATCACACACACACACACACGCACCCGGCAGTGCCGCTCCCGCAGCGCCGGTGCNCAGGGTCCCAGTCCCTGCCATTGCCATGCTCCCAGCACTGGCCATTCCCAGGGTCCCAGTCCCTGCCATTGCCATGCTCCCAGCACTGGCCATTCCCAGGGTCCCAGTCCCTGCCATTGCCATGCTCCCAGCACTGGCCATTCCCAGGGTCCCAGTCCCTGCCATTGCCATGCTCCCAGCACTGGCCATTCCCAGGGTCCCAGTCCCTGCCATTGCCATGCTCCCAGCACTGGCCATTCCCAGGGTCCCAGTCCCTGCCATTGCCATGCTCCCAGTCCCTGCCCTTGCCACGGTCCCACAGCCCCGCACCGTCAGCTCCTGGCCGTGTGTCACGGTGTCCGTGAGGGCTCCGATGCGCTGGTCAGCTCCGAACACCCGCAGCCCGGGGAAGAGCCGCGCCAGCTCCTCGTTGCCCCTGGCGTGGTCCCTGTGCCAGCAGAGAAGGGAACGGGAAAGCCACTCCCGGGAAAGGGGACGGGACAGAGCCACCCTGGCCCTGCTGTGCCCGTGGCACTCACCAGTGGTGATGCGTGGTGAGGATGGCCCTGAGCACCACATCCTCCTTCCTGATGATCTCCAGCAACTGAAAGGCACCCGGGGGGCAGGACGTGAGGGGACACAAGGCTGTGCACAGCTGCTGTGCCCCATCCCGTGTGGCACCACCCAGCCAAGCAGGGCAGAGGAATCACCAGCCACGGGATGAGGGTGGGACGAGGGTGGGATGAAGGCTCCGTGCAGAAAAGCGGGTGGGTGGAAACGCTGCTCCCAAGGGATGGTGGCATTTTATGGCCGGGAACAGCACAGGAGGCACAGAGGAGTGGTGGCCGTGCCACCCACCCTTGGCCCCGGCTCGGCTGCCAACTCAGCGGGCTCCGAAGGACAACTTAACATTCATGGCCAGGCACAAACCCTGACGGCGCTGCCCGGAGAGGAAGGAAACGTTCGGCTCGGCAGCAAACGCTTAAAATCCGCGACAGCGTTTGCAGGGCGAGCAAGAGCAGAGGGTGGAGGGGCACCGGGCACGGGGGGCACAGCGACCCCGGGCACTGCCTGGAAAAGGAGGCTGGACACGGGAGAACAGCTCCAAGGGGTTATTTCGGGTTATTCTCGCTTGCCGTGAGGACTGCAAGGCTCCAGCTCGGGCACAAGGAGGAAACAGTCAAGGCACAGCGGAATCCCTCCCACAGCCCGGGCTGGGTGCGAGGGGGGTCCAGCACCACCCCCCGCACTCCGGGAGGGATGGAGGGGGTCGGTCCTGCCGGTGGGATGTGCACGGACACACCGCACAACCCCCCTGTGCCACCACCGCGGCTGGGACCCGCTGCCCACCCTGGGGACACACACCCCCACACACACACCAAGCGCCTCTCACCCTTTTGGGGACAGCGGCGTCCACCGCGACGGCGTCTCGGGTGCTCTCCTCGATCACCAGGTACATGTAGTTGTCCTCCAGCACCGAGATCACCTTCACCTTCATCCCCCCGGGGTCCGCGTCCGGCTCCACGCAGCGATCGGGGGGTGCGGGGACACACGGGGGGGTGCGGGACCCCNACACACACACGCACCCGGCAGTGCCGCTCCCGCAGCGCCGGTGCGGGGCAGGAAGGGGAAAAGGGGGGACACACCCTCCCTTCCCCCGGCCCTGAAAGCACCAAAGGCGCAGGGAGGGCAGTGGCACAGCTGGACACAAACCCTGGCTCAGGGTTGAGCCTGGTCTCCCAGAGAGAATCACTAGGGTTGGATTGAAGCCAACCATTCCCCCAGCACGGCCAAGGCCACCACTAACCCATGGCCCCCAGTGCCACTTCCTCGCGGCTTTTAAATCCCTCCAGGATTTGGGACCCCACCCCTGCCCCGGGCAGCTGTGCCAGGGCTGGACAGTCCTTTCAGGGAAGGAACTCCCCTTGCCCTGTCCCCTGGGAGCAGAGCCTGGCTCCCCCCTCCCCTCAGGGAGTTGCAGAGAGCCAGAAATTCCCTTCTGAGCCTCCTTTTCTCCAGGCTGAGCCCCCCCAGCTCCCTCAGCTGCTCCTGCTGCTCCAGCCCCTTCCCCAGCCCCAAAAGGTCATTCCTGTCACGAGGGGCCCAAATGCCACTTGTGCAAAAAAGACTCACAGGCAGCAAACCAGGGCTGATCCTGCTCCTTCCTCCACCACGAAAATACAGCTGCACTTCAGCGAAGCCCCAGAGGATCCCCAAATGTCCCCCCACTCACCCCAGGATTAGACAGGAGGAGTCTTCCAGTTGGTTGACTTCAATCACTGGTACCAAATAAATCACCGAACACAAACTGTGAGCTGAAGAAGCCCCGTTCCCCCAAACTGCTCCATTTCCAGCCGTTATTTATTTCTCCTCTGTCACAGCCACTCAGAATAGCAGCACAACATTCCAGTTCGGGGGGGGGGGCAGCAAAGCTTTAAGTACCACTTTTCTTTCTGAATGATGTAACATTTAGCATTTTTAAAGCAAATAAAGACCTGGTGTTACAGCAAATCCCAGTGGCACAGGCAGGTGGTGTTGGAAGAGGGGACACAAGCACACAGGCGACACCCAGGTGGCTCCAGACCCCCATGGTGGCATCACCAACCCCTGTGCACCAGGGAGAGGGGGAGAAAAGGAACCAAATTCATTGGAATCTCTTGCAAGTTCCATCTGCAAAGTACTTGTCTGAAAATCTCTTGTCCAGGAGCAGGTCTGTGGTATGGAGGAGACTAAAGAAGCAGGAAGAAAGGAACGAGGAGGGAGATGGATTGAAGATGCTGATGCCAAGCAGGGCTGGTCTCACCCCATCGCTCACAGCCCTGGTTTGAAGATGGGAATGCAGGAGGGGTGACCCAATCACCAGAAATCTGCATTTATTTCCCCCCATTCATCCACTTGGACACACCAACTGCCTGTTGGAAGAGCAGCCCGAGGGATCTCCCTGCCCTGCAGTTCCCAGGCTGGTGTCACACAGCTCCAGGTCACAGTCCTGGAATGGTTTGGGGTGGAAGGGACCATAAATCTCATCCAGTTCCAACACCCTGCTATGGGAAGGGACAAACCACTCAAACGGGGCTTCTCAGGGGGGTCTGAGCCCAACCAGCAACACATTGGCACCTTCACCAATTAAAACTTCATCCTCCTGGCCTTTCCAGAGGCTGAGGGTGGGGGCTGGACCCCAGCACAGCTACAGCCCCACAGCTGCTCCCCAGGGACAGGCAACAGCTGCTCCCCTGCCACGTTATCACAGCAAGGTTCCAAGGAGTTGCTGGCACCAGGATCACACACTCACACACCAGCAGTGGGGACTGGGAGCCATGAGACAAATCCCTGCTCCGTTCGTGTGGCGCTGACACGGGTGACACAGGGGTGACACACACGAGCACTGAGCAGGGACATGCAAAAACCAGTGAAAGGGTGGAAGCAGTGCAATGCCTGGGAAAGGTCAGGGGCAAGGGAGCAGCTGGACAGCCCCGTGTGCCACTCCCAGAGCCAGACCAGCCCCTGGAGTTCCCAAAGGACACCCTGGACACAGCAGGTCTGCCACTGGGAATGGTTTGAATGGAGCCAGAAGCAACACTGAGAATGTTTTAAGTAGCAGCTTAAACTGGGAAAAAAAATACTGAAATCTTCAACTACTGCATTTGGTCTGTGCTTTAAACAAAGGCACCTCAGGCCCCAGTGCCACTGTCTGTACCAACACCAGGCTCCCACAAAAACAACAGGAGCTTCTTCCTAAACCTCCAGGTTTGATCTTTCCCAGCCCAAACTGAGTCTCACACTGACACCTGTAAAAACGATCTGCACGTGACACGTGAGAGCTTGAGAGACAGCAACAGGATAAATATTCTTCATCATCATATAAATATGCTGTAGGACATCCCAACAAGGAGGGCAAAGTGCTTTTTTTTTCTTCCCTTAATTAAAATAAAATAGCAACCTAAATAAAAGTGTCTCAAGCACAACAAAAAACTCCTAAAACATTTGAATAGCCTAAATGACACTTAAATTGACATTAAAGTGGTGCAGGCAGTGCTCAGTCCCTGGGGACTCGGAAGTTGTCCTTCTCTTTCCTGATGGCCCCCATGGTTCGGATGGGGTCGCTCTCCCTGGCGTGTTCCTGGACTGTCTTCTCCCTGCCAGGAGGGAAGAGCGGGCACAGGATAAAAATCTCAGCTGTGAGAGGATAAAATCTCAGCTGGGAAGTCACAACTACCACGACTTGCTGCATCAGGGGGGGAAAAGCTGCACTTAGAGATCAAAGACTCTGCTCTGGCAGCAGCTTATCAGCTCTGCTGGTCTGAGGGCTCTTGGAAGGCTCCTGGCAGGAGGAAATTGCAAAGCCTCTTCTGTCTCCAGCAGCACCTTCTGCTGTGCCAAACTCGGCTTGCTGAAGGAACATGATGGCACAACAAAGCCTGCTCTGTGCCCTGAGTCATCACAGCCCTCACCCCCGGCAAGCCTCTGCCAGCACAGCCAAGGGAATTTAAGGAGAGTCTTGAAAGCATCCAAAGAGGAATATGCAAGATAGGAGAGCAATTCCCACTCACAGCTCTTCATTTGGAGATGTCCTCCTTCCCACACCCCTGCTCCCAGCACAAGGATCACTCCCACCCCCAACTCCTCCTCCTCACCTCACTCTCATGAAGGGGTTGTAGGTGAACTCCTCCTCGATGGTGGAGGGGATGGTGGGCTCACCACTGTCATACTGTGCCTGGAACCAGGAACGTTGGGTGAACAAGGAATGTCCTGCATCTAACAGGAAGCTTCCAGGAGGGTCCCATCCCCACCAGACCCTGTTCCTCAACACAACATCCTGCAGCTCCTGGCTCTTAACTCTCTTCCCAGCCTTGTCTCCTGTCCTCCATCTCCTCAGGGAAAGCACCAAGGCTCAGGGAAGGATGGCCCAGCTTACCTTGGCCCATGCAAGCTTGTCACGGATATCAGGATTATTGGGCTCAACGTGCCGAGCAAACTTGAGATTGTTGATGGTGTACTCGTGGCCACAGTAAACTCTCTGGGAAGAGGAGGCAAGAGTGACACTGGGTAACTCAGAAGGGACAAAGGTGGAGTGCCAGGTGCCACCAGCAGTGTTATGGGACAGCAGGAAGATCATAAGTCAACCTGAGGACATGTGACATGTGACACCAGGGACATGCACGGGACAAATGCCAGGAGTTCTCAGTCAGGACTACCTGCCAATCCGACAGATTTAAGAGCCCCGTGTCCCAGCTCAAAAGCCTTTAATAAGCAGTCCCTGCCCTTCCCCTACAAACACGTTTGGGGCAGGCATTTCCTTCACAGAGCTCCAGCTATCCAGCATCAAAGACAATTCCCACTGCAAGCATTCCTCCTTCCACACACCACAAATTCTCTCTCTGAACACCAGCATTATTAGGAAGGCAGTTTCTTTGATGTCTGTGGTGGTTTCTGGCTCACTAAGTTACACAAAATGATGAATTCCTACCGTTTTGGGGTCCAAGCTGCCCAAAATCTCGATCAGGGCCTTGTACATCTCCTCCGGGGTTCCCTCGAAGAACTTCCCACAACCAGCCACGAAGAGGGTGTCACCTGCCAGGGAGGGGTGTCACTGCATCAGGCCCCCGAGCACAGGGTCCCCCAGGGCTCAGTCCTGCCCTCGTCCTCACCACAGTAAGGCACAGGGACAGCCAGGCTATGCCACTGCCCCACAAACCCACAGGGCAAACGTGGCTTTTGAGGCAGGAAATCCCAGAGCCTCCCCAGACACACCCTGCCAGCACCAGTGAACACGTGCTCTTGGCTAAGATGAATCACGTCTGCATTTCTCTCCAGTGCTCCCTAAAATCTTCCTTAAGCCATTACCTCTCCCTTGCAGCAGCTGGTGCAGGAGCACTGGGAAGGACAGGAATGATCTGGAGTCTGGTCTCAGGGAAGGGGGGGACCCTACTCTCCAAATCAGGACCCAGACCCTGGGTACCAGCAGTGGAGCACCAGCCCTCCCTTACTCCTCTGTTTCCTCCTCTCTCAGTTTTGTTACAGACACCAGCACAGAACATGGAAAAGCAACAGGTTGAGGGATCAGCCAGTTTGGCCTGGGACAGGAAACCAACAGCTCGTTTCAAGGGAGAAAATGCTGGATGTGGGACTCCTGACATTATTTGCTGTGTCCAGCCCTGCATTACAAATCCAGAGGGGCTCCACCAGTTCCACCTACAATTCCTGCTCGGGTCAGGGGGTGTAACGTGGCTGTTGAGCAGCTGCACTGGCAGGAAGGGATAGATGGCACATCCAGAGCCAGAGGCACCCAGGCAGAGGGGCAGCTTGTGTCTTTGCAAGGGAAATCTCACAACTCCTCACCTGTAAAAACTGCAGGTGGCTCGGAGCTATTTGGCTTAGTCACATAATAACAGATGTGTCCAGAGGTGTGACACGGCGTACTGAGGCATTTCACATTAAGAGATCCCACCTGAGAAGAAGGCAGAAGACTAGAGCTCAAGCTTCTGTCTGCAACCAATAGTACGGTTAGAAAAGACTTGCAACTGTTACACTGCGCTCTGGTGGTTCTAGGGGCCCAAATTTGAGCAAATCTGGCCAGGAAGCATCAGCTCTGCTCCTGGGGGAGGCCAGGGAAGGAGGACTGTGGCAGGGACTTGGGAGGGAGCTGTTTCCTCTGAGCAGGTGTCGTGACAAAGAACTGCCAGATCCTTTCATTGACATGCACAGTGACTCAGTGCCTGCTTGGCAGCAAGAGCCAACAGATCCAGAGCAGCACAAATCCCAAACAAAGCTGCTCAAGCATAAAAAAGAAGGTCCAAACAAAAATAAAGCTGGATGGAAGAAGTGGATGACACTCAGAAAAAGGACTAAACACAGCCTTATCCACCCCCCTCCCTTGTATTGCTGTGCTCCCTCCTGTGCTGCCACCCCCCTAAAGGTGCACCCAGGCCCAGCAGTGCCACTCATGCCAGGCTGCACTTTCCCAGCAGTTTGTGCCATCTGCCAGCTCTCCTGTAATCAAACAGCCTGGTCCCAGCCAGGCCTGCTGCTCCAGACCTGGAAAAGCCTCAGGGGCAGCTGGCACACACGGCCCCTCTCTCCTTGGCCTGTATTCCAGCCATCATTCCCTCAGGAACACTTGCATTGGGTCAGGGCTAACCACGAGCCCTGTCCTGCCACACGTGTGAGGGCAGGTGTGCAAGGGCACACACCCAGCACAGCACAAGTGCAGGTGTGCAAGGGCACACACCCAGCATGTCTCAGGTGCAGGTGTGCAGGGGCACACACCCAGCACAGCTCAGCTCAGGTGCAGGTGTGTAAGGGCACACACCCAGCACAGCACAGCTCAGGTGCAGGTGTGCAAGGGCACACACCCAGCACGTCTCAGGTGCAGGTGTGCAGGGGCACACACCCAGCACAGCTCAGCTCAGGTGCAGGTGTGTAAGGGCACACACCCAGCACAGCACAGCTCAGGTGCAGGTGTGCAANGTGTGCAGGGACACACACCCAGCACAGCTCAGGTGCAGGTGTGCAAGGGCACACACCCAGCACGGCTCAGGTGCAGGTGTGCAAGGGCACACACCCAGCACGGCTCAGGTGCAGGTGTGCAAGGGCACACACCCAGCATGTCTCAGGTGCCCGTGTGCAAGGGCACACACCCAGCACAGCTCAGGTGCAGGTGTGCAGGTGACACACACCCAACATGTCTCAGGTGCCTGGGCCATGTTGGTGCAGCAGCAAAGGATCACTGGCCAAACCCAAGAGCGGTCACAGCTGCCAGGGCTGGAAAAGGCTCAGAGCTGTACTTCAACCACTGCACACCAGGGATGGCAGAGAGCTGTGACCATGGCATAAACCAGCCCAGCAGCTCCCTCCCTTTACCTTGAGGGCTGTCAGGTGGGACACTTTCTGTGTCAGGGCTCCCACCCTGCTGTCCCCCCCGCACACGTGCAGCCCTGGCTCCATCTTCACGAGCTTCTCATTTCCTCCAGCATGGTCCCTGCAAGGTCACACAAATGGATTTGGAGAGAAGAGAAATTCATGGTCATTCCTACTGCAGTGGGAACTTCCAGGTGATCATTCCTGAGCAGACACTCCCACAGCATCTAACCCTCCTCAATATCAAAGGACAGGCCACATCAACACGATCATTTCTCCAGTAACTGGGGCAGTGAGAGGGGGAACAAGCCCTGACAAGTTCATACTGGGTTGGGAAACACCAGCCTTATGGGCCCAGTCAACTCTCCAGTAACTAGGGCAAGGAGAGGATGGGTAAGTGGGATCTGTGCAATCCCACAGGACACCCTGGAACAGGCAAACAGATACCCAACAGCTCAGCATTCACTTGTGCTGCTGGTTTGTCCAGCTTGGGGCTCGTTCTTTGGCTCTCCAGCCACAGAGGTGGCTCCACTCTCACCCACAGGAGAGGTTAGAGGTTTACCACTTACAGAGCAAAACATTATTACCTTGGGAGAGTTAATCCTCCCAGAAGTGCTGACTAGGAGCAAGACACCTCACAGGCATGTCCTGGCACCTCAGTGAACGTGCTCCCTCCCACACCCCACAGCTGCCTCCACACCCTGTTGTTTCACTGACCACCTGGAATAAATCTGTACTTCAAAGGTTAAAGGCACTGACACACAGAGCTCATGACCCACACAATGCATCCGGACACAGCAAGTCCAAGGGGATGAGCTCTGATCCTTCTCTTCACGCCTCAGCTGCTGCTTAGAGACCAACTTGACCCAGAAAACAAGAGCTGTTGGTGTTTGTGCCGGGGTTAGGGGACAGTTACCAGTGGTGATGTGTGGTCAGGACAGTGGTCAGCTTCACGCCGTGCTTCTTCACTGCATCCAAAACCTGCGGGCACAGGGCACAGATCACACATGGAATGAGCTGGGAGCAGAGTGTGACTGCAGAGAGCTCAGCCCTTCCCACGGGGTTACAGAGCAGCACACGAGGGCTCCAATCCAGTCACTGAGCCCTCAGCCCCATTTCCTCTTCTCTGCCCTACATCAAACCAAGGGCAACCTCCCAAATCAGGTCAATAACCCCTGGAGTCAGGCAAACAGCCTGTCTGCACTTACCCACAGCCAGCATTTCCTGCCTTTGCCCCCCTGCCTGACTCAGTGTGTGAGCAACTCCCTCATGGATGCAGAGACTTGGGAGGACACCCCAGAGCCCAGGGCAGCAGGCAGGAGTTACCTTCTGAGGATTCACGGGGTCAACTATGGCAGCCTCCCTGGTTTCCTCGTCGATGAGGAGGTACATGTAGTTGTCTGTGAGGGCTGGCAGGATTTCCACCTTCATGTCGCCTTGTGTGACCGTCCTGGGCCGCCGCCGCTCGTGCTCCGTGTGCAGGAAGAGAGCTCGGAGCTGTGCTGGACCTGGGCACCCCAAAAAACCAGACAAACCTGAGCTCAGGCACGGGAAAATGGGACAGGGCACTGCAGGCCCCCCAGCTCAGAGAAAGGGAGGGTGTGGACAGCCCAACCCACCCTCTCCAGAGGAAGAGAAGTGACGCCACAGCAGGACCAAGCCTGGCTCTGTCACCTTGTGCCCCAGGAAAGGTGGGATACTTTACTCCCAGAGATGTGCTCATGCAAGGAAAACACTGTGCTTCTATCAGAGAGGAGATTTCAAGGGGCAGAAAAGCAGAACAGAGAGGGAACAGCTGGACAAAGGTCAGCCTGGGGCAGTGAGTTTGCCAAAAAAGCACAAAAGGCCACATTGCACCCAAAAGACAAAAAGGGGGGGGGGG
>WEKX01025310.1:0-60226 GCA_013390025.1 Pitta sordida | reverse complement strand
GCCCCTCGGCCCCAACGCTCCGGCGCTGGGCGGGGGAACCCGGCAAGGACGCGGCAAGGGCGGCCCGGGGCCAGGAGCCGCGGCCATGGCCTCCTCTGCCATGGCCTCCCCCGGCCCCCTGAGCCGCTTCTGGGAGTGGGGCAGGAACATCGTGTGCGTGGGGCGCAACTACGCGGAGCACGCCAAGGAGATGGGCAGCGCCCTGCCCGCCGAGCCGCTCTTCTTCCTCAAGCCTTCCTCGGCCTACGTGCGCCCGGGGTCGCCCATCGTCCGGCCCTACTACTGCCGCAACCTGCACCACGAGGTGGAGCTGGGGGTGGTCATCGGCAAGAGGGCCCAGGCCGTGTCCCCGCAGGATGCCATGCGGCATGTGGCGGGGTATGCCCTGTGCCTGGACATGACGGCCCGGGACACGCAGGAGGAGTGCAAGAAGAAGGGGCTGCCCTGGACCTTGGCCAAGGGCTTCGGCTCGTCCTGCCCGGTCAGTGACTTCGTGCCCAAGGAGAGGATCCCGGACCCGCACAAGCTGCACATCTGGCTGAAGGTGAACGGAAAGCTGAGGCAGGAGGGGGACACCTCCTCCATGATCTTCTCCATCCCTTATCTCATCAGCTACATCAGTCAGATATTCGCCCTGGAGGAAGGGGACTTGATTCTGACGGGGTCTCCCAAAGGAGTCGGGGCGGTGGAGGCCAACGACGAGATAGAGGCCGGGATCAGAGATGTGCTCTCCATGCGCTTTAAGGTGGCCCAGCAAACCCGGGGATCCTGACGGGGACATCTGGTGACACAACGCTGTCTCATGGGCTGTCACACGTCACAGACACAGAACCCAGGAGCTCCAAAGGCATTTGAGTGGAACAGCCCCATTTCCAGGGGGATTTCAGCTGCAAACCTGGAGTCCAGCTTGGGGCAGGGGGATGATTCCAAACCTGTACCTGGGAACTGGAGATGGAGCTGGGGGGAGGGAGGAGCAGGGCTGGCTGTCACTCTCTGTGTGCTTCTCTTCTGCCGATTTGAGCTCTGTCAATGTATTGCCTAAAAATCAAAATGACCCATCAAACAATTCCAGTGGCGATGGAGGAGCTGAAGGTCACCAGTGCTGTGGGAAATCAAAGGTTATATGGAACAGTAAATGCAGAATTGCAGCTTCACAAAGAGTTTCTCGAAGGATACTCTGCAAGAGAAAGATGTTTGATTGTTTTGGTTAGTTTTGCAATTCCTCCTCCACTTTTCAAACATACAAATCACACGAGGATGGCTTTTCCTCCTGCTCCAAGGGGCAAATGCAGCAGGAAGTTTGTCAGATGCTTGGCAGGTTGTTTTTTTTCCTAAGCTGATCTTTAAACATGTTTTAAAAGTGAAATAATACAACAGATTGAGAATAAAGAGGCTCATGGGTATCACCAGTGAACTTGTCTTTACTTTTATCAATTTAAATATACATATTTTTAATAAAAATGTAACAGTTGCTGTTACTTCCACAGCGCAGTGCAGCAGTTGGAGGTTTTTAAGCATTTCCAGCTGTGAAAAGCCACGCTGTGCAACTGTCCCCAGTTCCAAACTCCAGCTGATCTGACACTCCCCACCAGCTCACATGACTGCGAGTTCCCTTTCAGTTCCACAGAGCGAGCTGTAAAACATAATTAAAAAAATCCTCCCTGCACAGACATTAAAACTTGCATTTTCAAAGGTTGCACGGAACTGACTCGTTTCTAACAAAACCAGCTGGATTATTTTGTCACATATGTGCAAAGCACCCAAGTTAAACACTTCCATTTATTGGAGTCACATCTTAATAACCAGCAGGAAAAGATTTATTTTTAAAACTGGAGGGGGGGTTCTACAGAGAAAAATTCCTGTCTCCCGAAGTCCAGCACCTCTGTGTGAAGAAAGCAGAACGTGGTGCAGAATTAGAACAGAAATTGGGGGGAATAATTGTGGAACGGGAAGGACGGGATGAGGTCTCTGTGCTCCCATTTCCTCATGTCAGTGGTGCATCACGTGCAGTTTGGTCTCCAGCAGAGCCAAACTGGGATGAAATTACTGCAAACATTCACTTCAGAATTTGTTACAGCTGGGAAACATTGACTTATTTATTGCTCCAACAGGGATGCAGTGACCCAAGACTGGCAACATTTTCGGGGTGTTCAGTGCCTTGTTCCCACGCAGGGGAGCAGAGGCTGCAATCCCGGGTGACTGATTGTCAGAATTTCCTGTTTCTGGGGGTGTTTTCCCTGTGCCACGGTGCTTTAAGGGTAGGGAAAGCAACAGGGGGACCCCAAATTCCTCAGGGGAACCCGAATTCCTCAGGGGAACCTGGCCTAACAAATCCTTTGCCTGACAAGGGCTGTGGGATCTCCTACATCCTCAGAAGGTGAGGACTGGGAAATGCTGGAAATGCACCAGTGGAAGGGGAAGCTGAGGACAGAAAGGGGTTAAAAACAGGGGAAAAAATACACAGATAAAGGCAAAATGTGCAGACATGGGTTGTTCATGTCCAGCTGAGAACAAGTATTTCAGGGAAGCAGAGTTCTCTCTGCTGCTGACAGCCTCAGATTGTTTGCTAATTGATTACTCCTTTCTAATAAGGCTTAGAGTCATCCCTGGTGTCACCAGAATTTCCACCCAAGTGCCCCACAAACCCAGGCAGTGTTTCAAAGGGTGTTTATTAAAAGCGTTTATTAAAACTAACACCAAAGTAGCACAGAAGTAGCGAGGCAGTTAAAACACACAGGAACTCGACAGATCTGTCTTGAACTATTTGTTAATTGGGATTTTTTTTTTAAAGATCTCAACTGAGCAAAAAAAGCTTCCACGCTCCTTGGAAGGGGCTGAATTTGGTAGTTGAATTTAACTTTTAAGCTGAGGGCCAAATACATTTTTTGGAGTAGAATCACCTGCATGAGATCAGCCCAGAAGGGCATTTACAGGTATTAGTAAAGCACATTCCTTCTGTGCCATGAGAACCAACCTGGCAAAACCCAACACCAACAGAACTGCACCTCTTATAACCCAGCGAGGGAAGTTTTTCCCTTCATTAATGGGATAAACTCTTATTTCCAGTCTCTTCCCAACAAGACCTGACTGGCCTCCTCAGGTTCTGCCAGTTTGCAGGAAAGAAGATTCACTTTCATTCCAGTTCTCCAACTGGGTGACAAAGTAACCTGGAAAAACAATTAAGGGTCTTTGTTTTCGCTGCTCCACAGCACCTTGAAATAGATTATTTTCAGATGTCACACAGCATGCTGGAGTGATTGCTCCATATTTCACCTTATTTCCTGCGTGAGCAGCACACATTTGTGCTCTGTAACTGTCACTGCTGAAGGAAAACATTTCATTTTGTCCTGGAAACCAGGACAGACGAAGGGGGGAGATGGGAGAGTAACAACAGCGTTGCCAAGAGGGGTAAATTTAAAAGTGAAAAACGGGCAGTGTTTTAAATTAACATGAAATACTGACTTTGAAATAAATCTTGCTCCGTTCCAAAAGGAGTTGCCATTTCAGTGCAGTCCTCTGGTCTTCCTGGAGCATGAGGAACTCCTCGACCTGTTAAGAGGACACCACAAAACACCTCAGCAGGTGGTCACAACAAAATGGTGATGAAAAGAACACCTTATACAAGTTGATACATTTCTCAGTTGTATTTTTAATGCTTTAACAATGTTGGGTGTGATGTATGTGCCAAAAAAATTAACCAGAATAAACTGCAGGGCGTTTGAGGGTCAGAGAATTCCAACCACATTCTCAGAATTAAAATAAAGCAATATTCTGAATTGGGTGTTCACTCTTACATCTGACACAGTTTTTATCCATCCATCCATCCATCCATGCAATGTTTTAACTGTTGCACACACACACAAAGAGCATTTCCATCCCTTTGTGGTTTTGATCAGGTTTCCCAGCTCAAACAACCACCTCATTCCTCCCCACTCACAGTGCAGCCCAGCGTCTCCTCAGCCACACAGTCCGAGAGGTAACAGGAATGGAGAGTCCCCGTGTGATCTGTCACATCCACCAGGATGTCAAAGCTGGCAAAGGTTGACTTGGGCTCTGGAGAGATGTCGCTGCAGAAGGTGCAAGTGTTTGACACTTCACTCACGATAAACCTGCACACGGAGCTGGAAGAGAAGATAATTCAGGCACACAGGCAATTCCTCTTGGCTCAGAACATTTTTCTAGACTGAGATTTCCCAAGAGAAAAAAAACATATAGTCTCATCTTCTAAACTCTCAAATCTGAAACTAAAGAGTCTCTTTGTTCTTGGCTCTGGGAGCAGAAAGAGCAAGTCCTTGGTGGAGCCCACTCCCCTTCCCTGCTGCAGGGAGGTGGCATCATCCAGAGGAGTTTTATTTCTTCCTTTCCCAGAAATGGACTCAAATATTGTTGTGTCTCATTTGGGTGCAGGGAAAGAGGACAAGCAGGTTTTTTGAAGCAGTTGCTCACCATCTGTTGCGCAGAACTTTAGAAACGTTTTCATCGATGTCCAGGGTGGAAATGTAGCCATAAATAATCCCATAGAGGGGGTCAGGCTTCCCATCACTCTGCAGAGCTTTTTCTTTCAGCTGCTCCACTGTATAAACGTCAACTATGGTCTCCACTAAAATAAAAGGCATGTTAAGTGCATCTGAGCAAGAAAAAAAAGTTCAGAAGAGCAACAGAAAAGGGATCTTAAGGTAATAAAATGAGAAGGATTTGATGTAAAGCATCAGAAAAGCCCCCACACCTTCCTGGTGAAGCAGGATTATCGTTTGGGGGATAAAGTAAAACCAAAGAGGACTCCAATCAGGGATATATCTGTTATTTCATCTTTGTAGCCTCCTAAGTAAGTGTTAAACAGAAACTTTCCCTCTCAATTTTTCCTGTTTATTCAAGACACGAGCAGACACACCAGACAGATGCAGTTGGCACAGTCAGCTGAAGATTCCTAATTAATTAATCAGGGACATCCCCAACAGTCCAAACTTTCAATGTTCACCCTGAGCTTTGTTTCTCTGAACACACAGTACAAGAATTCGTGAAACAAAAGTACGCAGGTAAATAAAATCCAAGTGTTTGGATGCATCTCACAGTTAATGGATTCGTTCGCCTGCTCCTTCCCCGGGTCCTGCCAGGCTCCTGCCTGGGCACTCTCCTTGATGAAGCTGAAGAGAACATTTGCTTCTGCTGTTTCTGGAGAGGTATTTTTAAGTTATTAGTATTTATTTCATGGAAAAATAACAACATCACTGCATTTTGTATCTTTGTATTCTGGTAGCACAAACACACAGACCCCGGGAATCAGCCAAGAGTAATTTTTCCTCTTTTTTCACTTTAACTCTTAGTCCCACATAAAGTATGTGATGATTGTCTAGAAAAATAAAATAATAAGATAAGAAACCAAAGGCATTGGTCATTACAGATGAGACAAAAAGCAGGGAGCTTTGTGAGACAGGCAGAAGAAATAGATAAATGCAGGTATCATTAATGATTATTAATACCAAAGCAATCCTTCAGCAGTTCTTACCTGGGTTGGTTGTAATGATGCTTTTGGATATCACAGTTGCAGTCATACAGTTCCTGAATTTGTCAAAGTTAATTCTCACATCTGAAGCAAATATTACTGAAAAAAAAATATAAAATGTTCCTGTAGAATAAGTCTGGCATTATTAAGAACTGCAGGAAAAACAAAAGCCAGACTGTTATACCTGTTTCTTGAGGGATCCAACTCTGTGCCAGCTGGATGGATTCATTATCCCAGCTAAATTAAACAATAGTCAGTGTATCAAAATATTGTTGAAGCAGCACTCAAACTGTTTAGTGCTAAATTACTAAATAATAAACACAGTTACAATGAAATCAGTCAAAGTGCAACAAACTCCTTTGTTACACACTCCTGCCAATGAAATTCCACGTGTATCCACAGCCAGCCAGGACGCTTTCCGTGCAGCACAACTTTGCTGTACCCATTTTATTCTGCGCTAATTAACACTGGTGCCAATTAACAAGGGTTGGGAGACTTCACGCTGCAGATTTTGGTTTGGTGACTATGAATTGTGTTCAACACCGCACTGATGGTAACAGTTCACAGGTCACACAGTGGAGTCCTGTCTTCCTTCTTCCCTCAAGGAAACAAAGGTCATTTAAGTAATTTTCAACCCACAAACAGCAAACCCAGGGCAGTGAATGCACACACCCCCCTGGCATACAGATAACCCACAGATTTATTGGGCACACTCTGGGCAAAATGCAAATGATGCTCTTAAACAAGTCAC
This sequence comes from Pitta sordida, assembly GCA_013390025.1. Taxonomy (NCBI): domain Eukaryota; kingdom Metazoa; phylum Chordata; class Aves; order Passeriformes; family Pittidae; genus Pitta; species Pitta sordida. Next base: position 53,972 of record WEKX01025310.1, on the reverse strand, counting down.
TGTTTACAGGCATAACAAGTTGTGTTTGTAAATCGGACAGAATTTGCAAATATGGCTAAAATGGCATCAAAATGTTTCTGCATTATTTAAAAACTACTTTATCTTGTTTCCACTCCACTTGTTAATTCTGCTCGGCTTTGAAAACAAAGAACATTCCTCTTTCTCCTCCCCATTTTGTGGGGAAAAAACCCCCACACATCCTTTGCAGCTGCTTTTAAATGTCATTTCCTGAATTACCTCAAATGTCCACATTAAAAAAAGGAACTCTGTGGAGCTAAGCTGCATTGTGCCATGGATGAGCCAGCAGGCTGTCAGCAAGCCATAAAAAATAAATACAGAGAGCCACTCTGCTGAACCGCTTTTCTAAGTCCCTTTGCAGTGTGCATTGCTGCCTCAGTTGCCTCCCAAATAACAAAACATATCACTTAAAGGACAGTTAATTAGTGTGTGTTACCATTAATTTCTTTACCTTTCCTTTTGCATTAATTCAAGTGTCTTTTTAGTGAATTCAAAAACATTTTACCATACTATTGGAAAAGACCTCTCTGTTTCATCATACAGCTTGACCTCACATCTCTGGCCTTTTCTTTTGTCCGAAGTCATGAAGTACTTTGGCTCTCCAACCTTGGAGAGAGAAAAAAAAAAAAGCAGGAGTCACTTCTCTACTAATGCATAACCTAAAAAACAGAGTTAGAGAAAGGAGGGGAGCCCTGCAGACCACCAAAAAATGATGCCACTTCTTCTCCCCCCATTGAGTTGTTGATAAAACCCTCCAAGGGTGTTGTGTGGTTATTGTCACTCAGCTGGAGCGGCTCCAATCCGAACAAAGTCGCCCAGGGCACAACTCCTGCTCTCTGGTGGCTCCTTTTCTTACCGACAGGACAGCTGCCAGCACGTTGAGGATCCTCCCGTTGAGGCTTTGGCCATTTGCAACGATGTCACCCAGGGAATAATAATCCTGAGGGTCCTTCACGGGCAGGTGCAGCAGGGAGAGGAGTCTGGTGTCGGTTTCGTAGCACGAGGAGGTTTTGACCACGGAGTGGTTTTCACTGAGCAGGAGTTTGTAGCTGCTGAAGGGTTTGCACAACAGAGTTTCCATCAACAAGGTAAAATGTCCGTTCAGTGCAGGTGAGAATAACTTTGTCCCTTTATTGATTTCCCTCAAGATACAGGAAGTTTTAGTGGGCTTCACTCAAAGAATGACATTTACTGTGCTCAGTTACAAAGAGTATTAACACTTTATATACTGAGGAATAGCTTCTCATGTGAGATTGAGACATAAACACAGGTACAGCTACACAAAAAAACTAACCCCAAATATTTCTACCAATTATGCAACTCTTTCTGGAAAGAACCATAACTCTGTGCTTTACATTTACCTTGGTGTTACAGGGTTGAATTTTTCTTCCCTTTCTGCTTCCTTTGACTGAATTAAAGGGTTTTCGATGGTGACTGAAATAAAACATTGATGAGTAACGTTAGAAAATTGACTCTACACACACACACACACAGATGAGTTGGTTTTATGAACAANATAAAATGTTCCTGTAGAATAAGTCTGGCATTATTAAGAACTGCAGGAAAAACAAAAGCCAGACTGTTATACCTGTTTCTTGAGGGATCCAACTCTGTGCCAGCTGGATGGATTCATTATCCCAGCTAAATTAAACAATAGTCAGTGTATCAAAATATTGTTGAAGCAGCACTCAAACTGTTTAGTGCTAAATTACTAAATAATAAACACAGTTACAATGAAATCAGTCAAAGTGCAACAAACTCCTTTGTTACACACTCCTGCCAATGAAATTCCACGTGTATCCACAGCCAGCCAGATAGTTTTCTGTACCCATTTTATTCTGCGCTAATTAACACTGGTGCCAATTAACAAGGGTTGGGAGACTTCACGCTGCAGATTTTGGTTTGGTGACTATGAATTGTGTTCAACACCCCACTGACAACAGTTCACAGGTCACACAGTGGAGTCCTGTCTTCCTTCTTCCCTCAAGGAAACAAAGGTCATTTAAGTAATTTTCAACCCCCAAACAGCAAACCCAGGGCAGTGAATGCACACACCCCCCTGGCATACAGATAACCCACAGATTTATTGGGCACACTCTGGGCAAAATGCAAATGATGCTCTTAAACAAGTCACTGTTTACAGGCATAACAAGTTGTGTTTGTAAATCGGACAGAATTTGCAAATATGGCTAAAATGGCATCAAAATGTTTCTGCATTATTTAAAAACTACTTTATCTTGTTTCCACTCCACTTGTTAATTCTGCTCGGCTTTGAAAACAAAGAACATTCCTCTTTCTCCTCCCCATTTTGTGGGGAAAAAACCCCCACACATCCTTTGCAGCTGCTTTTAAATGTCATTTCCTGAATTACCTCAAATGTCCACATTAAAAAAAGGAACTCTGTGGAGCTAAGCTGCATTGTGCCATGGATGAGCCAGCANAGCTAAGCTGCATTGTGCCATGGATGAGCCAGCAGGCTGTCAGCAAGCCATAAAATACACAATAAATACAGAGAGCCACTCTGCTGAACCGCTTTTCTAAGTCCCTTTGCAGTGTGCATTGCTGCCTCAGTTGCCTCCCAAATAACAAAACATATCACTTAAAGGACAGTTAATTAGTGTGTGTTACCATTAATTTCTTTACCTTTCCTTTTGCATTAATTCAAATGTCTTTTAGTGAATTCAAAAATTAATTTTCAATGTATTTTTAGCGAATTCAAAAACATTTTACCATACTATTGGAAAAGACCTCTCCGTTTCATCATACAGCTTGACCTCACACCTCTGGCCTTTTCTTTTGTCCGAAGTCATGAAGTACTTTGGCTCTCCAACCTTGGAGAGAGAAAAAAAAAAAAAGCAGGAGTCACTTCTCTACTAATGCATAACCTAAAAAACAGAGTTAGAGAAAGGAGGGGAGCCCTGCAGACCACCAAAAAATGATGCCACTTCTTCTCCCCCCATTGAGTTGTTGATAAAACCCTCCAAGGGTGTTGTGTGGTTATTGTCACTCAGCTGGAGCGGCTCCGATCCGAACAAAGTCGCCCAGGGCACAACTCCTGCTCTCTGGTGGCTCCTTTTCTTACCGACAGGACAGCTGCCAGCACGTTGAGGATCCTCCCGTTGAGGCTTTGGCCATTTGCAACGATGTCACCCAGGGAATAATAATCCTGAGGGTCCTTCACGGGCAGGTGCAGCAGGGAGAGGAGTCTGGTGTCGGTTTCGTAGCACGAGGAGGTTTTGACCACGGAGTGGTTTTCACTGAGCAGGAGTTTGTAGCTGCTGAAGGGTTTGCACAACAGAGTTTCCATCAACAAGGTAAAATGTTCATTCAGTGCAGGTGAGAATAACTTTGTCCCTTTATTGTTTTCCCTCAAGATACAGGAAGTTTTAGTGGGCTTCACTCAAAGAATGACATTTACTGTGCTCAGTTACAAAGAGTATTAACACTTTATATACTGAGAAATAGCTTCTCATGTGAGATTGAGACAAACACAGGTACGGCTACACAAAAAAACTAACCCCGAATATTTCTACCAATTACCGCAATTCTTTCTGGAAAGAACCATAACTCTGTGCTTTACATTTACCTTGGTGTTACAGGGTTGAATTTTTCTTCCCTTTCTGCTTCCTTTGACTGAATTAAAGGGTTTTCGATGGTGACTGAAATAAAACATTGATGAGTAACGTTAGAAAATTGACTCTACACACACACACACACAGATGAGTTGGTTTTATGAACAATCAGTCATTTCTATAACTAAGGGAAGACAAACACTTGGCAGAGTTTACTTTTAATCATTTATTAAAACTCACTATGATGTAAGACTTTAGATCAATGAACCACAGGCCAGTTCTGAGTGGCTGCACTCAGGGAGGTTTGTGTCTGGTCTTTTTGTTGACATATTTACTAGTTCTGAGTTTAAATCCTCAGAATCTTGATCCTTTCCTCTTCATAATTAACAGAGTCAAACTGTTTTCTGAGTCCTCGGAGAAAACCACGGCAAACCCACCCCCACCCCCCCCAGCGGTGATTGACACACAATAGAGATGTGGGCAGAAGAAACTGTGACTCACCACAGTCCCCAACCCTGAAGCTCTCGGAGAGGGATCTGATGTAATCCTCCCTGCCCCAGGACTGCACATTTATAAAATAAGTCGGGGAATCACGGAGAGTAAAATTGAAAACGTATCTTTCTGACCCAATGTCTGCAAAAAAAGAAAATCAACAGCAGCTGAAATTCCAAATTACAGTTCCTTACCAGGGCTTGATTTATGACATGAATCCGTCTATAAAAACAACTCTGTGGAGCTTTTCCGAGGTTTTCCATGAATTTCCTCCCACTAGAGGTCAGCAGGATGTGCAGGAACACCCTGATTTTTGGGCTACAAATCCTGCCAGAGTTGTATCCGTCCCATCCCATCCACCCGAGCAATCCAAAGTCTTCCATGGTGGAGCAATATTTCCAATTTCTAATTGATAAGTTTTAGGCAAACCAGCGCTGCTCTTTCACACACCAGGTTTTCTGTGCATTTTTATTCTATCCATTTTCCACTCAGGAGCCTGGTTATAATTTAAATGTTGATTTCAGTCATCTATGCCAAATGAAGAAAATGAAGTAAAAAAAGAGTTAAAAGGGACTGTACTTTTTCGGTCTGGAAAGCTTCTGACATCTGTTTTCCCAATCACCACCCCGATTACATTCTGAAAAACACAAAGATTATAGAATAGAATTATTAAACACAGATGGATATGATGAATTAGATTTCATGGAATTACACTCTACTGATGATAATAAACATATTTCTGACTGGTAATCATTTTAATCTATTTATTCTGCAGAACCACATGGGCTAAAGATTAAAACACAAACACACAACTTTACTTTTAGGAAAAAATAGCGACTAATAAAAATATTGAAGGCAACACAGCTGGTTCTGTTTGCAAAGACAACACGGGGTGGGGGGGGACAAAAGTTCCCCCAGAGCAGTCCCAGCTTTGGCTGCCCTGCAGCAATCTCTCCTCAGGTAGGCAGCAACGTTGTTGTTTCATGCTCAGATCTCCTTAAATGCTCCATGAAAAGGCTGCACAGGATTTAGTTCCCAGCTCAGCATCCAAGGTTTCCGTGGCTGTCAGCACCCTGAGACACGTGTGCAGGCCGCTCATTCCAGCCTCATGGAAGCAGCCGGAATTTCCACAGGTGCCTCTTTCTTGCTGTCCCAAAACCGACTCAAGGGGAGCCGAGGCAAAGAACGATGTCGATGCTTCCAACTCGAATCAATCTTCTTCTGCTTTGCTAAACCTGTATTTATATTGTGAAAGCACCCTGGTCTTGGCTGTCAGACAAAACTACCGGGAGCAAACACACACGTGAGGACAGATACAGCAAGATGTGGATTAACAATATGCAGATGGTTGATGGGGGGCTTTAAAAAAGACGATCCTCGGTGAGAGAGGTGGTGCAGTGGAAGGAGAGATTGGACAGTGCAATCCTGTCAGGGTCCTTCAAAGCATGAAGCATCCCATGTCACTTCCACATCATAGAAACCTGGAATGCTTTGGGTTTGGAGGGATCTTAAAGCTCATCCAGTGCCACCTCTGCCATGGGCACGGACACCTTCCACCACCCCAGGCTGCTCCAACCTGCCCTTGGACACAGGGTAACAATTTAATACCCTCCCAGGATTCATTTGGTACCTATTCACAAAGCAGGGGGACCCGCCTGACTTCGCTGGAGCAATATGGACACACAATCTCATCCAAAATGAGATGCCCAGCTCCTGGTTTGCTTGGACTCGCTAGGTGGAGCAAGGGAACTGCCTGATCCTGCAGGGAACGAACTCCGAGGACATTGTGTCCAGCAGTGGAATATCCGAGGTACTGCAGCCTTTGATGGAACACTTTCTGTCCACAGCATGCAGTGATTTAGATAAGGATTTTTATTTTTCCATTTTTGGCTGTTTCTTCAAAACAAAAAAAATCAATTAAATCAGAGTGCAACATTCCCTCTATCTCAGCGTCAATCAGAAGGGACACTTGGAGTGACTCCCCCCAGGAATTAAACTGAAACTGATGTAAACCTGCAGTTTGCACAGGAAATCTGCCCTGGCTCTGCTGGAAACGTATTCCCCCCTCTGTCTCCAACACCAGGCCCTCACCGCCAGCCAGCAGAGGGAAGTGATCTGGCTGGAAACTATTTTGGAGGGAGAGGGGGGGGCAGAAAAAACTTCCCGAGATCATTTCCTTGATCAGCTCATTGTACAATTATCCAACACTAATTCCAGCGGGACAGGAGGAGCAGAGCAGGGCCCTGAGGAAGCGAGTCCTGCTGCCTGTTTTGGCAGAGAGCTGCTCCAGCCTCTTCCACCAAACCACCAGCAACACCCTTCAACACACTGAAAGTGTTTACATTTTGACCTATTTCCCTTTTAAAAATAACCTGCAAGCTAAAATCCTGTGACATTTTGGCATTTTAAGTTGTGTGCGCTCAGCTGGTTTAACAGCCTAAACACACGCTCGGGGTTCCGTCATGAATTGCTGCTTTATAAAAACACTTCCATTGCTCACTGCAACACTCAAGATGAAGTTTGGTTATAAATAAAAGCTTTTAACTCAGGTAGTGGATGGTTATTTGAGAGTGGCTCTGAATGACAGTAAATTCACTTTGCAGCAGAGCAGGAGTTTGTGAAAAGGTGGAAAAAATATACAGAAATATACAATATAAAAAATATACAATATACAAAAATACACTATACCACGGAGATCAGCCCGGTTTTGTGGCTTTCTTTTCTAAAAAAAGAGAGGGGAAAATATTAAATTGCTCTCCACTCAAATAAAAAGTTGTGGGAAGAAGAGAAATTGTTTCCACTGCCTGCAGGAGCAGCCTGGGCTAACGGAAGGTGTCCCTGCCCATGGCACTGGATGAGCTTTAAGGTCCCTTCCAACCCAAACCCTTGTGTGATTCCATGAAAACCTGCCTTTTTATTCCAAAGAAACAGCAAACAACTCTGACATGCAGCTGTGAGATTTCTATCCTGGTCAAACAGGATCCAACCAGAGTTTTGTGGGAATAACCCGAGGCCTGTGCCATGAGCTCAGGGCACCCCAGGAGTGGGCCCTGCTTCAGAACTCTGGTGAAAGACTCCTGAGGGTCACGGCTACGTTGTGGCTGCATAATGCTGACTCTAATGTCTAATCATGTCTTTACTAATGTCTTTACTAATCCAGCATCCATTTAAAATGCTACAAAGAAGCCTCTGATAGTCAGACATTGAATTGTCCAGTCAATATCTACGGCTGTGGTACCCAGAGACCGCGGACAACAACAGCATCCATTTTCATTTTGCTGGTTCCCACACAAAGAAGGGAAGGCCCTTTTCTATCTAACAATTACACTAATGCTCTTAGTACCTAAATCCACATCAATTACATAATTTTGCAGTAATATAATACGCTCAGATACAGTTTCATCTCAGGACAAAAGGACCACGTCTATGGGACTTACAGGACGAGCAAGGTTTGGATGCAGATCTGAAAGTGCAACAAAGTCCCGTGCTGAACCAGAATGAGCCATTCTTTATCTGAAACTGGAGAGAACTAATTTAGATTTTTTTTTTTTTAAAAATCCAAACAAATCACTTCAGCCCATTCACGTTGAGAATAACAAGTTATTTTTTAACACTAATAGCACAGTATTTTCTGACCTAATAGCATCTGTTTTCAATAAAAGGCATTTCGAGCCATCTGAAGGAGACAATTCCTTATTGTTTGGATTTGGCGATGGAAGTTATGGATTTTGTTGTGACTGCTCTACCTATGCTTCTCAAACAAAGCTCCGTGATTTTTATTTATTATTCATCATTAAATGACTCCATTAGCACCAGTCTCTGAAAAATATTTACCTTCCTTCTCTCTGGGAACTTCAAGTGAATTTAATGAGGCAGCTCATATAAAAAAGGCAATTTATATGTGGGGAAAGAAAAGCGTTGGGTTGCAAAGCGTCTTAATGGATGTTTTGGACTTAATATTCAACTGCCTTAAAATGTGAGTTTATTCCTTCCTTAAAGTAGGAAAGTTCTGAATAATTTATTAAAACAGAATTTGTCACAATGAGTTCCCTTCGGGCTGGTCAGTCCTGCATGCACCAAGGAGTGCTGAACACTTCCCAAGGAGTGCTGAACACTTTGTTAGTCCCTCTGGGTGACTCTTATTTCATGAGGACCTCAGAGACATTTAGATAAACAGTATTTAACAAATTTAATAAATAATCATCATTTTTTTTTCCATAAAAGCAACCATTACATTGTCCAAATCTTAATAAGAGAGAACTGATGGCATTTTTTGGAGACTGGCTGTTCAATGTTTCACGGTCTTTACACCCGGCACCTTAAGGGAGAATTGTTAACCATTCCATCAGGCAATAGGGTAAAGGTCTGTCGAATCAGAGAAGAAATAGATAGTCTACATCTTTTAAAGAGTAAGCCATGATCTGAGAACAAAGTGATTTCTCTGTAAGAGCACTTCAAGCTTCACTCTCACGGAGAGATCAATTTGCCTCACAGAGGCCACTGAACAACGGGACCTCAAAGCTGTTCCCATTCCATTAAATGGAAAAATTTACATTTCCTTCCGTAGCAAAGTCACCTCAGCATCCCTCCAAGGTATGGTAATATTCTTACCTCAGAAGAAGTTAAATATTGTTAAGCGCCGCACCTCACAGCGGCTGGGTCAGGTCAAAGGCTGGGAACACCTGTATCAGGGGAAGATTAAAAAGGTAACTGAGAATTTTAAAAGCTCCAGGCCAGACAGGGGAGGCTGCAGCAGGAGCTGCCACCATCCCCTCCATCCCCAAACCTCTCAGCCACCCCTCACCCTCCTCATGGACCTCACACCCCATCATGTACCCTCCCAGTTACCCCTCCACGGACCTCACACCCCATCATGTACCCTCCCAGTTACCCCTCACCCTCAGCATGGACCTCACACCCCATCATGTACCCTCCTAGTTACCCCTCATCCTCCTCATGGACCTCACACCCCATCATGTACCCTCCCAGTTACCCCTCATCCTCCTCATGGACCTCACACCCCATCATGTACCCTCCCAGTTACCCCTCATCCTCCTCATGGACCTCACACCCCATCATGTACCCTCCCAGTTACCCCTCATCCTCCTCATGGACCTCACACCCCATCATGTACCCTCCCAGTTACCCCTCATCCTCCTCATGGACCTCACACCCCATCATGTACCCTCCCAGTTACCCCTCATCCTCNGTACCCTCCCAGTTACCCCTCAACCTCCTCACAGACCCCTCATTCCCCATCAGTCCATCACAGACCCCCTCACGCCCTCACAGACCCTCAGGTACAGGAAGGAGACAAAATGGCGCCAGCGCAGTGGCGGGAAAAAGGCTCCTCACCCCTCACAGTGTGGGACCCTCCTCAGGGCCAGCACAGCACGAGGGCAGATGTTCTCCAAACTAAACAATTTCAGTGGGATCACTATTGGGTCTCAAGGACTTGGGCTTGAGTCGGCAATAATAGAGTTGGATGGGATATTGGGAAGGAATTCTTCGCTGTGAGGGCGGTTTGGTTTATCCTGCTACAAACTATAAATGCACCAGAGACCACCAGGACAACTCAACCTCCAGAAGTCTTTGGAGAAAGCATTCCCTACTTCCTTCTATCTTTTGTTAGCTCCGAGGGGAAAAAATTGCAGCAATTGCGTTTCATAAGTGAATTAAAATTCATGGTTTAAGATATTATTTGTATTGATTTGCGCACAGCACTTCTGTGTTTTCAGGCTCTGCAGGAGGTTGGATTGAGCCATTTTGTCCATTTATATCGTGTGCAAAATCACTTTTTATAAAATCAATACCCTTCACTTCTGCATCATAAAAACTTTACTCCTGATGAGTAATTTTATAAGCTCAAGGTCATGGCTAGTAAAGTTTTAGTGTAGCCTGACAAATTCTCTGCGTTGACTCTGAATTACTGGATCTTTCATTTCTTCAATTGAACAGCTGAAAATGGACACCACCTGTGCTCTCTTATTCACTGAGTCTCTAAAATCTGTGATAATTACCCTGTGCTGATGACAAACGTCATGCCAGGGAATTGACAGCTTGGGTGGGGGGGATTTTTTTAGGTCACCTTTCATAGAATATGATCCATGGATCTAACATTGATCCATAAGTTTGAAGGCTCCAATAAACAGAATATTTTTTGCTAGTTCTGTTGTTTTCATTATCTCAAACTAAAGAACAAGAAAGAGAGGATGGCGATGGGATCCTAATTGAATGAGAAGAACTTATACACTGGCTGGAAAACGCTGTCAAAGGGACAAATCTCCTTCTTACAGCCATGATTACAAGGTAAACAGGAAAACAGCCCTGAAGTGAGACCTAAGGGGTGTTCACTGCTGCACAAGGTGGTAAATCAGGCTCACAGCCCACAGGCTTGCAGGAGACAAGCTCCTCTAGTATCTCTCCAAAGTTTGGTGGGACACAAACACCTGCCAAGTGGAGCCTTGGGGAACTGAGCCGGGATCTCACCACTTCCATGAGGGCTTGTCCAGGCTGAGCTGCTCTTCTCCCACAGGCACAAAGGGCAGGTGAAACCCGACGCTGCCATGTCTGTGTCCAGTGCCGAGGGCTTTGTTCCGTTTCAAAGCCACCAGAACAAGGATCCTGTTGTGTGTCCCCACAGCCTCCCCAGACAGCTAATGATCCAGGGAGGGTTGCTTTGTGGTTTAGCTCCACTCCCATTTTCCACATACATTCGGAAGAAAAGGCTGCTCTTTACTTTCCCAGGATGGCTCCTGCTGGGCAGACGTTATCAGGGCCATCGTGACAGGAGGCACAAAGGCTGTGGATGTGAGACCGGAGTTCTTTCCCTCCAAAAATGGGATTAGATGCTCAATTTCTCAACTTGCAGATACAGCCAAAGACTCGTTTGGCAGATATGCCCATCTCAGGTGTCACTGGGAATCCTGCCATTCACACATGGCACTTCAGGGGACGGTCAGGGATTTGGACTTCTTTAGGTTACTGTGAAAAAGGAACATCTTTTTTGGTGCTTAAACAAATGCGTAGCCTGACTTTGTCCCACTGATTTACAATGTCAACTGATTCTCCCCATTAGGAATTTTCAATACAAACACTGAAGAGCGCCTGCAAAAACACGGGTTACTCAACTCGCACTCATTTACTCAAGCTCTCCTCCTCGATTGGCCTCAGAGTGGTCTCAAAAACAGATCAGCATCGTTATCTCTCTTTGACAACTGGAAAAACAGAGGCAAGAGAAAGGCCAGAGGGTTTCCCGAGGTCTCTGTACCACACAGGACATGCTCCCCTCTCTGTGGGAGAACAACAGAATCAATTCACTATTTTTCTGATCTAGTGCTTGATCCCTGAAAGCTCCAAGTGATTTTTTCCACTCTCCAGCACTTCAGCAGCACTCAGCACTCTCTCGGATTCAATCTGTGATTGGCACAGACTTCCCCTCCACTGCTGCAAATTGCTCAGTCCCTGCTAATTAGGCCTCCATGAATAGATTTATTTAAATTGCACTCATTGGCATGGTCAAATGCCATTTTGTAATTCACTTCAGCGATTTGTTACATGGCCATCAGGGTTTGCATTCAGGGCGAGGAGAGTCCAGCACCAGCAGGGACATTTCAGGGACCATTTTCAAAAGGATCTTCAAAACCAGAGCAATATAAAAATATTTGCTCTGCAAGTTTTCTGCTGTCCACAGTGTTTACTCAGAGAGCTCATTGAATATTTATACATTCTATACCAAAGAACTGGCAAAATGGAAAGGGCAGACCTGTAATTTTGTGTAATTGGCCTGACTGAATGCATTAAAAGCAACAAATTATTAAAGGTATTCAGTGTTCAGTAGCTTTGGCTGATACCTGAACTGGCTGAGCCTCAGGAGTGCTGATGGAGTAATGATGGACATCTCCAGGAGCAGCAGTGCAGGTGCTGATGCAGCCAACAGGTGCTCCATGTGCTCAGGGATATTTAATCCCAATTTCTCCCCGTCCCTGCAGCAAGTCTTTGTTCAGCTCTCACTCACACTGGTTCTCCCCTATCCGGGACCCCAGCACTGGAGTCATCCCAGAGCTCTTTCAGTGGGATTTCCTCGCTCTGAGCAGCTCCACCACCTCCTGCAGCACAGAAAACACAAGGATCCAGAGCCTTATTTTAAAATGAACATGAACCGTGGCTGGTTCCCACCTAACCTGGGCTAATTCTGGCTTCTTTGGGCCAGGGGAGACACCAAGGCTGGTGGATCCACATGAGCCTGGCAAGGAGCTCAGGCCCCAAAAGTGTGTGTGAGCAAACAGGACCACATGCCAACAGCTCCCTGTGCACTGCTGGCAAGGACCAAGAAAAAAAAAAAAAAAGGCCCTTTTGACAGGTATAAATCTATGTGGGCCGTGTCAGAGCTGCTCTTTCCAGCTGCCCAGGAAGGACAGTGTTCTGAAACAACAGCTGCTCTCAAGACAAAGTCTCCCTGTTCTCTCTGATGAATTCACACGAAACTGCTTAAAACCAGACCTGGCCTTCCGCACGGGCAGGGAGGAAATGGCATCCACAACATATCCCTGCCTGGGGAAGCAGCATCCTCCCTCTCCAAGGCAGGGCCTGGGAGCCTGCTCATCAACAAGCTTTAATTCTCCAGTATTTCATCGCTAATTAGTCCCTCCTGCAACAGTCGTGCGATGGTGGAGAGGGAACGTCACGCGACACAGGCACAGCCCGGAGAGGAACAGGAGCCCCTGCTAACCAAAATCAGCTCCTTTCAGGTGGTCACTGCAGAATTCCAGCAGAAAATAAACACCACAGCTAAAATCTTAACACCTTCTGGATCGTCACTAAGCGGTTGGTATATTTTCAGTGAGTAATTAGTAAATAAGCACGTCCCAGAACTAACTCAGCTGTGTCATTTCTACAGCAAAAAGTCAGAGTAAGGTGCCCATATAAGAATTTACTGCTTGAGGCTTTTTTTCTTCAATTCTCCTTTTTTTTTGAAGCTCAGGCTTTGATTGCCCCAGAATATAAAACCCTCAGTCTGAATTTTGACTCACCTGAAACTACAGAGGTTGAAAGTGCTTCTTTTTAGAGCCTCCAGGCTATGGAGAATAACTTCTCCCACACATAATTCCAGAATAATTTAAGTGAGAGCAGTGAAGTGACTTGGATTTTCATCACTTTCCCCAAGATCAGAATTTCCTCCTCCCTTTCCAACAAAACATCATGAATTAAAACACGCAACAATTAAAAATAGTTTTAGTGACAGCTCCCTAACACTGAGGAAGAACGCATTGAGGAGTGGAAAAAAAGAAAATATTTAGCATTGTTGGCTGCCATTCAGACACTTCCAGCTATTTCAAACCAATGAAACCAAACCCAAATTATATCTGGGTTTCAGTTTGAGACACACGACACTGAGCAGTACCAATTAGGGCACGTGGGATCAGTGTCTCCCAGCGACAAGACTGGGAAAAACCCTCCAACCTTCAGTGGCTCCAGTTTCCAAACAAATGTAAAACTTGACGCCTGCACGAGGAGGAAAACGTGGGATATCATTCCCAAAGACACAAGGGGGTGGCTGTAAAAGAAAACTGGGATCTTAGAGTAAATAAAACTATTCCCCCACCGCAGAATACACTGAAGTGAGCACCACTGAAATCCAACCAGCCCGTCCAAGCCAAACTTTCCAGCACAAATCCACCTTTGATCTCCTGGCTGAGCTTGGCCCCGGCGTGGCAGAGCTCCCACCACCTCCCAGAGCCAGGAGCACATCCAGCCCCTTCCGAGGTAATCGTGTGTCAACATTCCCCGAGCCTGCCTGGCTGCCTGTCAGAAACGCCTGCAGACCCACACTGACATTTGGAGCTTTTATCCATTAGAAAAATCCAAACCTCCTCTCAAAGCCTGTTCAAAGTGCAAAAGTCCAAGACCTGATTAAAACGAGAATGAAATTTTCCCTTAAGAGAATGAACACTAGAGGTCAATCTAACAACTTGTCACAGAAATACAGATCCCTGGACTATTACAGACTCCTGGACACCTCTAACTACATCCAGACTGCGGGGCTTGGCAACGTGCTTCCTATCAAACAAGGGGTTCTTCTATCCTTCTGAATTTGTTCTTGTCTCACTCCACATTAGTATTTCCTTTCTGGAGCTCATCCATGTGATCACTGCCCTGATCCATGGGCTCACTAATGCACTGAACTGTCCTTTTTGGAAACGCAGCCAGTCCAGTCCCACTAAGGATTGAGTGTGGGAGCAGAGGAGCAGCCACGTTCATGCAGAGGGGAACCCCTCCAGCTCAGGACCCCAGACCTCAGGGTTAAATCATGGAACGGCTTGGCTTGGAGGGGATCTTAAAGCTCATCCAGTTTCAAACCCCCTGCCATGAGCAGGGACACCTTCCACTATCCCAGGATGCTCCAAGCCCTGTCCAACCTGGCCTTGGACACGTCCAGGGATGGGGCAGCCACAAATCCACGGTGTCAAAGAGGCAGCAGCAAACTGGGCTGGGGGGCAAGTGATGGGTTTGTGACCTTCAGCCTTCAGGACTGATTCCCTTCCAAAGCATCTCCCATCTAATAACAACATTACCTGCACCTCACACTTTCCTCATTTCATCCACACTCAGATTCTGGAGGACCTTGTGGCTACAAACTCTAATGGACTATTTATGCATAACACAACATCTTTGGTTGTTTTTTGCAGGGGGGCTGGGTTTTGGGGTTTTTTTTTTTCCATTTTATCATTCTGAAATATCCAGTCATCTGATTTCTGTGAGTTCATTCCTCCCCCTTCCCTGCTCTTACCACTAGAAATAAGACACAGACCTGCCATCCTGATTTAGCCTCCCCATTGCCACCTTCTGCAGCAAATCCTCAGCTCCCCTTTTTAAGGCTCCTGTCTCAGCCAGACTCAGTGGAGACATGGAAAAGGCTTTGCCAGTACAGACACTGCCTCCACTGGGAAAGTCAAGGGGAGATTTAAGGCACAAAAGTCAAGTCACACCGAGGCACAGCTCCAGCCAAGAGTGTGTTTGAGCACCAAGCTCCTCACAGGGAGTCCCCAGGACTCTGGAGTGCTGCTCCCTGAGCACACACGTGTGTGCTTTGCTGAGCCCAGCCCAGCTGCAGCTCTTGGGAGAGCGGCTGGATCCCGCAGCCCCGAGAAAGGCTGATGAGTAACATCCATTCAGAGCCGTGGGCTCTGCTGAGCAGGGCTGCCAAGCCCTGGCCCTGGAGGATTTTTCCTTAGGAAGCAGCCAGAGCACAGCTCCATATGGCAGCACTGGCTCCTCACTCAGCAGCTCTCCTGCTGCCAAGCTCCTCGGTGGAAAGGGCCCAGCGCAGCAGAAACGTTCCAGCTCAACCTCCGTGGTACAATTACCTTGAAAAAAACCTGCCAGATAAATTCCTCAAAGTTCTTCCCGGGAGTTTCTTGCTGCCTGGATGACTGGGGCAGTCCTGGCTGCAGCCAGAGATGCTCCCACAGCATGGCACCCAAGCCATTCCCAGGTGAAGGTGCCTCCCAGGGCATATCCATTTGTGGCCATCCTTAATGCCCAGCTCCTCAGAGCCTTGGCACCTCCCAAGGCTGCCACAGACACGATGGAATAGCAGGAAAAACCTCACACTGCTCTTCAGGCCTTAACACAGAGCTTAAACTGGCACAGGGACACATCTTTGAGCCCTTCCCGGCTAATGTGCACATTGGACAGATTTAGAGGAGTCTGAGCATGGTTGGGACTGCAATATGTAGACATCCTGTGCCACTGTGCAGCTGGTGTGCTGTAACAGCCTCTCAGGACCCAAAACTGAGCAGAAATGAACAGGAAACCTCCTTTCTTGGGGCTCTCTGTGCCTCACCTTGGGTGGTTTCTCTTCTGTGAAAATGCAGAAGGGAAGATGCCATCCCTCAGCCACAGGGGCTGCCCTTCCCAGTGCCACCACTCGTCCCCACCCACCAGCAAGGCGGTTCCCCCACAGGGTGGGTGCACCCAGAGCTTCTTCCCAAAGGCTGACAGCAGCAACCCCTGCTACAGCACAGACACACTGCAGGACCCCCACCAGCCCCAATGCCAGCTGGGTCAGCCTTAAGGACCCTCCAGGGAACCCACCTGAGCCCCTCAGCACGACAGGGAACCCACAGCACAGGCAGCAACTGCCCGTCCAGGAACCAGACATCCTCCATTCCCTCCATCCTTCCCCATCCCCTCCTCCAAGGGGATGCAAATACTGACAGAGCTGACATTTTGCAAAGGTCTCCAAAGGATGAGCGGAGCACTAAGATGTATCTGGCCAGAGATGAGCAGGAGCTGACAGGGAACGTGGCCATCCATCCCTCACCAGCTGATCCCAGCACCTCCAGCACAGCCCTCAGGGCCATCACCGCGCTTGAGGAGTCTGGGCACAGGCTAAAGACAGCAGAGGGGTACAAGCAGCACCTGAAGTGATGTGGATTTAACCCAGGCAGGGTCAGAGTCAAGCCCAGGCTCACAGGGAGCCCAGGTCAGGCTTAAGGGGCTGCTCAGCCTCAGCCCTGCCACGGCACGTGCAGTTCCTGCCAAATCAATAACTGTGTCTTCCTGGTAAATAATTGTGTCAGTGGGATGTTAATGGTGCACAGTGCTCATGGTGTCAAGGTCTTTTTTTTTTAGCAAAGCAAAGTCATTCGTTTTCCTCCCCCTTCCCCCCCCCAGCCTTCTCAAACGCGCAAAATGGGCTCCAGACCCACCTCCTACAAGGAAATGAGAACCAGCCCTGGAGGATCACCCAGCAAGAAGCCTCTGTTCGGAGATCTGACGCCTCTTCAAAGCCGGGCGAGCAAATGTGCTCCTACCTCCGCTGATTTATGAGGAACGGCTGCGTCACCGATGCGGGGGAAACGCTTAAACGCTGCCAGAGGGAAGGGGACGGAGCCCTCGCTGCCTGCTCTGAACAACCCCGCTCTTCAGGAGTGTTTGTTTTCATATCATTACATCTCGATTGCATTTCGAAGGAAAACAAACAACCTGCAGACTGCAGCACACGCTGCGGGGTGATTCGCTCGCTGGGAAAACAAACACCCGTGTGGCACTGCCCGATGGCAGGCGGGAGGTGCCAAGGGGGGGGCTCTTGAATTGCTTGTGCCAGCCTGGGACTGTGTCCCCACATGTGAGGGCACATGGGAAAGCAGGTGGCTTGCCCGTGCTGGTGGGACACGGCCAATGTCACCTCAGCTGGAAGCAGGAGCAGAGCCAGAGGCCACCCAGGAAAGGCAGGAGCAAAGCTCAGTTAAGTGAGGGGGCACAGCCCAGGAGTGTGGTTTCCTTCCTCCCTGTGCTGAAAAACTCTGGGTGTAAATTGTTCTAGGTTATATCTGTTTGGTTTTAATTTCTGCTCATGTCCCAGGGTTATTTATGCTCTTGAAATACGGCAGTAGGCACAAATACAGTGCTGTGTCCATGACACACAGCCCACTGCCCACGGTGTTTATTGATCAGTGCAGTCAATCATTCCTAAAAACACAACTCATCTGAGAGAGAGCAGAGGACATGGCTGGACACTGCCCATCTGCTAGGGCTGCCAGAGCTGCTCCTAAACTTCTCTTTTCCATCAAAAATGAAGCCAAGAGAGCCAACACAGCTCCCAGGTGGGTCCTGCTGGCAGCTGTGCCCCAGGCTGGCACAAGGTTCTCAGTCAGGATAGCCAGTACTGCAGGGACATCCCTGGGGACACAGGGTGCAGCTCTGTGCCCACCATGGGATGCTCCCACTCAATGTTAGAAAGGCAGCGACAGACAAAAAGCAACTGCTCCACTGGATTGGAGCTGGAGCAGAAACACTCCAGGGACACAGCCACACTGGGAGCTCAGCACCCTCAGCACCACACTCCAGGACAGCCAGGAGGTCACTGCCTGAAATAAAAGCTCTCTGCAGGGACATTTTTTGGTTTGATCATGGCTGAGGAGAAGGCAGCAATATGTAAGAGCCCTGTGTGAGCAGTTGCTCAATTATCATGGGTAATGTATGTAGAATTTATTCAGTGTCTGAATTCTTGCATTTTTTTCCAGGGAAAAGGACACAGGGGACTCTACACGATGCTGTCCATACAGAATTGGATCTCTCAGCTGGCCCAAGTATTTCCCTGGAAGTGCTCCCTGACCTGCAGCAAATAGAGACCTGAGAAAACCGAGCACAAGGCTGGACAGACTCAGTGGTGCTACACTGGGACTCATTTGTCTTCCCTCAGAGGTGAACCAATGCCATCTTCAAGAACAGCAGCTTAACAAGCAGAGAAGGGAAATCTGAACCAGATTCTGAGCTGATCTCAATCACAGAGCTGTGCTGAACCAAACAAGGTTGATTTACACCAACAAAAAGCCAACCCCTTTGGTCCAATCCATGTCCAGCTCCCTCTGCCACCAGCATTGCTGGAGCTGCCCATCCACTCCAGGCAAAGCTCATCCCACTAACACCAGCTCTCCCAGCAGCCACGACATGACATCAACACTCAGCTCCACTGCGGGACACTCACAACAAGACACTGCACCCGACACAGCCTGAAGAGCCTCAGGGAAAAATAAAGACCTTCAGAAGAAACCCTGCTGCTCTGGGTTTCCCATCCCTGCCAGATTGCTGTGCCTGGTTTTACGGCAGACCTCAGCACCACACACGGCACTGACTATCCCAACATTAACTCCCAGGCAAGTCCTCTTGGCTTTGCTGCCAAAATACCACTTGCCAGAGAAGATAACCTTGCATCAAACATGCCACAAGGCCACTCTAGGAGAAGATCCCTGCTCAGCCCCCAGCGATGCAGGACAGCAGCAACTGAGGTGCTGCAGGAACATTCCCAGCAATGTTGGGAGCTCTGCCCCTGCTGACCCCAGTTCAGCCCAGGGCAGTGTTTCCAAGCAGGGTGGTGCCCAGCGCGGCACAAAGGGCGCTTTCAGCAACCCTGCTAAATCCTATCCTTGGGCAATCATGATATTCCAATGCCTTTCACCCTGGGACAGCTCCTTCAATTTGGCTGGTCACTGCCTTGAAGGGTTTGAGACACCCTGGAAACCCAGAATCCCCCAAACCAGGACACCAGCACAGGGTGTGGGATAGCTCTGACTCCAGCCAAGCCCCTCACTTGGCACCACTACCTGCAAACACTGAGGCCATTTGCCTTCCCAGGATCCCCTCAAATACCCTCTTGCTCCACAGGCCCAGAGGGAGAGGGCAGCAGACTCCCACTGACCCATGTCCCAGCTCAGCACTTGCTCCTTCCCACCACCAAACAGCTTTTCCCAGTGTCCAAGGAGGAGCTGTAACACCTTCCAGCTCCTGCAAGACATCCCAACTCCAGGCAGCACTGCCAGAGATGCCCTGACACCCCTGGAACCAGCAGGGTGTGGAGACCAGCACCCCAAAGACACCAAGTGGAGCCACTTCACCTTGGCTCACTCCCCGTGGAGGAGCTGCTTGCCAAGTCCAGACTTGGATCCAGCAACAGACTTTTGTGCTTTGGCTCAGGGATCCTGAAAACAAGAGCTTTAATCATTGCTTGCTTTCATGCGCCGAGAGCCAAAATTGTCTTGTTAAATACAGCAAGTGATCAGTACTCGCAGCAAAGAACATTTCAATGACTGCTTGTATGGGTAATTATTCCAGGCTTGCCTCTCTTCCCCTCTAGAGAAAAATTACGGAATGTGGAAATTATTGCAAAGCCTCTCCGGACTTGGAACATTTTTCTGCCGGTTACAGGCAGCACTTCAGCCTGTGCCTGTATTTTGCTGCCTGGTTGTGGCCTATCCCACATGCCAAAGGGTGCTGGGCCCCAGCCTGGCTGCACCAGGATCACATCCTGCACACACAGGTTCTCAACTGGGCTTTACTAAGGCAGGTCTAAATAATCCAAATACATCCTATAGGTAACAGGAGTCTCTGCTGTGCCAGTTCTGGGGTGAGCCTGTCCTTCCCTGCCTTAGCACTGCACACCAGCCAAGGCCAGAAAATGTTGATTTTATATTTCCCCCCCCCCCATTTACTCCTAAGTGGCAGCTGTGGATCTGTGCTTGGGACCCCAGCTGAGCCATGGCTGCAGGCAGAGCCTTTCTCTCCCAGTGCTTCTCTTCCAGTCCTCTCTAATATTACACCATTAAAGTTGCCTTTTGGCTTTTATTATGATTTTTTCCAGAGATAAAAGAGGGCTGTAGGAGCAGAGGGAGCCCCAGCACTAACCATGTCATTGGAGCTGACAGTGGGGAACCTCAAGCTGGGAGTGTGGCGAGGCCAGGGCACACACAGGCGGAGGAGAAGGATAGTGCTCAGCCCCAACTTGGAAAGGGCCAGGAGAGCAAACTGCAGTGGTGGTGTCTGCTCTGGTGGTCAGGGGATGCTTTTCCAGAAAAGGGGGATTTTTCGCTTGCAGCAGAACACTCTCAGGCCACTCACAGCCAGGTTGGCATCACCTTCTCCTCTGCAAATGAAGCTGGTGCCCAAAACCTCCTCAGATCTCAGGCATTACTAAATGTCCTGGTGAAACAGGGACAGGACCCCACAGCCCACATGCCATTCTCACAGCCAGCAGGAAGCTCTGCTCTTACCTCCAAGAGGGTTTTGTGCAGGGCAATTCTGGCAGCATGGGCTGAAAGAAGGAAAAGTTCCAGGAGGACTTGGGTGAGCAAATAAAGCTTAAAGAGACGGGACAAGTCACCGAGTAGTTTCAGCACAAACACCTCTGTGCAGGTTTATGTGCAGAGCAAAGTCTGTCCCCAGCTGGCAGGGTGGAGGAATTCTGTCACTCTGGAACTCATCTCTGCAGGTTTATTGCAGTGGGAGAAACAGGGCAGATCCATCAGCTCCAGCAGGTGCCCAGGTGCCCCACAGCACCTCTCCCACCTCTACCCCAGCACCCCACGGCTGCCAGGCAGGAGCTCCTGCACTTCAGGTGGAGCTTTGACCACCCATACCTGTCTCCAGACCTTCCCACAACGCAGCCACAGCCCCAGGGCTGGTTCCAGGCACAGTTATCCTCCCCAGAGCTGGACCAAGCATTCCCTATCCAGCATTTGGGTACTGTCCCCTCCAGCACTCAGTGATGCCACCAGCACTTTCCCCCCACCAACTGCTCTGGGTGCTGCATTAAAGACATTTGGGTGCTGCAGCCAGGGCAGAGAAGTGAGTTTGCCCCCTGTGAGGGCAGAGGGCTCCTTGTCTCCCCCACTCCATTTTTCTCTGCCCCATTTTTCGGGAGGGGTGGGGAGGGGACATGTCACCCACACACAGGGCTGACAGGAAGGGAGTCATTCCTGAGGAGCATTGCTTCTAAACCACTCCAATATGGCAAGGCAATGTTAACCAGCTGGGAAGGCTCTTTAAAGACCTTAATTAAAGGCTGGCTGTTGCACAAGCCCCTTTCCCATCCCCACCAGAAGCCTTTCCCAGTTTCCCGGCCTCTCCCCCGCTGCCCTCCATCCCTCACACTTTCCTTCCTGCCGGCAGCGTGCTGTGGGGTGTCTCCCAGCAATCAGATGGAAGTTTGAACTCATAGCAGAAGTTAATAAAGAGGGGAAAATGCCCTCCCTGTTGCCTTTCAGGCATGGCTGGAGCAGCAGCTGCCTGGGTGGACGGCAGCACTGGCACGGCTGTGCCAGCCAGATCCTGCCCAGCACTGGGAGCATCAGCTCAATTGCCTGCACCACCGGGACACTGGATCAGCCCCCCCAGCACCATTTCTCTCCTCTAACGCTGTCCCTCACAGAATGAGCTGTGGCATCACCCAGGATCCTGGCAGGAGCCAGCCCCAAAGGCTCCAGCCATCCCCCTCCTCCTGGCTGTCCCCCAGGGAGGGAGCAGTGGTGACAGTGCCACATCCAGATGGGAAGTGATGGGGGACACACAGTCAGAGGCCAGGGCTCACCTCCTGCCGGGGGAACCTTATCAGAAAGGCATCCATTTATTCTTTCTAATGGTATAAATTAATCGAGGAAACATGTCACTGTTTCTAATAAACAAACAAACAAAGCTGCCCTGTGTTCCCACATAACAGCTGAGCACAACCCCACTGCTCCATCCCAAACACCACACAGCCCCTGCAGCCCCCCAAAATAGCAGGAAGGATCTCCTACACCCCTGCAAGTAACCCCCCCTTCCTTACCAGCCATGCCAGCTCCTGCTCCCTGAGCCAGGGCAACCTCTCCATTCTCCAGAGCTTCAAGACCTCCCCAAAATTCCCCTCCCTCCCTGCTTTTATAGCCCCCAGGTGCCTCATGGCCCTTGCAGCACGAGCTTCACCTGGGGTGGGACACACACCTGGCAGAAGGGGATGGGGATGGATGGGCATGGAAGAGCATGACTTCCCCTGGCGCAGGTTCTAAACATTTCCAGAGCACATCAAGATGAAATGTGTAATTACAAATCAGCCCTGCTGCTCCTCATCTCCAGACCCACGCAAAAGCAGGGAAGTTTTAACTTCTTCCTTGTGGAGCTGTTGGTTCTTTTTTTCCTCACAGCCTATTTCTGTTCTTTCCCTTCTGTCCTCCTAAATTTGGTATAAAAGAGAAAGGAGTAAATAAAAAAAAATTTGGAAAGCTCTTTCAGCCCTGCTCTTCCTGGCTCACGGAGCAGTTGGAATGGAGGGGGAGGCCCAGAGCACAGGAACCACAAAGCTTTGGATAGCTGGGTTTTCCAAACAAAAATGGGATTAGAAATGGAAACTTTGGTTAACTGAGATGGGGGTGAAAACTTCATTTCATACTTGGCTGCAAAGCTGCCTGTCTATTATCCTCTTGCTCTGTCACTTCCCCCATTTAACCTGATGCTCCACAGGCATTTTTTCAGCTCCATGAGCACAGGGTGTCTTGCCAACCATCCCCTGAGCAGCAGATGTGGGTACACCGCTGCCCAGGCTCTCTTCTGCCCCAGAAAACATCAGCACAGCTCAGAATCACCTTGTTACAATTTTATTTCCAGAGGTTTCTAGCAGTGATCCCTGCCCCTGAGCCCGTGGGAGCTTTCCAGGGTGTTTCAGAGCAATTCCTGCCCCCACAGCACCTCCTGCACGGGACCCACAGTGCGCTGGGGGGGAACATTTGGAGCTCCACCCCACTTGTGCTGCTTCCCAGCAGGATCATGAGGGGTTTCAGCTTGTATTTCCCTGAGAGCCCATGGCCTCTTACCAGGGAAAGGGCTTTCAAATGAGCTTCACCAAAGAACCTACAGTAGAGGGGCCCTGGGATCCCTGCGAGATCAGGGAAGGGAATCCACCTGATCCACAAGATAAAATCTTCCCTGTGAGGGTGGCAGGCCCTGGCACGGGTTCCCCAAGGAATTTGTGGTTGCTCCATCCCTGGAAGTGCTCAAGGTCAGGTGTAGGTTGGACAAGGATTGAAGCAACCTGGGACAGTGAAAGGTGTCCCTGTTCATGGCAGGGGGTGAAATGAGATGAGCTTCCAACCCAAATCATTCCAGGATCCTGGGGAATGAAACATTCCAGTGGAGAACACTGACTCCTTCTTGAAGAACCCAGGACACTGGATGGACTCACCCCACAGGACAGTCTGAGTGTCACCACCCTGCACCAAACCACTTCGGTTTGAAGCACATCGCTCCACCAGAGCTCTTGAGAGCAACAGACACGACCCAAAACGCTGCTGAGATGGACACAAGACTACCGGCCCGGGAGATTTCATCCCCTTGCTACCAAAGCTGCTTTTATTGTCTTGATCTAATGAAGTGCAGACTTCACCTGGACAGACCCATAAGTGGCTCCTCTCGGAGGCAATGAATACAAATACTTGACCTCATGAGCTGCGGGGCAGCAATTAGTTTAAGCAGGGGGTTTGTGTAACACTTCAAAAGTCTTAATCCGTGCGGTCAGCCCTGGCACGGTATTTGCCAGAACCTATTGAGTAGTCTTAATGAGTCTGCAAAGCAAGCTTTCAATACATTTTGGGTCGCTTCAGATGCTTTAAATGGCATAGTCTATATGGTATTGTGCGGCTTTAGAAAGGGCCGGGCTTTAAAAAAGTATGGCTCCCTTTCACAGGGCAGACAGAAACCATCTTTCGAGCCGGGACCCTCGGCGTTTTGCATATCAATGGGGCTGGGGCTGAATGCAGTCACTCAGCTGAGAAATAGGATCACTATCAGCGTTTCCAGCCTTTCACAGGCACTTGGGAAACTTTAAAGCCCTTCGCGGAGAATAATTTGGTCGAATGTCGTGGCTGGAAACAAAACCTAAACAAGCAGAGCGCAGTCCATCATGCGGAGCTGCCAGCGAGGCTGACAAGGGGCTCCAGCCGCTGCGACATCCCACCCCCGGCGGGTCGGTGGCCGGGACATGGCAGTGCTGGGGGGACACTGCCCGGGGGACCCGCACTGGGCACGGGGTGCTGAGCCCATCCAGCAGTGCCCAAACCTCTCAGAGGCTCCGCGACTTCAACCAGCGACAAACAGTCCTGGTGTCATCTCTCCTCGCTGTGACAATATCGCAGTTTATGCTGGTTTTAATGCCCCCCGGCTCTGGCACAGCACTGGTGGCATCTGTGTTGGTCCCCAGTGCCCCTGGCACATGCAGGGGCTGCCACCACGATGTCTCGTTTCCCACAAACGGGCGACTGTTTGTATTTAAGTCCAACAGCCCGTTCAGCTCATCCCTGCCCATCAAATGTCCTGGGGCTGAACAGGAACGTGCCCAACCTCAGCTCGGGACAGAAAACATCTCCATGGGCACCACAGAGGTGCCAGCGGCTGGGCCATGGGAGTGGGGAGAGCTGTGCAGGACAAAGCACAACCTGGGGGTGTAAAACCACCCTGGAGACGGGAGGGAAGGGGCTGGGGAGGGTTGTACATCCCAGGAGAAGCGGTACCTGCGGCTTCCATCACCCCTGGGGAGGCACCACGGCAGGATGAGCAGCTTGGGGATGCAGCTTTGGAACGCTGCACGATGGAAGAAACCACAGCCAAAGCATATTTGCAAACAATGCGGGGCCCGAGGGCCCTTCAAAACACATAATTAGCTCATTAAAGAGACAAATACAAGTCACTAAGAAGATATTAAAGGTTAATTAAATGTTTTCCTCATCTTTAATTAAGGGAAAACTAGTTAGCACAGATTAAACTAATTTCTGCAGCCTCCTGTGATGACCCTCGATGGCTGCAGATTTGGAAATCCGCGGAGATTATTGACCTGAAAGGGCACTTGGAGGATTTTGTCTGCCCTGCCTCGGTGAACTGGGGATAAGCAGGAATTTTCATCCCAAGGGTTAGAAACACCCTCCTCTATCAGCTGGGTTACTCAAGGAACACGGGAAAGGATGTGACACACAACTCCCCCTCCTTCCCCCCAACCTGGCATTTATTCAAAACTACTGCTGCTCATTTGTTTCTGAACTAGGAAATTCCTACAAACTATTTTTCATCTGCAAAGCTTCCCCCGTGCTCAGGGGCTGCTGCTCGACGGCCTCACCCACCACCCCTTGGCCATCCTGACACATTCCCTGTGGCAGCACCGGAATTCATTTCAGCAAAAACCCACTGGTTGCCCACCCCAGAGGCCAACTGGCTTCCAAAGGGGTTTTTTATGGAGGGTGGAGCCATCATGGCCACGCACATCCCCATCCACACACACGTCCCACTCGCCACCCGGAACGGTCACAGTTAATACAGATTAGCAAGATTTATATGGAAGAATATTTAATCTGGTCAGGGAGGGGGTCATCTGTGGGTTTATTTCTTAAATATTTCTCTCTACTCCAGAAAAGTCCATTTCTTGCCAGAAAAGGTCCGATATAAATTAGAACAAAGGGAGGAGGCGGCTGGTGGGGTGGCCACCGGGCATCCCTGGAGCACAGTCCTGGCTCCAAACACTGCCAGGCACACCAGGTCCCTGGGAACGGCTCAGTCCCACCCGAAGTCCTGCCCTGTCATCTGATAAAACTTCATGTTGAAGGGTCTGTAAAACTCCCTCAGGCGCTGCACCACCCGCCCGTCGATTTTGGGGTGCGGCCGCCCCTTGGATTTGCCGAGGCAGCGGGGCCTGCTGCCCTCCGGCTTCTTCAGGCAGGGAAAGCCCTTGGTCTCATTGAAATAGAAATGTTTGTCCGTCACTACCCTCTGCAGCCCCAGGAAGTCCTGGACACGGCCCATCTCCCCGGCCGGGTCGCTGACCAGCCTCTCCCCGCTGACGAAGAGGAACTTGGAGAGGGGGAAGTACTGGAGCCAGTTGTCCAGGTGCTTGGCGTAGATCCCGATCCTCACCGCGCTCCAGCTCGTGTCGATCAGTCCCGTGCTGACGTTTTTAAAGGCCAGGGCCTGGAAGGTGGGGATGGAAGGGTTTTTGGAGAGCGTCTGGGTGTAGTCTGAGATGGCCCTGGTGACGGGGTTCCGCACCACCACGATCAGCTTCGTGTCCCGGGACATGTTGTAGATGCGCCGAGGAGCCTCCTTGGTGACAAAGTAGCTGGGGGTCTTCTCCATTGTGATCTGCCCCTCCAGAGTCCTTGGCATCAGGCTCCTGGGGACAGAGAGGGACACGTCAGGGCTCAAGGCACAGCTGCTCCCGCCTGATGCCACGACAAGCAAGAATAAGCCCCAAAACCTGGCCAGAAATGCTCAGGGGCTTCCAAACCATGACTGCCTCCCTCGTTCCCTCCTTCATCACCTTGTCACACCCCACTGGTCACCTCCTCATTTCAAAATCCTTCCTAGGACCCCCATGCCCCAGGTTCTCCTTTCTGCTCACACTCAGCATCCCCCTTGTCCCCTCCTGAGTCTGTCCCTGGGAAGGGACCCCCTGACACTCTCCTCCCACAGCAGGGCACATGCAGGCTGTTGCTCCCCCTTGGAAGTCCCCCACAAACCCCTTCCCAGCCCTGGAAATTCCTCCTTCCCCTCCAGCCCAGTTTCAGTGCATCCCAACACACACAGTTTGAGACAGGGCTGGTTTTCCTCCCAACCTCCAGACTGGAGGTTCTGATCCACGACGTGGGACTACAGAGAGGAAAATCCCGTCACAGGGGTGATGCCCAAGCCGTGGCTGGGGACCGAGATGCCGACGAAGGTTCCCGCCCTCTCCCTCCAGCCAGCGAGCAGTTAAAGCTAGGAAAAAAAACTGTTTCCTTTCTAAAAATAAAGGCAGAAAACCTCGGAGGGCCCAGCCATTGTGAGGGGAAAATTCACTGCCCTGATTGTTCCCTCGTGCACTTTAATGAGGCACTAATTACCAGAGAAATTACCCAGTCATGTCACCCTGTGTGACAGAAAGGGTCCTCCCTGCCACCAGCACAGGCACCTGCCCCAGAGCTCCCTGCATCCCCCTTTCCCACCTCCAAGAAGGATCACAAAGCCCTGGAATGATCTGAGAAGAGACATCGGAGACACCTCCGGGACACCTTCCACTGTCCCAGGCTGCTCCACCCCAGCCTTGGACACTTCCAGGAGTGGGGCAGCCACAGCTTCTCTGGGATCCCCGTCCCACCACTCAGAGGGTTGTGCCTGGCAGGGAGTTGGGTCCCCACCGTGACTGGGGATGGGGACAGGCCACGCTGCAGCCAAGGCTGTGCTGGGGGGAAGTCGAGGCTCTGCCCAGCAGCATCTGTTCCTTATGTAATGGGAAAAGCTTGAGGTTTCTGGGATTTTTCCCCTGGACGCAGGAAAGAACACTTTATTAAAAGCACTTGCGAGGGATGGTGGGCCCCGCACAGCTCCCTCCCCCAGACAAGAGGCAAAACCCACTTGTGGCTTTCCCCCCCACACCCCCCCTATTTTTCTTAAATTTTTTTCACACAGTGCCGGCATTTTTAGAACCACTTCTTGCTCCTGGTGTCCTCTCCTGCCAGCATAGCCTCTCCCTCTGGCACCAGTGGGATGCCCCATGGCACATCCTGGGGCACCCACCAGGGCTTTCCCCACCATTTCCAGCACTCCCCTTCCCTCAAGTAACAGCACTCCCCAGAGAGACCGACTGAGGCAGGGTCAGGCCCTCACACCCACACCTGTCCCCTCCCTGCTGAGCCTGTCCAGAGCCAAGGAAAACCCAAGGGCAGGGCTCAGGATGCTGCTGGGAGCACAGCTCCATCCTGCTCATGCCCACCCTGCTGCTCGGGCTTCCCTGCCAGCCAAACATCCTTAATTCCATTCACAAGGTGCCACAGGCTTTTCCAGGCTGTTCCATGGAGCTTCTCCAGGCAACTTGCTGAGGCATCCCTGCTGCTCTTCTCTGGGTGCCACTGGCATTTCTGGGCATCACAACTGCTCCTTCCTTGTGCTCACCCACCCCAAAACCTCTGCAAACGTGGGCTGAGAACCTAAACCAGTCCCTCTCCTCGGAGGGGAATAAAACGTTTGTTATCAGCAGTAAACACTTGGCATGGCTGGAGACCCTGGAGAGTCCATGTTGTGACGCAAGATGGTTTTCCTCAGCCTGTGCTCCACAGCCCAGCACTGACTGCTGAGATGTTTTAATAAAAGCCATTTTCATGAAATTCTGGAGTGGTTTGGGTTGGAGTGATCATAAAGCCCATCTCATTCCACCCCCTGCCATGGGCAGGGACACCTTCCACTCTCCCAGGCTGCTCCAACCTGCCCTTGGACACTCCCAGGGCTGGGGCAGCCACAGCTGCTCGGGACAACCTCTCTTATCCCCTATTCCTTCTTGCAGAGGGTCCACAAGGGCCATCCCTAAGGAACACGGGGAGCAGAGGGACCCTCAAGGCCCCTCAGGACCCCACTCACCCACACCCAGCACCTCCCCTGCACCCGTCCTGCTAATCCAGGGTTTCTCATCTCCCCAGAGCTGTGCTGACTTTAATGAACACCAACCCACCATTGCAAGTTTAATGACAATGGAATTAATATAGAATTTTTAACAAAAGCAGACGCTGGGGCAGGAATTCCCAGCTCTGTTTGCACAGGTACCACCGGAGCAGCAGCTCCTGAGCCTGTGATGGGGACATTGCCCCCCCATGCCAAGGACAGCTGGGTCCCAACATCCCCGGATCCTGTCAGAAGCATCAGCCTCCGAGCAGTTAATTGTGGCAACACCTCCTCTTCCTCAACAGCTCAATCACTCCCAGCTACTTGTGAGATAATTATGCAATTTCACATTATCATTAACTCCCTAATACTTTCCCCTAAATTACCCCAGTTAATTATTGATAACCTCCCATCTCCCTCCAGATCTGGCTTAAACTGGCGAAGAGCAGAACTGGCTTTGTTATGCTCCACTTTAATGCAAACACTGGAAACTTTAATTAAATTTACAGTTAATTCTTCCTGACCTTAAGAGAACACTGTGGGAATGCCAAGCAATGCCTACAGGTGTATGACACTGCAGCCTTGGAAGGAATTGGGATTTCACCAGGAGCCCACGTACCCAGGAGGAGGGATAGAGCCCTTTTACCTTTCTATTAAGCTGAATAATTTAAAATTTTAATTAATGAGAGGCATCAGAGATGGGATCTCCCACATGAAGATACTCAACGTGTGAAACGTTCCCTGTGTTGAGGTAACACAGTGGAATAAGTTACAGCAGATAAAATAATGATAAAAATGCATTAAATACCGATTAACCGAGAGAGAAGGAAGGGAATCAAAGCTGACTTCAAAAACTGGGCCGACATAAGTTTCCAGAGTGAATTGGTTCGTGATTTTGGTGCAGAGGAAGGAAAACTCCTCCCAGCACCGAGCTGGGAGCCCAAATGATGCCCCCTCAGGAGCTCAGGGTCCCCAATAACTCCACAGCCCAAGGCATCCCCGAGGTGCCACCCCAGCAGCTTCACCAAGAACATGAACCCCATCCCAGCCTAAACCAGGAGAGCAGCACAGGCTCTGCCTACAATTCACACACCCCCCTGAAATGCCAGGAACCTTCTGCACGGAGACAGGTCAAACCTGTGCTGGGAATGTCATGGGAGACCCCAAAACCCCAGACGAACCCCAGGCTTGGGTGATGGGGGACACCAGCGTAGTGCTTGCAGGTTCTGCTACCACCAAAAAGAGAAACAAAGGGAGGGGAGGAACCCTCTTCATTATTATTTTTTTTTAATGTGCATTGACCAAAAAACCCAGACAAAAGGAGGGATTTCTTGGGGTCGAGGGACATGGTTGAGAGCTTTCTGCAGGGCAAAGAAAGTGACTCTTTCAAGGCACTAAGATGGGCCCTGGGGGACAAAACCTGCTGGGCCAGCTCAGCCCAGGCAGGGGACACCCCGGGCTGCCGGGGGAAGGGTGACAGGGGCTCAGGGGTGGGACAGCACCGTTTTTGTGTAAATGTAAAACAGTTTGGAACGGGGAGAAGGGGACAAGGCTCGGGACAGATTTATCCTCTCCCAGCAGACACCCGGTACCACCCGGATCTGCATATGAATCGCCCCAACAGGCTTATCTGAGCCGCGGGGACAAGGCTGCCTTTGTGGCCCCACGGCAGCTATGAAGTTGTTAAACTGGAACCAGTTATGGAAACCTGGAGATACCGGCCTTTTCCTTCCAGGCAGCTCGAATAGCAGCACCTTTGCTGGGAAGCGAGGTGTGAGAAAGCAGGGAGGGGATGTGGGACAGGAGGGATCCAGCGCTGTGTCCCTGCTCCAGGAGCTCCCATTCCCCCAGGACTGGGCAGCCGTGCTTACCCCCATCCCACTCCACTCCGTGACCTTCTCTTCCCACAGGAGGCACCGGGGCATCTCTCGAACCCCTGCAGGGCACGGACGGCTGAACTGGGAATGCTCAGCTCACCAAGCGCCGCCCGGGAGCAAATTAGCCCCCTCGTTCCTTTTCCCTCCTCATTACTGCGATATTCCTTCTCTCCTTGCCCACCACCCCTTCGGAGGAGGCAGCGGGTCCTGCCAGAGCCCCCCAGCAGGCAAAGCCCCCCCCCGGCATCCCCCAGCCCCGAGCTGCCTCCATTATTTCTGATTCTTTCATCAATTCAAAAATGTGCAAATGAGGCCACGACTTCCCAATCAGGCCTGGCCGGGAGCTAATTGGCTTTAAGCAGGGAAACCTGAATATGCTAATGATGGCAGTAACAAGCCTGTGATGCGCCTGGAAGGGGAGCCAAGCCTTGGGCTCCACCACGGGCTGACTGAGACACGTCAATTAACAACAAGGACGATAATTTATTAATGCTCCTTTGCACCCCCCCTGCCCTGTGCTCCTAATTACAGTTTGATACATGTTCATGGACGAGGTTTGCGGGTTGTGCACCGCCCTGCTCCCAGCTGGAGCATCCCTGGGGCTCCTCCTGCCCCCAGAAGCTCCTTGTCCAGGGCTGGGGGGGTCTCCAGCCAACCCAAAGAACCCCACAACTCTCCTTCCACCAAACCACGGGGGACGGGGTCCCTGGGCTGGGATTCAGGTGGATAAAGAGACTCAGAGGAAGAGGAAAATGCGGTGTACTGGGTGGTGCTGCCATGGGCCCCAACAAACCCTTCCCAAGGGATTCCCTCCCTGGCGGCCTCATCCTGCCCAGGGCAGGGGCTGCAGCGCAGGAGGGGAACAGCAGCAGGGTCTGTTTGGGCCTCTGGGAAGGGCCAGGAGTCGGGGAGTTCTGTGCCTGATGTGGCATCAAAATCTGCGAGATGTGGATGGAGGGAAAGGGGAGAAGCCGGAGCCAACATTTGCATTTCTAATGGGGCGGCTGCTTTCACCAGTCACCCGACGCTCAGTTATTAACCCCCGCAAGAGCCGGGGCCCACTGGGAAACCACAACCGATCTTCCCATCTATAAAAGCCCCTCTGACCCCAGTGTATCCCGAGTTCCCCGGCAGGAAAGGGGAAACAGGCTGTGTCCCCACACTCACTGCAGCTCCCAACCCTCCAGCACCTCCATCCCCATCCTGCACCCACATGTACGGCCAGAGGCTGCAATTATGGGCAGCTCCAGGCCCTGGACGTTTTCTCCTTGTGGGCTTATTCCAAGGGGGTCCTTAGAGCCAAAGGGCTCTGGTAAATTCACATTGCATGATTGTGGAGAGCAGCAATCAGCCTTAATAAGGACACAGCTCCTTCCCTGCTGGGCAGTGATGGCACTGGAGAAGTGGTCTCAGCATCCACGGGGTTTGGAGATGGTCTCTCCTCACTCTGATATATGGGGTCACCCCAAAAATGCTGAGCATCTCAACTCCTCATTGACACTGCTCGGATCCCCCCATGCCCGTGCCAAAGGTGGTGTCCCTTGGCCATGGCACAAAGCCACAGCCACCGTGGGACTCCTGCTCACTGATAGAGCTAAAGAAATGAGCCCTGGGCACCCCACAGCAGCATCTGCAACCTCCAGAGCTCCTCCAGAGATGGAGTAACAGCAGGATGGTGCTGCCTCGGCGGTGGAAAGGGGATCTGAAGCAAAGCCACCCCCCTGTTGAGCAGCATTTCCCTTGCAACCAGCCCAGATGGATTTTGAACAAACGTTAGCGAAAAAGCAGCTGAACCCACTGCCTGGGTTAAAACAGGTGGGAAACAGAACAGCTCCAGGAATCCCCCCCAAACCCTTCAGAAAATTGGGGCTGCCTGGACATGGTGGGGCACTGAATCCCCCAAAAACCCTTCAGGAAGTGGGGGCTGGCACGTGCCCAGCTGTGGTGGGATGCTGGACTGGGGCTGGGGATGGCACAGGCACACACAGCCTCTCCATCCCTCTGGAATGAAGCACGTCTGCGTGGCAGCAATTAGAAATCCTCTTCTCCTGGCTGGCTCCCCAGTGTCCCTTTGATTCCCCATCCCGGCGTCCCAGGGGCGAGGGGACAGCCTGTGGCAGGTGTCTTGCCTGTGACCCGGGTCAATCGAGGGCTCTGATCTCCAAATGACCCTTCCCAGCAGTGCCTGTGTCCCCGCGCTCAAACAGCTTGCAGATGAAGGAGCAACAGACTGGAGATGATTTATTCAGGAATTAAAGGTTCAGTACCCCTTTTAAAGGCTGCGCCTCGGCACTGTCAGCCTTCATTGCACACAATTAAAGGGGTTTGCTGCCCCGGCCCCCGCCCTCCTGCCTTCCAGGGGAAGGAAATCAAACAAAACCAGCCCCCCTCCAAGCCCCGGCTCCGGGGAGGGGAATTGCTCAAGGACTTATGAACTCGGTGCAGGAGAAGCTGCTCCAGCTCCATTCTGTGCCAGGGACCAGCTCGGCTCTGCTTGGGATGGGGGGGATGCAGCCGCTGGGGTTGGTCCCCACCTGCAGCAGGAGATGCTCGGGGTTGGGGGTTTCTTGGCTTCGTGTTCCTGGGCCTTCCCGGGGCTTGGAGAAATGCTCCTGGATCCTACCCCTTCTCCTGGTTATCCCTCTTTATTCGTCTCCCTGTTAATCCCCGCGGAGCAAACCCGATCCCCTGCCGAGCTCAGCCCCTCTGGGCTCCGAGCAGGGAAGGCTCTGCTCACCTGTAACCTCCCACCACAGGATTTAAACACAGCCTGCAATCCTCCCCTCACCCCTGAGAGGGGAGATAAGGATAAAAACCGGCATCATCCGGATTATTTTCTCCCCTTCCAAGTTGTGAGAACTGTGAAGGCTGGGGAGGGGAGCAGCACTCGCGGGTGTGAACAGCAGGAATTCAATGAAAAGCTTCCTTCCTCTTAGGAAAAGAAAGGGAAGAAATCCGCTGGCAGCAGCGCTGTGATAATCCCTTTCCAAGGCAGTAAATTTTCCTGCAGCTCCCCCGGAAAGTAATCCTGTAGATTATTGCACCTTTCAGCACAACCAGCCTTTAAACACCCTCTCTCCTCCCCAGGCATCTTGTGCTTCCTGACCTGACCCGCTGCCTGAGCACGGGCACACAAATTACCCTCGTCTGCCCCCGGACACTGGCGACACATTTCATCCCCCTGGTGACTGGGGTCCTTGGGCGCTTCAATAAATAAGGAAAAAATTGCTTTTAGAGCTGCGGGGGGCTCTGCATGGAAGGCTGGGGAGGGAACCCTCCCCCCCCAAGCCCCACTATTCCACTGCACACCCTGATTTGATGGGTGTGACACAATGAACGCGCACTCAGACAAATCCAGCTATTTTTTTCATGGCCCAGTTGTTCCCAGGCAGGCTGTTCAGATGCAAAATCTATTGCTGTTAAATAAAAATAGGGGGAAAAAAAATCTCTGAGACCACTCTAAGTATGTCTGAAGTCTTTGTTTTCAATTACAAATTAAAAAAAAAATCCACATATTTGTTTTTACTAAATGATTCCCTTGCAGCAATGGGCTGGTTGTTCTCTCTTTCCCACCTACATGGAGGCACAGGAAGGGCATAAAAAGGTCACAAAAATCACTTTTTATCTCAGGTTCAAAGTTACACGCTTGGCAGAAATGCAAATTCTTCCAATTCACTGTGCTTGATTGAGAAAAAAGGAAAATGACCTTAATATTCACCCAGTGCCACTCCCTGCCATGGGCAGGGACACCTCCCACTCTCCCAGGTGATACAACCTGGCCTTGGACACTCCCAGGGATGGGGCAGCCACAGCTTCTCTGGGCACCCTGTGCCAGGGCCTGACACCCTCCCAGCCAGGAATCCCTTCCCAACATCCCGTCGCTGCCCTCTGGCACTGGGAAGCTGTTCCCTGTGTCCTGTCACTCCCATTCCAAGCGCATCCATCCCCTCGCTGCCACATCCTGGGGGACAGTGGCTGCAGGCACTCCCAGCCCACACGAGCAGTGCCACAAGCTCTCAGCTAATTAGCTCCCCCTAATTAACCAGGGCACAGTGCAGGTGGCAGGACCTGCATCACCCTCGGGCCCTGGGACCCTCCTTGCCCCGATGCCGGGGTGCAGGTAAGGGGCACCCCCAGCAGCCCTGCCCTCCCTGCCAGCCCTGGGAGGGGGGACACCCTGGTCCCTGTCCTGCCGCAGGTGCAGGAGCAGCGGGAGCGAGGGAGGAAGAAAGGAGGAATCCACACATGTCTGCCAGAGCGAGACCTTCCCGCTGGCCAGAGAGCTGGCAGCTGCTTTGATTTGATTAACAGATGCTGACGAGGCATCGAGACAAGTCCCCAGAGCCATGAATAATTTCAGGGTATTTGTGTTTATTTGATCTCAGTATGGGGCTGGCCCGGCCCGGCCCGGCCCCTCGCAGAGCCATGGGAAGGGGATGCCGGGCTCTCCAGATGGCCATTCCAAGGCCACCATCGGCAGGGCTGGCTGTCCCCTCTGGAGAGCCCTTCATCCTGCTCCTCACCCTCCTCTTGCACAGCCATCCCTCCAGGCTGAGGAAGGGCACCCCTACGGCTTTCAGGGAATAGAAAAGAGCTCATCATTTTAAACTTGATTTGTTCCAACATTTTCAGGTAACTTATACCGTTTCTTCTCTTTTAAATGGGCAAAAATGAGTAGTTTGAGCTCCCTGGTTCCTGGAACAGAGCTGGGACTGGGTACCATCTTCCAGGGCCACCAGCTCCTGCTGGCGTCACCAGATTTCAGGTGGATGTTGGAAAGAAATTTATGATGGTTTGACCTCATGACTTAGAAATCAAAGATGCTCCAGTGAGGAGCAAACCTGTCCCCTGCCATCAGGACAACATCTCTCCCATCACCGTGTGCCAATCCAGTGGTGAATCCACTGCCTACACCTCATGGAGCCTCCTGCAAAAAGG
Source organism: Pitta sordida (assembly GCA_013390025.1). Taxonomy (NCBI): domain Eukaryota; kingdom Metazoa; phylum Chordata; class Aves; order Passeriformes; family Pittidae; genus Pitta; species Pitta sordida. The sequence continues at coordinate 18,370 of WEKX01025310.1, read as the reverse complement.
ACTTCCCACCCTGGGTGTCCCTGGCTGAACAAGCACCAAGTCCTGCTTGAGGCTTCATCTTCAAACCAGTCTCGGGTATCTCTGAAACAGATCCAAAACTGTCTCGTTTCTACCTAAGAAAATATAAATCCATCTTTCTCAGAGCTGAGGTTGGCAGCAGAGCTGTGGGGATCCAGCAGCATCATTTCCAGAGATGCTTTTAAACTCTCTTAGCCAGATCCACGAAGGAATTTGGGAACGTAATTGCTCACTGAGATCCCCAGTGACTGTGCCCCTCAATCCCTCTGGGAAGGAGATGTCCCTCACTGGTGCCCCAGCCCTCCAAGGGATCAGAACTGAGCCAGTGCCTCGATCCACCCTGGTTCCTCCATTCCATCCTGCCAGGAGCGTCCCCTCTGCTTGGGGACACCCTGTGAGCCCCAGCACTGAGCACGTCCAGCACTGGACACTCCTCACCAGCGGCAGGGGCAGAGCAGGAGGTGCCCTGGGGGGGGACAAGAGAGGGAGCAGAGCCAGCAGTGCCCCTCCTGCCCTCGCCACACGGTGCTGGACCAGCTCAGCTCTGTCCGAGCAGCAGCTTCAAGGAGTGACCCCCAAGCAGTCCCAGGCTTTGGGCTGAGGGGGGAAAAGCACCATGTTGGTGCAATTACCTGAGTTTAGACAAACCTCGGTGGGTGCCTGGGCCAGGTTCAATGATTGGCAGATGAGCAGCAGCATCTGCAGCACCAGCTCTTGGCTGGGGCATGGAGACCCTCGGTGAGGCTGGGGGGCTGAGCAGATGTCCCAGCCCCAGGAGCTCTACAGGTGTGGGGCTGGGGGAGGACAGGAGGGAGGACAGGGACAGCAATTCTGCAGCTGCACACAGGCAGGAGGGGCAGGAATGTGCTGAGGCAGCAGTGCCATGATGGCAGAGCCCTGGTCCCCAGCCATGGAGGATCTGGGCATTCCCATTTTCCTGGTGCTGCTGTAATGCCTTTGACAGCTCAGGCAGGTGATGGCAGAGCAGCTGCTGCCTGCCTGGCAGGATCCTGGTGGCCTGGAAGCAGCAACAGCTCTGCTGAACCCCAGGTTGCCCCCAGGTTAATCCATCTTTAGGTGACGGTTACCCCCCGACCTCTTGAGAGAGTCTCCTGCAGGGATGAGGGAAGGAGCCAGGGCTGCCCAGCCCTCCTTATCACCACCTTTCTGGGCTGAGCAGGGCACAGGAGCCAGAACTGCATCTCAGAGGAGGGATGTTTCACCCTGTGGTGGGAGAGCAGAGCCCAGCAGGTGCCCAAAATCATCCCCTTGCCCGTCCTTCCCAGTGCAGAGGGAGGCACAGATCCATCAGCCAAACTCCTGCGTTTCAGTGCCACAGGTCAGAGCCTTCTCCTTGTCTCTGGGGGCTGGTAGGGAAAACTTCAGCCTAAACCCCCTTGTCCTGGTCACCAGCTCCACCCGCAGCCCTTATGTACCCCCAGAGCAGGTTCTGGCTCTCCACAAACACACTCCACGTGTGTCCCAGCTCCCGGCAGCTCCAAGCTGGAGGACCTCCTCTGTCCCTCCAGCAGCCACAAAAACCCAGCAAAGGGTTTGTTTGGTGTTTGCTCGGGTTGAGTGCTGTCATGCTGCTCTTGTTGGGATGGAAAATACATCCAGTTTTCCACAGAAAACAACAAAGATTTCCCCATCTGTGTCAAATTTGTAATCCAGCCTGGGGGAAGATGGGAAACAAATTTAGCTCTTTTTTTTTTTTGTCTTACTATCAGCAAACCCTCGTTTCCTGGCGAGGAGCTTTGTCCCAGAGCACAGCAGTGATGGGAGCCACCATTCCTTGCACAGCCCAAGCTGCTCCCTGCCGTCCCGTCCCGTCCCATCCCATCCCATCCAGGGGAACACCAGCAGGAACCAGGGAACTGGGAGAGCAGCAGCTGCCCAATGGTTCTCCTCCGCAACAACCTGCTCAGCCACTCCCATCCGTGTGCAGGACTCCCCTCCCCAGCCTGCAGCCCATCACAAGGGCCCTAATAACTGTTTCCTCCACAGAAATCCAGCCAAGCCCGGCCAACACGGCTCAGGGATGCTGGGAATGCCGCTGGGAGCCCTGGCACCGAGGCTCAGCTGGTGCCCAGGCGAAGGAAATCCCCCACTGAGGAGGGAGACGGGGGTGGATTACGCACTTGGCTGCAAAAAAATCTGGAAGCTCTTTCTCCAGCCTTAGACAAAAATACATTGGGAAACGTCCCAGGCTGGGTTGGACGGGGCTTGGAGCAACTGGGCCGGTGGAAGGTGTCCCTGCCCATGGCAGGGGGTGGCACTGGATGGTTTCTAAGGTCCCTTCCAAGCAAAACTGGTCTGTGATTCCATGATACAGACGTTTCTCCAGCTCCCTGTGAGCAGCACTGGCTGAGCTCCAGGTGATGGAGATGGAGGGCTCCATCCTTCCAGGGTCTCTCACCCCAGCACTGGTGCTCCCTTCTTCTCTCCGGCAGGAACAACTGGGAATTCTCTAACAAAACTTGTTTTTTGTCCTCACTGGAAAAGCTTTGGTATGTGGCAACCGGAGCTGCTTGTGGGAAAGAACTGGATTTTGATTATTTTTAGCCTGGTTTCCTAAGGAAATGTGGCTTAAGCAATCACACGGTCTGTCTGTCTGCCCGTCTTCCCCCAGCCAGTCTGATCCCACCGGCCCATTCCAGCCGGATTTGAGGGAGGATGAGGATCAAAAGGAGGAAGTTTGCACATTTCCATGAAAAAGCTGCAGCTGAATGGTGGCCAGGACCCTCAGTCACTGCCCACAGCTCAGGGGAAGGCAGCCACAGCACAGGTCAGAACCAGGAGCCCTACCCACACCAGTCCCACTCACACCAGTCCCACCAGTAGGCTGCATTGCTGGGATTCAGACTCCCCAGGTACTGTTCAGAACCAGGTGTCTGGGTGGGCAGCGTTGTGGAGGGAAGAGAAACACACTTTTTGCACCTAAATCTCCTCTGGAGAAGTTGGAAAGACCTTAATACCCTTCCCCCAAAGCAGCCCCCCTTTGGGGGTGTCCCTGGTCCCCACACTGGGAAGAGCCAAGCACGAGAGTCGTCCCTGGAGCCTGAACCTGCCTGGTTTGGGGCGTCAGATCTGAAGGGTCATAGTCCTGACCCCCACCTCCGGCCCCCAGGGACAGCCTGCTGCTGGTGTGTTCCTAAACTGATCCCCCAAATTTGGTAAAGAAAAAACTGAGCCAAGTGTCCCAGCATCTCCCAGCCTCCCAGCACTGGTGTGTGTCACTGCCACAATGGGGAAAATACCCTGGGCTGAGGCAGATCCATGTTCCCACGGGCTCCTCACTGCCCCAGGACCCAGCACAGGCCCAGGGACACTCACTCACCCACTTCCACAGCACTGGGAGCCAGTTGGATGTTGAGATGCTGAGAAGGAAACCGGCAATTCCAGCAGCCTGGAGTTTGAATCTATTCCCCGTCTCCTACAGCATCACCACATCGTTCACCTGACACTCCAGTATCTGGGTGATGATGGATGAGCAGAGGGATGATGGATGGGGATGTGCAGATCGATCCCTGCATCCCTGCACAGTCGGTTTGGGATGCAGAGCCTGAGGACACAGGGAGCTGGGACCAGCAGGACAGGCTGTAATGGGAAAATCTCTTCTCTGAAAGGGTTCTCCAGCCCTGGCACAGCCACCCAGGGCAAGGGGGGAGTCCCCATCCCTGGAGGGACTGAAAGCTGTGTGGATGTGGCACTTGGGGACATGGGTTGGTGGTGGCCTCAGCGGTGCTGGGGGAAGGGGTGGACTTGATGATTTCAGAGGGCTTTTCCAACCTCAGGGTTTCTGTGATTCTGGGATTTAAAGGACTGGAAACATCAAGGCTGAGGCAGCTGCTGCTCCTGCTGTGCAACATCTTCGGGAACAGCTGCTGCTGAGGGAAAGCACCAGAGCCCACAGCCACGGACACGGAACCAGCAGCACAACTTGGGCTCTTGTCTTATAACACCCAGCCTGACATCAAAGAGCAACAGCTGCCCCATCCCTGGGAGTGTCCCAGGCCAGGCTGGAGCAGCCTGGGACAGTGGGAGGTGTCCCTGCCCATGGCAGGGGGTGGCACTGGCTGGGCTTTAATGTCCCTTCCAACCCAAAGCATTCCAAGGTCCTGTGATCCCGTGCTGTGACCCTGCTGTTGGCTCTGCACAGCCATCCCTGCAGCCAGGACCCACGACGGGAGCCCAGAGGGAGATGCTGGGCCACTGCAGGGCAAGACAAGGCATTAATAAGAACCACAGGATCGTGGAGGTTGGAAAAGCCTCGGAGGCATCGAGTCCAGGCATTGCCACCACTGCCAATGTCACCACAAACCCTCATGGCTTTGAAACCCCTCCAGGGATGGGGACTCCACCCCTGCCCTGGGCAGCTGTGCCAGGCCTGGACAAACCTTTCCATGAAGTTTTTCCTGATATCCAACCTACACCTCTTGGCACAACTTGAGTCTCTTTCCTTGGCTTGTTCCTTGGGACGAGGGACTGACGTAATGACACTTTGTGTCCTTCCTGGAGGGGGGGAAGGGAGGGAGGCCTTGGCAGAGCCCCACCACCCCGAGGACACTGATGTCCCTCTGTCTGTGATGGAATTGTCCCCTTAGGTGGATGGACAGACAGACAGACAACCCACAAAGGGAGAAGTGACCCCAGGGATGGGCTGTCCTGGGATTTGGGGGTCAGGACAAGTTCTGCTTCAGGATTAAATTTAATATTGGGGAGGGGGGAAAAGGGAATTCTGAAAAGTGACCTTCCAGTAAATTGGTTTTTCCCTGCACAGCAGCAGCTTTAAAGTAAACCAACCCAAACCCCCAAACAAACCCTTCTTTAGGCATTTCCGAACAGGGTTTGGGGTTTTTTTCTAGTTATTGTGGAAATTTAGATCAGAAAACGTGTTGGGTAAAAATATTCAATTCCCCACAGCCTGCAGAGCCTCATCAAAAGTCCATTTGAAGTATTACTCTCAAATCCCTCATGGCAATGGGATATTTTAAGGTCAGTTAAACTTATTATTCACTCAAGATTTGCTTTCAGGTCCCTGCATATTTCAAACAGATTTTCCCCCATCTTTAGCCCGACTGTGTTACAAAAAGCCCTTTCCCCCCCTTTTTTTTTCCCTGAAAGGAAAAAAAAAAAACTTGTCAAAGGAGAAGATCCTAATCAGAACCAGCTTCTGAAGCCTTAAAACCCGCTACAGTTTGTACTTGTTACCAAAAAACATCGACACTATCGCTGGATCCCTAAATCCCTCGACTTCCAAAACACCGAATGGAGCTGCTTGTGCAAAGGAGAATTAACTCCCATTTGTTTTTCTTATTTGCAATTCGTTTCCTTGAAACGGGGTTTATACACAGATTTATTTTTTTTGCTCCCTCTCCTTGCACCGTGAGAAGGAAGCACTTCAAAAACTGCAACCTGCCTTATTTTGGGGTCATTTAGGATTTCCAGCTTGATGTAACTGCAGTTTGTGCTCCTGCCATGTCTTTCCCCACACACCAAGCACTTTTGATTGGGTTTTTTTTTACATAAGAATCACCTAAAATGAGAATTTTTTTAAATTTCAGAAGTGCCTCCATCTCAGGGAGGAGCCCATCAGTTCTTCCAGCAGCACAAACAACCCAGGAGGGCTCAGCTCCCAAATCCGTGGTACCTTCACAGGGCCAGCAGGATCTGACCCCAGAGAGTCCAGACAACCCCTCAAATTGCCGAGAAAATACAACAATATCTATTTTTACCACCATCCACAGAGACACTTGAGAGCTGATCGGGAGGTTCTGCAGTGGCACAAAGATCAGCCTGAGCCCTAAACCACAAATATCTGTTTGCAGCCTGGAGAAGGGAAGGTTCTGGGGGACCTCAGAGCTCCTTCCAGAGCTGGAGAGGGACATTGGACAGGGGACGGAGGGACAGGACACAGGGAATGGCTTCCCACTGCCAGAGGGCAGAGATGGGAGATTGAGATGGAATTGTTGGCTGTGAGGGTGGGGAGGCCCTGGAATGGATTTCCCAGAGAAGCTGTGGCTGCCCCATCCCTGGGAGTGTCCAAGGCCAGGCTGGAGCAGCCTGGGCCAGTGGAAGGTGTCCCTGCCCATGGATGAGATTTAAGGTCCCTTCCAGCCCAAACCACTCTGCAGTTCTGTGACCAGCCCAGGACCTGCTCGAGTTCCTGCTGGGCTGTTCCCCCATAACACACATGGGATGGGGCCAGGCCCTTCCAATCCCCTCCTCGCTGGGATGGAGGGTCATCCTTACAAACCATCAGCTGCTCCCTGAATCCTGCTCAGCATTGACACCCCAGAAAACAATTCCACAAATCCCTGAAGGTCACAAACAGCATTAAGAGCTCTGCCCAAAGCCACGAGGAACGTGGCCAGCCCAGGAGGCAAACTGAGCAAAGAAAAGATTGCAAGTGCCCTAATCTTGCTCTGGAGAGCAAAGACTTTAGAAATTACTGCACAGTTCTTAGTCTTTCCAGCCATCTGGCCTGCATTTTCCCATTTGCTCAATCAGACATATGTTGCTTTTATCCCTACCCCTGCCAGCTCTCCCGTGTTCCCTCAAAACATGTGCACCCTCCACTCTGCTCACTTCCAGCTCAGCTCAAAGCAGAGGCTGCGACTTCGGCCCTGTGAAGGCTTCCAGCAGGTGAACATGCCCAGCAGAGCCTCTTCCGTGCCCTGCTCGTACCTCAGAATCACTGTTTGCCCTAAACAAGGCAGAGCGAGACGTGATTCCAGGTTGGGAACCGCTGCAAAGCACCTTCACTCTCCCAAAGCCAAGAGGATCCCAGCCAGGCAGGGGCTGGGAAACCTCCAGCTGTGAGGCCAGGGAGGACCAGACTCCCCAAAAAGAGGGTTTTCCCTAAGATCCTCCTTCAGCCATCCAACAGCCAGGCTCTGCTGGCCACAGACATGTGGGATAGAACACCTGGAACAACATGTCCAGGTCACCTGCCCAAGGTGTGAGACCCCAAACCCCCCTTCTCCCATCAGCCCACTCTTTGCACCTCTCACTCCCAGTGATGATTCCTCGTCTCTGACAGGCAGAGCCTCCAACCACAGGGACCTGAAGTCAGAACTGCAATTAATGGGATGGAAAGGGAGAGGGAGGAGTGTTGCTCTGCTCCACCTGAGCCACCAGCATCGCCCTGGACCTCCACAGACTTAGGGAGGGCAAGAGAAGGAGGAGATGCAGCAGCCTGTCCAAGGGCAGCCAAAGCTGTCACTCCTGTGCTGGACATGACCTTTTGAAGATGCCATCACCCCTATGGAGAACACAGAGCTGTTTTCTGGGCTCAGGCTGAGCTCCCACCAAGTGTGGAGGCTCCAGCCCTGGCTCTGTCACCACTGACATGACTTGCTTTCCCAAAATCCAACCCTCATACCCCAGCAAAGCACCTTCACATCAGCTTTGGCTGCACGTTCCTCTTCCACGAGGCTGCGGCAGCCGCTGCCCTTCCAGCAGGAACAGCCTCTCCGAGCCCACAACAGGGCAAGGAGTGAATTACATTTAATTACACACTGTCCGGGGCTAAAGTATCTGGCCAAGTGTTCCCAGATGTGCAGGGCTCTCCCTCAAAGAGATCCGCAGGCTCCAGTGCCTCCCGGGATATTTAATATGTTGCTATCTGGGGTGTGAGGGTCACAGAGGGGCTTTTCCATGCAGATGCTACAAATCTTCCCGACTCTTCCCATCACCTTTTAATAACGCCATAAATCATCAGGCACTTCTCAGGTGACCACGTAATTGCCCGTTTGTGTCTCTGAGCAAAACGTATCCGGGCTCTTCCTCTTGGCTGCAGCGAAGGAGACCTGCTGGGAGCGAACTCCGGGGGGCTGCGTGCCCCAGCTCTCCTTCAGCAAGTCATCTCCTGGCATCTGTGCTTCAGCTGCAGCGTGGCAGCGCGAGGGAAAGGCCAGTAACTGATACAGGGAGATTAAAAAAAAGGTTGGATGGGTCTGTTCCTAATGTGAGCCTCGCTGCTCGCAGCCCTTTGATTGCAGCACAACTGAAAGATGGAAATCCACTGGAGGCAAAGGAATTAATTAACGGGAGAAGAAAGGAGCATCAGTCTGTTGGAGTCCTGGCATCAATTCTGAGGCGGGTTTTGAAGTGGCAACAGTTCCCCTTGTTCTTTAAAGTTGTTCTTTTACGTCCTGCGTGGTGACTCGGGGAACTGATGAGCAGCACGTGCAGTGCCTTGTGCTGCTGCTCACCCTGGCAGGAGGGGACTCAGGTGGCACAGGACCAACCTGCCAGGCTGTGCTGGGGACAGGATCCTGCCACCTTCCTGTGCTCCCAGCTGCTCTCCTCTGATCCGCTGAGATCTCCCAACCATGGTGGAGCCACCGGCCTTCACCAGGCTGTCAGCGCTCGGTTGGGATGAGGTGGTTCGGCAGCTGGTTTGCATCTCCAAATGGTTTCACAGCTCTGCAAGAAATGACTGCTGAGGTTTTGCTGCAGGTGAGAAGAACATCAGGCACCTTCAGCCAAACGCCAGTTCAAACTGGGATTGTCTTCTACTACAGCTGTGCACTTCCTTATGGTTCTCCAGAGCTCCTTCTGGTTCCTGACACGTCCGTTTTCCTGGCTTCAAGGAAGAACTTAAACCCTCCCTGTGCCGTGACTCCAGGAGCTACAGCTCAAAACCCCATCAAATCTCAAATAAAATCAGAAGAGTTTCCAACCTGCCCTCCCCAGACAGCGCTTTAAAACTTGGTGTTCATCTGCCTGCCCCAGAACTGCCCAGCTGAGCTCAGGAGGGTTCCACAGCCACATTTCTTTCCCAAGGGCACCGATCACCTTCCCTCTTCACCCATCAGCTGAGCTCCAACTTCTCCCAAGCAGAAGGGTGGGGTTTGGGGAGTGTTTTCAGGTCAGGGCCGGATACATCACACACAAACCCGATGGTGTAAGTCATGAAATCAGAAACCAACTGACAACAAGGTGTGTGTTAACACTTACAGGCGATTTGGGCTGTGATGCTGATGTGAGGCTCTCACAGCTGGACACAGCTGGTCACTAAATCTGCAAGCCTTTAACATTTGCCTCTCTTTTAAAGAAAGTTTGCCTAGGAAAAACATTGTTTAGAAAAATGTCCAGCACCATCAGTGACTAATGCTGAAAGGAATCACTCATTCACAGTTCCTGCTCAGTAATTCAAGTTTTATGAACCTTCAGCATGACAGAGGCCCTGCTGTGATCCCTGCCCGCATCTTCACAGGCTCCCCAATCCTCCTCAAAGCAGGGAAATATTAATTTTTAATATACACACCCAGATCAGACCTGGACAAGGCTGTCCCTCATTATCTGCCTTGTAAGGAGCTGGGGATCAGACTGAGCTCTGTTGGCAAGGACACGGTGGGTGGGTGACACCACACGTCCCTCCATCAGCACAGAGGGTAATTAGCCAGCACGTCACACTCAGGATAATGAGTGACCCCACTGGGACCCACGGGGCCACACAGGGCTCAGAGCCCCCTCCCCAGGGCTGGTGGGATCTGAGGCTCATCCATGGGAGGGACTGAAGCACCAGGAGTGATGGGGGTTGGAGCAGCCTGGGAGAGTGGAAAGTCTCCCTGTCCATGGAAAGTCCCTTTAAGGTCCCTTCCAATGCAAACCATTCCAGGATTCTCTGATTTTATGAGCTCCAATGCCCAGCACAGGGCAATGCACTCCCTGCCATCACTCCCCAGGGTCTAGGACAGATTCAGGTGACGGTGGCAGCAATTGTCCTGGGCAGGCCCCTAAACCAGCCCAGGGACCTGCAGCAGAGCTGGGGGGGCTGAGCACACCCTTCCTCACGGACGGCAAGAGGGTGAGGGATGTGGTGCAGGCACCTGGAGAGACATGACCACAGCACTGGGGACATGAGTGACCCAGAGCTGCCTGATGAGGTGACACCAGCAGAACCAAACCCCACCATCTATCCCACGCCCTCTCACATGAGCTCTGAGCTGCAGACTCGGGTGGACACAGAGCCCAGCCCTTCTCCCAGCAAACCTCCCTCTTCACACCAGCTCCAAATAAACGTCCAAGCGTGAGCTCAGCAGCAGCAGCCAGTCAGAGGCCGCCTGGATGCCAGGAAAACCCGAGGGGCCAGGGCAGGATGATGCCTGGGCATCCCACCCCTGCTCCCTCCTTCCCTGGAGTGGAGCCCCGGGGATGCTCCACCGTCAGACCCCCATCATCCCCAGCACACGCCGTCCCCGCAGGGCAGGATTGGACCCTCTGGGCTGCCTCTCTCCCTTCTCCTTCTGGCAGCAGCCCAGCCCCTGCCCGACGGCCCCTTTGTGAAGGAGAGGCTCCAGCGGCCGCCCGGGTGGCAGCGGAGCGGATGCAGGTTGTCACGCTTGGGTCTCCGACACCACGGGGGGACCTCGGGCTCGTCCCTCCCCCCAGAACAGGCTTTTCATGGAGACAAACAATCCCTTCCCTCAACAAAACCTAAATTCTCAGCCGAAACTACTTGGCAGCGGCCCCTTGGAAATTTTTCTCAGGCTTGTGTGGCTTCGGAACGCGACGCTCAGAAACAGAAAAGCGGCCGATGAAGAATAAACCCCGTCCCCCCGCCGGGCTGGCGCTCGCAGGGATGGAGCTGCCGGGCAGGTCCGGGGCTGGGAAAAGCCTTTCCTGGCCACCAGAAGCCACCAGGGAGCGAGGGGTGCCCAGCAGCCCCCCCCACCCCCGGCTCGGCTATTGACAGCGGCAGCGATGAGGGATGGCGCTGACAGGCTCCTGATCAATGGCACTTACCGAGCCCCTCCGCGCTCCCGCTAATTGGAGGATTTCTTTCGCTGCCACTTTATTGACATTTCCTGGTGGCAGGGTGTCCGGGGCGGGGGTTGTCACTTGGAATTACGGGGGAGCCGAGCGGCACAGGAGGGATGGGGAACAGGAGGCAGGTGCAGGCAGGGGAAACCTTCCCACAGGAGCCTCCAGAGAGGGCAAAATAAAATCAGACGACCTGAGGTAGGGCTGTGCAGGTGGCAGAGGCATTTTGGGTTCTTGCCTGCTGGTGAGGAGAGGCAGCTCTGCCTGGGGCTGCAGCAGAGGCAGGACTTGGCTCTGGGCTGCTCTGGGGGTGGTTTCATCCACAGCAAGGATTGTGGAATTATGGAATCATGGAATCATTGTGGTTGGGAAAGGCCTCCAAAATCATCGAGTCCAACCAGTCCCCCAGCACTGCCAAAGCCACCACTAACCCCTGTCCCCAAGTGCCACACCCACAGGGCTGTTAAATCTCTCCAGGGATGGGGACTCCACCCCTGTCTTGAGCAGCTGTGCCAGGGCAGGACAACCAATATCCAACCTAACCCTGCCCTGGTGCAGCTTGAGATCATTTCCTTTCATCCAGTCCTTGTTCCCGGCTCCACTCAGCTCCCCCCACCTGTCAGGGAGCTGCAGAGAATTCCAGGTCCCCCCTGAGGCTCCTTTTCTCCAGGCTGAGCCCCCCCAGCTCCCTCAGCTGCTCCAGCCCCTTCCCCAGCTCCGTTCCCTTCCCTGGACACGCTCCAGCCCCTCAACATCCTTCTTGTCACCAGGAGCCCCAGACTGACCCCAGGGTCTGAGGCAAATCATCCTGTACCCACAGCAGAGCCATCCTGTCCTCAGCCAGGTGCTGCTGAGAGGGGAGCAGAGAGGGGCTGGCAGCAGCCCACCCACACCCCCCCCGGCCCTGGGATTTGGGATGCTGTGGCTCTGGAGCAGCTGGGAAGTTGGGCAGTCCCCACTGAGCAGCACCACACAGCGCCAGGAACGAGGCAGAAACTGGATGTGTCCTCCAGAGACAGGATCTGTCACTTTTCTTGTCCCTTCCCATCAATCATTTGTTTGTTTATTTATCATTTGCACAATCCTGCTGCTAATTCCTGGCTGGAGAAGCCCAAAGGGTGCTGACAGGGCAAGGGAAGAGATGCCAGTTCTTCATTCCAGCCACAGAAACACCTCCACGTGTGCCCACGGCCAGGTGTGCCCACGGCCACACACACACAGCCCAGGGGTAAGGAACTGATCCATTCAGAGTGGTCACTCAGCCCAAGGACATTAACAAGGTCACATCCTCATTCTCTCCAGACTAATGAGTGGAGATTACTAATAAGACCTCAGTGACAAGTGACTATATTAATGTAATTCTCTCCTGCTCGTAATCAATGTTGTGTGTTAAGCTGCAGAGCGACCCTGGTCCCCTGGGATGCTCGTGCCACCCCCTCACTGGGGACCTGCTGGACTGGTGCAAGGAAAGCCTCGTCTTAAACCACCATCCCAGTGGTGCCCAGGGGGGAACAGCCCTGGCCTGGCTGCCTTCACCCCTCAGACTTCCAACCACGAACTCAGAACATCCCCCTGCTCCTCACTTTAATAGTTCAGTGATTCCAAAAGCAGGAATCCGAGGAGGGAACTGCACAGCTCAGGTCCCACTGCCAGCACCATCCTGCCCACATGGACACATCCAGCCCTCCTCCGCCGGCTCCCTGAGCAGGAGGATTTCCACAGCCCTTTGAAAAGCCATTTAGAGCTAAGTCTTGGTATTAAACCTGGCCTTTCCTTAGGCAGGTTTTCAATCTCTGCCCGAGCCTGTTGCAGCAAAAAGTTTTTTAAAAGGTCAGGAAGAAGCTTTTAAGCAGATTTGCCAATTAACTGTTGGAGCCCACTCCCCTCCTCGACAGGAGCTGCCGCTTCCGTCCCCAGGGAGGGTAATTACTGTTTTATAAATAAGCTTTGAACTCTCTTAAGTAATAGTCTCTCCTTGCATAAAAGCACCCTCTAAGTCCTCTGGCCTTTTCCACCTTCTGTCACTGCATCCAAAAATAATCGAGGGGGGGGTGGGGAAAGATCCACGTGATACTTTTAAGAAAGTCCAAAACTCTCCCTTTACTCTGCGATGATGATTTCTCCAATCCCCTCAATAATTAACTTACAGAAACCCTGCAGCTTTCCCAGCTGTGAACTTTTCGTGATATTTGACCTATTTTCTGAAGTTCTCTGGAGTTACATGTAGATGATTAAAAAAAAGGATATACTTCAATATTTTAATTTCCAGCCCCTGAGGTGACAAGAGAGGAACGTGGGGAGCACAAGAAAAAAGGACATGAATGAAGAAGCCTTTTCCTAAGGTATTCATTGACATAATATTAATATTTTTTTTACCAGCCCCATGATTTCTAGGTGTGCAGCTTCAATGTATTTATTTAAGCAGCCTGGGATAGCAATGCTGACAGACTTGAAATCCTTCAGAAACTCAGGTTACTCCTGAACACCTCCTGGGTGTAAAGCAAGCACTGATTTACCAGAGACAGTGACAGGGGAAGCATTCCTCAGCCAGGGAAGGCCACGGCTCGTTCCACTCTGCAAGTCGCAGCTTTTATCCCCCAAATCGCAGCCGACATGAACAACGCAGCTTTAATCACCTCGAGCCCGACACTGTCTGTGCAGCAGCACATGGAGGAACCCGAGTTCATTCTGCCAGGCTCAAATTCAGGCTCCCAAACCTGCAAGAAGCACTTCATGGGATCAGGGGCAAAACTCGGGAGAGGCCGCATGGAAACAAGGGAATAACGTGAGTGTGAAGGTGGGGGACAGGAGGGATGGATCCTCACCTCGTCACTGAGTCGGGGTCAGTGGGGAAAGGCTCCCCAGGGCAGCACAGGACAGCCCCTCTCTCCCTGCCCTCGGTAATCCCGGACAAGGAGCCCTTTTAAATGGTTTCAAATGTTAATTCCTCATCGTGGCACTAAAAGCTATTTTTAATCCCACGTGAAAGCAGTTTGCAGAAAGCCAAACTTTGCAGGGATTATGGGTTGCTTCCCAAGGCCAGGCAGCGCTGGGTGTGTCAGGGAGCAGAAATCAGTGACACCCATCAGCTACCACAGACATATTCAGCACTTAACCCAGTCCTAAGTGTAGAGACGGGACTAAAGCACCCCATAAAAGCCATTCCAAAATGCTACACCTTAAATAAGAGCTTTCCTCTATCTGATTCTTAGTTAAAATTCCCTTTTTCTCAGGTTTCCTGCGTGTTTCCTTTGTATTTTAGGTTTTATTTTCCAAACATGGGAGCGGGGATAAGGGAAGCTGAGACATAAAGGTCTCGTTTCTGAATGGAAGTTTAAAAAAAAAAAACCAGAAGAGATTGCAAAGCAATAAAGCCCAGGAGCTGCAGGGCTGAGTGTCTGCAGGAAAACAAGGGCCACTCTCAGCGCTGAAACCGAGTCCATCAGGAGAGCAGATTAGCCGGTGTCAATGAATAAAGATAATGTCCCGGAGCAGGACTCAGTGCATCGCCATCTGACTCCTGCGAGATTCCTTTGTCTCTTCCCACCTCTGGACTTGTGAAATGCGCCTGTGAAAGGCTGTCCCTGGAAGGCGATCCACGCCCGGTGCCAAAACGCAGCCTGGTGACTCCGGAGGAGCTGGTTTTTATTCACCAGCCCCCGCTATAGAGTGTCTTGATCTGTCTGTACAATCACAACACGCACAAAACCCCCTCAAGGCATCTACTTAGCTCCACTTTTCAACTGCCAATAACACTCGCAGCAAAAGTCAAAAGAGCAGCGCCGGAGCCGCGTCCGCTCAAAGGCTTTGGGGCTGCGAGGTTCGGAGATTACAAAGTCTGCCTCAAGAAATCCTGGATGCTTTTCAAGAGCGTTATTAGCTCCTGTGACTGGGGCTGAAGGAGGGGAGGGGAGGGGGAAAACCTCCACATGCCCTGGAGCGGCTCTGGGCTCCCCATCCAACTCCCCCGGTGTCCCTTCCGTGCCTGGAATTGCGCAGGGATGAGGAACCCCCCGAAAAGTTCCTGCCCCCTCAGGCAAACCTGCACTGGATCAGAAGGGGAAATGACAATAAAAAGCTAAATTGGGCCTCTGAGAGACTGAGACCTCTGGGATGACTCTGCAGGGCCAGAGGATTCCAGCTCCTTGTGTCCCACCACACTCGGCTGAGGAGCCCCAGTCTGGCCACTCACTGGCCATCCCATAGTACCTTGGCCCAAATAGCAAGAAAATAGGGAATGTTTTACAATTCCAATGACATCTCGTGCGTGCCATCATGCCAAGGGACACACAGGGTGGCGGGAGCTCGGCCCAGCCCCATTCCTGTCCCACTCTTCCTTGGGCTGTTGGAAAAGAAGCAGGAAGGAGGTGGAAAAGAGGGCCTGGGGTAATAGATCATGTGAGGAAACACCAGGCAGAGGAAAAGCTTCACACTGAGCTGGTGATGCCGCAAAGCTTCGGCAGATGGAGATGAGGAAACTCCTCTCTGGGTCAGCTGAGTGCTCTCCACAGGAATTCCCTCAAAGTCCCTTTCATGCAAAGCCCCTCTCCCCACACTTCCATGTGCCCCAGAGCTGCTGGTGTCCCTGTTTCTCTTGCCCCTTTCCCCACCAAATCCCCAGAATCACCAAATCCCGAGGCACAATGAGTGGCTGGAACCTCTGCGTGGGAAACAAACCAGCTCTGGCAACCAAAACGGGAACAGTCCCAGGCAAAGATTCTGCTACGCCCTGGAAATGTCACCAGTGGAGCAGAGCCGTGTCTGCTGCAGAGCCCAGGGCAGCTCCCAGCCCTGTGTGAACACCCCAAATGCCACCGGTGAGCCCAAATCTGGGGGATTTGGTGAGCCCAAATCTTCAGGAGCTGCCCCACACACCCAGGGGGGTCTGTCCCTTCAGCCCCTCACGTCCTGCAGGGTTTCCCTCAGTCCCCACAGGCCAGGGCAGGATCTGGCCCCATTCCATCACACCGAGCAGCTCCTCAGAGCTTCGCAATGAATTTCTAAATATCGCTGGAAACATCTGGGATTCCATTAAGTTCCGAACATTTCCCTTCACCTCCGTTCCCATAAAGCAGAGACAGACAGTCCCAGGCCCCCAGACGGGAGCCTGGCACATCCCAAACTGGCAGCAGACACTCCAACACCTTCTTTTTATTCAGGTTTCCTTCAAGCAGCACTGAGTGCCAAAAAAAAAAGAAAAATTAAAATAGTGTTTTGCTTGAGGATACAACATCCCATAATGCTTGGATTAGCCATGAGGTAATTTATGCTGCAGCCTAGAAAAGGTGTTTAATCTTCTTAGAATTAGAGAAACCTATAGTAACTCAAGGAATTCTGAATGAGGTGCTTTTGCAGAACGTTCTCTTTTCACTACTACTCAAAAAAAAAAAAAAAGGGGAGTTTGAGATATTTCAAATTTAAATTAAATAAAACAATGGCTAAGAATAAATTATTTCAGTCAATAACATAAACTACTCATCACCCACGAGCAGAGACTCCTGACACAGCAGAAAAAGCACTTACAGGACCGAGCTACCGAGAAAGAGCAAAATAATTCTGGGATGGTGTTTCCAAGAGGATTTTTCTTCCACATCTACTCCAGACAAGCAACAACCTACAGGTGCCTTCAGGCCAAATATCTTGGCCCGAGAAGCAATTGGTGCAATTTTGGTTAAAGTATCTTAAAAATGTTAACCCCACTTTTGATCTATTCATTGGGAAAACCTGAATTTCTGTCCAACTTCCAGTTTTCCTCCGCTCCAGCACATCCCAACTTGAAACATTTAGCTGTGTCTGGCTTTCCCAGGGAATAAAACCCCTCAGTATAGCGAGGTCTTGTGAGAAGACAAAACAAGAGGCAAAGAGGAGAGGAAGCGAAGGGAAATGGTTGTGTGTGTGTGATTGAAAACACACTTACTCTACGCAGAGTTAAAGCAAAACATCTACTGATTTTCCCCTCCCTCCCAAGGATGCAGCTTCTCCCCAGCCCAGCGGCCGCTTCCCCCGCTCCCAAAGCCTTCCCCGCTCCATTTCTCCAAAATTTACCACAACCAGATGCAGAATCATCTTAAAACGCCTGGCTGGTAGCAGGCCAGGCTCCCCGCGAGCACTTACAGCACTAAAAACTCACGGCGCAGCCATCCCGGCTGAGATTTATTCCTCCTCCCCTCTGTGGTCCATCCCGGGGACGTCTCGCTGGGCTACGGCGAGAGATATGAAAGCGTTCGATCTTCCCCGCTTTAATTATGTGCTCGCAGTCATTAAACTCCCATTCTGCCAAGTGAGATCTATCTTGTAATCCTCGCCCCGAAAGATTAGTTATCATCATTATTGTTCCTAGAGCGGCGCGGATACAAACGGAGTCGAGGAACGAGCCAATAAATCACGGGGATATTAATGCAGCCATAAAAAATAAGCGCCGCTACTTACGGGGTTTGAAGGTGTGTTAAGTCATAACTTTACAGCCCAGATGTGGGTTCGCAGAGCCGAAACTCTGCGGGTAAAATTACCCCTAAAATTATCCTTCCCATTAAACACGCTGATTTTTTCACAGGTTATTATTATTATTCTGGCGAGGGTTTGGAAGGTGCCCCCAAAACACCGAGTGCACATAAGAAATAAGGAATAAGGTATTCCCGCGGGGATGGAGAGGCAGGAAGGACAGGGAGAGCTACTCCTTTTATTATTTTCAGATGTTTCCTCGGGAACACCACAGCGCTTTTCTACATCGACACATTTGGATTCCCTTCAAAATAACGGAGCAGATTCCAGCACCGGCTTCAAGGGACTTATCGCTCCGGCTCCGGAGTTGGCCGGGAGACGGGACTTTAATAGACACCACATGCACAGTAGCTGCTCTTCCGAAGCCTTTATGGCTTGAAGAGTTCAATTCCATTGAAACCCTCCAAACACGAGCTCCTTTGGATCGCTCCGGCTCTGCCCTTTGCCACAAACCCACCGAGGAACAGATTTACCCCTCACCTGGTCCCCATTCCAAGCACAGCCCGAGGTCCATTTATTTTTATAAACCACGCGAATAAAATAATTCCTAAAGAAACCCGGTGGGGGGGAAACGGTGGAACGGCTGAGGGTAAAGTGGCGAAGGCTAAAATCGCAAAGCCTGGAGAGTTAAGAGAGCAAATTTCTGCTGCCGGCTCCATCCCTGGCAGGGCGGGATGCGGGACATGGGGCGCGGGGACAGGAGGGACACAGGGACTGGTTCTCATACTCGCCCTGCTCCCGACTTCAGTAGCTCCGCAAAACCAGACCCCAGCCCCTTTCCCCGGCCAGGCGAGGGTCGGAGCTGCCGCCCCCCATCTCTTCCCGCCGGGGACCCAAATCCTCTCCCCCCTTCTCCCCCTCTCAGCCCCTCGGACCCCCTTTCTCCGCCGGGACCCGCCTGTTGCCGATCCTCGCCCATCCCCGCACGGGCGGCAATTCCCGCTTCCCAAGCGGGACCACCCCTCGCCTCCCCCTCCCCTTTACCTGTACCAGCGCAGCCCCTTCTCGTAGCACCTGTCGAAGAAATGGGGTTCGGCGCCCACCGCCCGCACCCCGGGGTGCGCCCGCAGGAACT
>WEKX01025309.1:135505-160270 GCA_013390025.1 Pitta sordida | reverse complement strand
CCGGGACTGGTGGATGTTAAAGGGAAAGAAACTCCCATACCAATGCCTCCCCACCGCCATAAGCGGCAGGGGTTGTTGCAGTGTTGCAAAGTTAAGGTTTTTCCAGGCTCCAAGAATGCTGACCAGAGCTCAGGGACACCTCTTCCCTGCCGCGGAGGCAGGGCGAGCACATGCGGGGCGGCGCGGGGCCCCTGGGTCCAGCACGAGCTCCAGGGCCGGGCCAGGGGGCTGGGGGGGGGGAAGCAGTGGTGCGGGATTTGGGCTGTGAGCACACACGGTCGCAGCAGCCCCTCAAAAATGGTTCCCTTTGCTCGCCTGTGCCAAGACAGACCATGGGAAGGAGCAGAAAATTGTCTGCAGTGCTCCAGAGTGCTGGGGGGGTAGGCAATGGGCGTGGCCTGCATGCATATTAGCGACCTGCACTTCTTTGCGAATTTAGCATTTCTCGACTCCCGTGGCCTGTCCTGTTCCTTGTGAAGGATGGGGTATAACTGTAGTTGCATTAGAACGATTTTGAATGGTTTGCAATGCACGATGATAGTTGCTTTAGTAACAATTCTCAGAGTTTAATTTTCAACCTGATACTGCCTAGCAGCATGTAACAGTCTGGAAAGAGTGGGAAAGTCTCATTCAGCTCTTGTAAGATTTTTTAAAAATCTGTACTGGTATCTTTGCTGACATTTGGGACTTTATGAAATGCTTTCAAGGCCAACTGTGCTATTAATTCATGTACATCTCCAGGGTAATTCACTTGCGAAGGAGATGCTGCATGAGCTCCTTCACCAATCAGGTGATCAAACCCTATCCCTCTTTGAAGAAGGCCATTATTATAAGTTTTATCAGCACATTCTTCCCATTTGACACCAGAAAATGTATTGAGTTGGCATGAGAATTTTTAAGCAAAGATTTCCAGTCATGGGATGTAAAAGTATAAATACTAAGAGATTCTAAAATGAAAGAGTAAAAGAGGATGTTACTCCTCTCTTGTCAACAAGTTTCTGAAGCTCCCTTATTGTGTCATATGACAGGGGTGGAAAAGCTGGCGCTCTTTTAGATTGATGAATTATAGGGCATAGTGTAATTGTCCTAAAATCACCTGCTCACAGAGCCTCCTCATGGCGGGTTCCCAAATACTTGGATAAACATTTTCAGAGGGTGGCAACTGGTCATTATTAGGTGAAAACAAGTCAGGCCCTTTTTCAGGATTGAGTAGAGCAGAAGTAAATGGACTAACAGACTTATCCTCCCATCCAGGCAAAAATGGATTATAATGTGTCATTTTGCCAGTTTTCTCAGCTAGAGTAGAAAGTTCTCTTGTCTTTCCACAGTTCTCCTCCATCATAGGAGGAACTGGAAATACAGAAGTGAGAGTTTTATTGTTTATGAAAGTCTCTTTTTGAGCCACTTATAGGGTACTCATGATCTCACCCCAAGTGGCTAGATGTTTACAGGCAGTCGTATCACTATCTCCCACTCATTTAGAAAGCTGGAAGGCCAACTTCTTACTGGACTTCCAGCTTGAAAGTTAAGTCATAAGGGAAGTCAGGCACATTCTGTGATACCCAGTCTATACATGTTAAAAGTTTCACTGTTGAGATTTCTTGATTATGCTGTCTCATGAGTCTCTTTAGGACTTTGAGACTTTGTTTCTGATATTGGGGTCATGTATTCCCCCTTGTCCCAAGCTGTTCACCTCTATTCCCAGGTGATGATCGTGCACTTCCAAGGTAATTCCTCATTCTGAATCCTTTCACCAGACCCGTCACTGTGTTCAGCTGGGAAATTGCTGTGAATAGGATGTCTTTTGGTCATCTCGATTTAGTCCCTCTTCTAGGGGACCATTTATAGCGATGGAATCTGGACTCTCATCATGGATGCAAAGAGACATGTCTATTATTACATATTATGCTTTTCTTTACCCCTACAAAACTCATACATAATAAAACTATTGGTCTAAAGATGTAGTCACAGCCCCAAGTGTCCAATAAAATAAGAGGTTACATTTTAGGCACTCCTTCTGTCCTTTAGCGAATTTCAGCAAGTTTCTAACAAGCTGATCTTTGCACGTGTCCTTCTTTGCTGTCTTCTCAATATACAGTTAATACTCGTATCTCTTTCACTAGCTGAGCTGTGCAGTTCCCATAGCTGCATCCATTCCATCGGGTTTAACTCATACACTGACAGAAGAAAAGCACTTGCAAAAAAATAATGATACAGCTTTTGTCTATGTGTATAAAGTGTGTACCAAAAAAAAGTATCCTGCATATCTGCAGAAGAGTGCAGAAGAGATTTCTCTGGCTATTTGAGTTCTGAAATGGACTGCCTCATTATGTCTTTTCACTTCTGTTCATGAATTCCTGTTTATGAATTTTGTTTGTTTGTTTTTTCTGATGCAACAAAAGTGGAGATAATGTTAATGAAAAAAACCGAAAATTTCTCTGTGAGCTTAAAAAAATTACCAGGGAAACTCAGCCAAAACAATTGTTCAATATTATTTAGTCAGTTAAAACACATGATTTAGCAAATAATGGAAGGCCAGGTTTAAGAAGGTATTTCTATGCTTAAATGAATGAAGGTTAATGTAGCATCTGCTTTCGTTCAAGACAGGCACCTGTTTGCATATGAGCTTTCTCAGCTTCCACTGTGACTAGGGATGGTCTACTCCATGTCCAGGCTTAAGAGCAAAGCCTTCATCATTTGTGTAAAATAATGAATTAACACGAACATGTTCCTGTACCTGCTGTCAGGGAGCAGCAAGAAGAGGGCAGGTTTGTGAGGGGGATAAGCTAAGAGGATCCCGTGCCTACATTGAGGTTTGCAAACATGGAAGCAGAGCCAGGATCAAATATCAGGGTCTATTGACAGCAACACACAGGGCAAGCTTTTGTAGAATTTCAAATCAGACAGTGGCAGATATTGTTTGGAGGTCATTTGCATTAGTTTTTTTCTTCATATCTTATACATCAATCAGTGAAACTAAAAATACATCTTTTGATATTGTATTTTGACACTGCATTATAATAGGGAAACATAAGTTTCTCCATATTTTAGTTGTTTAGTTGTTTGGTTCTTTTTGTTATTAGAAAAAACAACCACCTGTTTTAGCTAGTTAAACAGTAATTTTAGCTCAGGGACTGAAGTTGTGTGATTTGTAGAATGTTAGACTAGGTTGTGTCAGTACTTTAATGTCACTTTGAAAATCTATTTGTACTTGTGTAAGATAATCACCAAGTTCATTCCACACACAAACAACTTGGAACTACAGGGAATGTTATTTTACATGCAGTGCTGCAAAAACATGCCCATAGTACTTCAAACTTTTGCTTAGGTCTGAAAATGGGCTGCTTTCATTAGGCATGGAGTCAAAAGACAAAAATGGCTACCTCTCATGTAAGCATCCTTGCTGCAGGTTGTGTTCACTGACCTCTTCAATACCTAGATTTCCTTGTGAGAAAGCCAGCACAAATGAGGAACGTCAGCAGAATATCCATATAAGATTATGATTATCCAGTGCTTTTCCCCTATGCATGGCTAAGAACTGACTATGATTGAGAAGGTCTTGTCTCTTAAGAGTTATTCCCAACACTTTTGGATCCTAGGCATTATAAATCCAGAAGTTATGCCCTAGATTTAGCTTGTTTTATCTGCTCTCCCTCCCCCTGATCCCTCTCCCTCAGAAGTTTGCCTGTTTGTTACTATTGATTGGTCTTCATATGAAGCTAATGTGAAGGACAGAAGCATTGTTGGTTTTATGGTTTTAATAACTGCTATCTGAGAAGGGTTACCTAATTTAGTAAAAAAAATTCCCCCACTGGAGTTGAATCTGTTTAGCTAAAATATCTTTCCAAAGGGGAAACACTCCTTGAATACTTAGAATTATAGAATCATTTAGGTTGGAAAAGACCTTTAAGGTAATCGAGTTCAGCCATTAACCCAGCACTCTCAAGTTCACCACTAAACCCTGTCCTAAGTGCCACATCCATGTCTTTTGAACACCTTCAAAGATGGTTATTCAACCACTACCCTGGGCACCCTGTTCCAATGCTTGATAATGCTTGGGGAAATTCTTTCCTAAGACCCAATCTAAGCCTTCTCTGACACAACCTGATGTCCCTTCATCTTGTCCTATTGCGTGTTACTTGGGAAAAGAGACCAACACCCACCTCGCTACAATCTCCTCTCAGAGCAGTAAAGACTCCCCAGAGCCTTTTTTTTTTCTTCTCGGACTAAACAACCCTCTGCATCTCCTCACAGGACTTCTGCTCCGACACTTCAAAGGCCCCATTGCCCTCCTCTGGACATGGTCCAGCACTTCAATACCTTTCTTGCAGTGAACGGCCCAAAACTGAACACAGGACTGTAGGTGTGTCCTCACCAGTGTCAAGTACAGAGGGACAATCACTGCCCTGGTCCTGCTGGTCACACTATTTCTGGTACAGGCCAGGATGTCTTTGGCCTTCTTGGCCACCTGGGCACACTGCTGGCTTACATTCAGTGGTGGCTGACCAGCACCTGCAGTTCCTTTTCTACGGGGTGGCTTTCCATTCACTCTTCCCCCAGCCTGTAACATTGTGTGGGGTTGTTGTGACCCAGGTGCTGGAACTGGCACTTCACCTTGTCGAGTCTCATACACTTGGACTCATCCCACTGATCCAGCCTGCCCAGATGCCTCTGCAAAGCCTTCCTACCCTCTGGCAGATCAACACTCCTGCACACCTTGGTCCAAAGAAGACATGTGATACAATAAATTAATAAATTTTTTAGTTTTTCTAGGGAAGGCCATGGCAAGACTGATCAAGCTGTGAAGGTAGCAGTTATCTGAGTAGGATGATCTTCTCAACTCCATACAAATCTGAATTATTTTGTGATTAATCTCCAGTAAATTTAGAGTAAAAGAAAAAATCTATTTTTTCTTTTTTTTTTTAACTGAGGCAGCATCCATTTTAGTGACTGAATTAAAAATACTTATATTTGAGTTAATTTAGCCATACATAAGCCTATAATAAAAATGGATGATTCATTAAATGTTTACAGGAAATTAAGCTAGAAAATATGTTCAACAGTAGAGATTTAGTAGCACCTAGAAAGGATATTTCGCATATTCTGGTTTAATGAAAATGTGACAGCTGTAAGCTGGGGTCACTGTCTGCTTCTGTAATTGGTCAGGCTTCTTAGTAATAAAATGCTTTATAGAAGCAAGTAGATAGAATCACAGAGAAAGAATCACAGAATATGCTGAGTTGGAAGGGACCCACAAGGATCATCGAGTCCAACTCTTAACACTGTCTCCCTGGCAGGAATTGAACCCGGGTCTCCCACATGACATGTGGGGACACTTACCACTGTACTAAAGTGGAAGCTCAAGATAGTTTTCTTACAAGAATTTCACATGTGATTTATTTCCTTCATCAGATGCTTTTCCTCATTTAGCTGTTCTATACAAGAGGTATATACATAATCTACAGTTCTAAAATATATTGCTCTAATCATGACAGTGGTATATGACAATCCTGCATCCTATTTTGTATAATAAAGTTGCTTNTGAGGCAATTAGTGTCATGGTTTAGACAACGGGTTGGTGTTGGGTTACAGGTTGGACTTGATGATCTCCAAGGTCTCTTCCAACCTTGCTAATACTGTGATACTGTGGTAAATTGCTGTGCAGAGTAGTTACAGTTTAGGACAATAGTTATGGCTTTAGTTTATGATCACAGCACTAATTTCATGTTACTGTCGCAGAACATTTTTGTCATAATTTCTTATTTCTTTTGCAAAATCTTTTCTTCTTTTGATACTCTAAATCCTTTTCTTTCCTTGTTAAAAATTAGGGTTTTTTAATAACTATAGTTGTAGCTGTAGTAGAAAAACAATTTGGCCTTTTGCCAAATTGCAAAATGCAAATTGCCAAATGCAAAATGCAGGTAACAGACTGGCACAATCTATATGAACGCATACATTTCAAATAAAAAAAAATTACAAAATTTTGAAGATTATGAGGTTACTACAAATGAAGAAAAATTAAGTAATGCAGATTTTAATCTTTCACAAGAGATAGAGTAGATCTAAACTTCTATATTTTTTAAGAAAAAAACAAACTTATCCCTGTTGTAAACTTTTTCTAAACTAAATGATACCTTAACTATTCCCAAGGAAATTGACAGGCTCCATTAAAATTGCCTTATTGCTATTGATTTTGTACAGATGGTACTCAGATACTGGGACAGTAATTCTAAGATGAGACTGGAGAGGTCAGATAAATAAATGAGTAAGGTTGAGATACCATTTTTTAGTATAGGAATTCAGTATGGAAATTAATATACTGTTTACGCTGTTTAGGAATGGCACTATTGAAGAGGAGAAAAATTTCATATGTAATATCAAATTATGCTAATGAGACAGTAGCATGGAAAACTGAGGAACTTCGGAAAAATAGCCAAGGTGAATAGGAAGTCTAATGGAATGTAAAATTCATTAGTAACAGATGAACAGAACAGGCAGTAAGCTGATTTACCCTAAGAGTTCCTAAGTGAATTTGTTAAATTCACCATTACCATATAGTCAGGTATAACGATGAATAGAGAGAGAGATTTTCTTGAGAAGAGAGGGTTTAAAACCTGCAATTTTGCATTTGGTCAGTAGATGAATAAAAATGTTCTCTGGAGAAGTGCTAATAAATAATGATTTGTACAAGAGAAGTAATTTAATGGTTCTGGTTGCTGCTTCTGGAAACACAAGAGCAAAGATCGCTTTAGGAAATTCAAAAGCCGCAATATAAACTCTGTAGGGATTGTCTTTTCACAGTATGTATACTTATCTTGTGGAACACAGGGCATCACTTATGCTGAGGAGAATTACTTAAATATAAAATACTGTCATTATTTGCTTATTCTTCCTGCCCTCTTTTCCAGAACAAATTGTGTCAAGTGCAGATATACTGGCAACTGTAAATGAGGGCTCTTTAGAAGACATGTTATGCCTGTGTGACATAAAAGATAAACTCTGATTGGTCAGAAATTCCCATTAATTTTCCTTACTATACAAAAGATAGTAATTTGATTTTATTATAAGAGTAATGTTTGTATGTTGATTTTGCAATAAAATGGTAGTTTTGTGAATACAGTAACCGCACGGATATTTGCAGTTCTGCTCTTTGCGGATTCAATCCTTTGCAATTCATTTTTGCGCAAAAAGAGGGGTCTGCACATGTGCAGATAACACAGCGAAGATAGACAGCTCGTGAATATGTACATGAGCTCATGAATATGTAAATAAGCATTAACCATTACTCTGCCCACTGCAGCCCCCGAGCACTGTCCATCTGCGCTGTTTAAGGGGAAGGGGGACCATAACCAACACCACCCTGGAGCCAGGACCGCTTCTGGCCAGACTGCATGCGCAGTGGTGAAATGAGACTGCTCCCATGTGGGTGCTGCTGGGAGTGGACCCTCTGCAGCTGCCCTGACTCTGCACCCCGGTTCAGCTCTGCCTGCACCGCCACTCCTGCCACAAATTAATAATGAAAATTTATTAAAGAGAACTTCAAAGAGGGGAAAGGCCTCTGCTCTATGCTGTTGCATTCCCAGAAAAAAACCCAAAAACAGCAAACAAATCAACTCCCTCACAAACAAAACAGTGGTGACTGTGTCAGCCTGCTCTGGACCAGTGGGTGTATCACAGCCTCCTTACATCACAGCCCATTCACGAGCACTGGGTGCATCGCAGCCCGGTTGACAGCAGCGACTGTGTCAGCCTGCTTCGGACTGGTGGGTGTGTCCCAGCCGTGTGACTGTAGCTTCTCTTGTGGAGCGCAAGGATACCCACACCACCACCATGCCCAACACCGCCACCATTCCCCAGGCCTCCTACTTCAGGGTCCTGCTCCGCATCGTCATGAGATGACGACCTGTGACTGTGGGCAAGCTAATTGTTTCTCGGACCACCTTGTTGAGCCACACTGGTTTTTTTGAAGCAGTGCGGTGCTTCTGCCATGTTTGAACACATTTGAATTGAGATTAAAGGCACACACACCAACAAACAACAACCCAAATAAGCTCCAGCATAGACATGGCAGGGAATAAACAGTGGCAGGAGGCTCCACCCTGCTCAGCTCTGCTGGGGAGGCAGTGCTAGCTCCTGCAGAGGTTCTGGGCTCAGAATGCGGTGCTGGGGCAAAAGCTAGAACTCCTGGGCCGTGAAGGGTTAAAAAGCATTCCCTTCAGTCTCCTGAGGCAGAACAGGGTGTGGGGTGGTCCTGGGAACTCCCTCCAGTGCTCTGGAGTGAAGGGGGCAGAGGCACAGCAGGGCTTATTTGCATATTCTTGAGTTTGCTATGTATGTGTTTCACGGGCTTTGCAGAAGATTCCCAGACCCAAATACCCGAGAAACTCGGGGGATCACTGTGTAAATAAATTAAATATATATTAAAGGTGCAGAGAAATAATTAAGACCCATTTCCAAGGAAAAAACCAAATACTAACATCTTTTTTTTTGTTTCATCTTGATAATAGTAGGCGTTGGGGTTTTTTGCTATACTATACTGTTCTCCTAAACCTCTGCTGTGTTATGTAGCTATTACATGTCACTTTATTAAAACAGAGATAAGATCTAGAGAGATCTATAAAACTGTTCTGTGTTTAAGACACATTCTCTTGAAACTATTATCTTCCTTTCTCTTAGAAAATTTTAATTCAAAACATGAAAAAATTTAATGAAAATTCATTTTTATTAAGTTTCATTTTTTAATGTATCTGTGTTGTTTAGCTTGCATATTGACAGCTGAAGTGATACAACTGAATTCATACTTTCGTGTAGTTAAATTTCAATTAAATAGTTTCTGAAAGCTAGTTCCATTTTTGTAGCATCCTTGTAGGTGGTACAAAAGATAAATCTTTTTTGAGGCATTGAATTTAAGCTAGTAATTAAAGCAGTTATTTTTTTAAATATAGCTGTTAGCCATGTTACTAACCTTTTCAAAGTTTCTAATCTGGGAAAAAAGTCTCAATTGTTCAATGTAATTACAGTTACTTGATCTCTAATGTGCCCATTTTTGCCTTTCCTAACTTCTGTCTTATGATTATACAGAAATTTTATGTCACTCTATGATATTAATATCTAGGAAACAACAGCTGTTGCATGGTAGTTTCACTTACTGTAAATAGCTATTATTTCTTTAATATTGATGTTAAATCTAGCAATACATATGGAATAAGTAATTGCATATTGCCCAAAATGCTTTTCCAAGTTGCACATAGTTCATAAGACACTTTTATTTAAAGTACATCAGGGGTTTTTTTGTATGTGTGAAATAGAACATTTCCTGATTTTTTAGGAATGAGAAATTAATTTAATAAGGTTTTCCATGAATTAACCACATAAGGGTAATCTAAGTGCTGATCTTTGTGTGTTTTGTTGTTTTAAATGATTGAATCAAACTTGTAACTTCTGTTGTTTCTAGTAGTTGCTGGGTATTATAAGTAACAGTAATTTATGCTACAGGACATACCTATATGTAACTTCTATATATAATAAGAAGGAAAGAGGTTATGAACAACTCATTCTTCCATGAAATGACTGAGAATCAATCCTTTGGTTTTAAATAAAAGGAAGAAAGCAACGGTGTATGAGCTAATTAGTAGCTCAGAAAGATTGAAAGAGTTGTTCAGTGTAAAATCTTGAAACAATTAGAAAAATGAGATTTTTAGTACACAAAATTTGAGTAAGCAGTAGAAAATATGGATTTCTCCCTCCTGTTTTTAACTAGATACACTGTATTGTGTTGCACACCAGAGGAAAATATTAATGTACTTTATAATGCAGTAATTCATGCTGAGTGGGTATGAGCAGTTGTTGAGAGAACAATTGTTTTTATGGTATTATGGACTGGGTTGGAAACTTGGGCATTCATTGCACTACATGCTATTAAAATTTATATATAAAGCTCACATTAAAGTGACTGTTTTAATTGGAAAATATTTTTAAAATGATACTGGACCAGCTTAACTGTGGAAGAGGATTTTTTACTAATATCTACAAATCAATTGAAGTGTTAAATCTCTGTAATGATGAAGTATATCAAATATAATATTAGAAATTACTAAATATTTTGAGTTCTCTGCTTAAATAAATTAAGAACTTTGAAAAATCTTAAAAAGCTTTGATATTTCCTACAGCAATGTGAAACATTTAATAAGTACACTTTACAGGTATTATTTGGCTATCATATGAGACTATGAAAGTCTCAAGCTTTTACAGAGTTAAAAAAAAAGGATCAGAATACTTTAGATTGGAAGTAACCATTTTAGGACATCTAGCTTAAACCCTTTGCAATGAAGAGGGATTAGTCTGCTCAGAGCTCTGTCCAGCCTGACCTTGATTGTTTCCAGGGAAGGGACATCCAAGCCATCTCTGGGCAATCTGTGCCAGTGTCTTATCATGCTCATTGTAATGAATGTCTTCCTAAAAGCTGATCTAAACTTCAGTTTAAATCCATTACCACTTGTCCTGTCACTACATGCCCTTGTAAGTAGTCCCTCTCTGGCTTTCTTCTAGGCCCTCTTCAGGTACTAGGAGGTTGCTCTAAGGTCTCCCTGGAGCCTTCTCTTCTCCTGGCTGAAAAACCCTAACTCTCTTAGCTGATCATCTTTGCAGCTCTTCTCTGGACTTGCTCCAACAGGCTCGCATTCTTCTTAAGTTGGGACCCCAGAGCTGGATGCAGTACTCCAGGTGGGGTCTCACCAGAGCAGAGCACAGGGGCAGAATCACCTCCCTCGACCCTACTGACCACTATCTTTTTGATGCAACCCAGGGTGTATTTGATATTTTGGGCTGCAAACACACATTGTTCAGTCATGTTTAGCTTTTTATCCACCAATACCTCAATTCCTTCTCCTTTTATGTGGAGGCTGCTCATGTAAGAAAAAAATGATGGCTTGTCTGCAGCTGAGATAAACATGAAATTTGATTTAAGGAAAGACATCAAGGTAATGATGCAGTTGAGTACATGTTTAGTATAAAATTACATTAAATAAGTTGCACGTACTGATCTGACTACTGTAAACCAGGAAGAACCTGAATCTGCATGAAAATGGAGATTTCCTTGTCACTCATCTATCTGATAGTTTAGTTTAGAATTAAAAGGTAAATTCTACAGAATAGAAGGAGGAGAATATGCAAGTAGATTTTGAATAAACATGGACTTAAATATTACAAGTTCTTGTGTCATTGTATCACTATTGCTGCTGTAGCATGATTGATTCGTTAGTTTGAGGAAAATGCATTAATGGAGACCTATAGGACTCAAGATTTTTAAAAACAGGTGCTCTAAATGTATAACTGGCCCCTCATTGTTCCGTTCAGTTTCTGAAGGAAGCTAGGAAAATACCAAGAATAGGGATAAAAGTGGAGCTTAGACTGTCTGTAACTGGGTTAAAATTTGGCAAGGGCTTTAGGAGAAGGTCACAGGCATCAGCTCTTACACAAGTAAGAGCTAGTAATCAAATGAACTTCCTAAACTGGCTTTTTGTGAGACAAAGATACCAAACAGAAGTCAACATAATTAATTATTGTTTTAAATGAAAGAGCACAACAATATCAGAAGGTAAAATGAAAGTATGGGGTTTTTTTTAAATGTCCTTTTCCTTAAGGTAGCATGGCTGATTTAGGAGTGGCTCTCCTGAATTGGTTCCTCAGGACGTGATGAGATTTTGACCCTTGTTGGTGCTGTAAATTTGAATGGTTATTAGGATCTCAAAGGGAGAAGCACATGTTGTTCGCTTTAGTAACAGGCAGCTATTTTGCCTGTGGACATAAAGCAAATTATTTCAGTGGCATAGTGTGTCTGAAGTCCAAGAGAAAACTAGTCAAAGTGTTTGTTAGCATCCGTCAGATCCAACAAGTCTTGTTGATCAATTCTTGTTGCCTGTGGTGATGATGTTGTGGTGAGAGTTTATTTTGTACTGTAAGGGGGAAAAATACTCCAGAAATGTTCTCTAATGAAATTTTTAAACTGGAAGCTGTTTTTTAAATTAGAAAAATAGACTTATTAACATGTGTAGTGACTGAGAGATTGAACCAGTCATCACCTCAGATAATACTACTTATAGTACTCTTATTGGTAGGATAACCTTAGAAATTCTCTTAGATATGCTGGATCCTATGAACTTTAGTACGCTGGTGAGTTTTTTTCTTTAGTCTGCTTGAGCCATCTTTGGTGCATTGTAAGACTCAGGGAGGCTCCTGTCCTGGTGCCATAAATTATTGCTGCGGTTGTGTTTCCCAACACCAGCATGAGCACACAAACATGAACAGCATGGATCAGTTGATTGTGTTACCCCCATCCAACTGATCAGGTCTGGAGTTTGCTATTGCTCACATTCAAACTTATCCACAACATATGGGGTTTAGACATTCAATGATTTCACCCAGAATTATATCCCAGTTTCTTACAGTTACTGGCAATGAGAGCTATGGGTCTCCCAGACCTGTAGTCCCTCTGGAATGACTGGCACTGAAAAGTCTCATCCAACAGAGGTTCCAGATCAGCCTGATGTTCTGTAGTAGATCATGCGCACACACACGCAGACTAGACAGCATACTTACAGAGGAAATGGTTAGGACTAGGGTTTAATGAGACAGATCATACTGTGGTGATCACGTGCTTTTTGCCAGACAAATGTACTGACCAGCCACTGGCTTACATGTTTTCCTTACTTAGGATCATAAAAATGGTTTGAGTCAGAAGGGACATTTAAAGATCACCTAATCCAAACCATGTGCCATGGGCAGGGATATCTTTTGCTAGATTAGGTAGCCCAAATCTCTATCCAACTTGACCTCAAATGCTTCCAAAGATGGGGAATACAGAACTTGTCTAGGCAACATGTTCAAGTGTCTCATCATTGTCATTGTAAAGAATGTCTTCCTAATATCTAATCTAAATCTACCTTCTTTCAGTTTAAAAAGCATTACTCCTTGTCCTACGACTGTATGCCCTTGGAAAAAGTCCCTCTCTGGCTTTCTTGTAGTCTCCCATCCGGTACTGGAAGATTGATCCAAGGTCTCCCTCTAGCCTTCTCTTCTCCAGGCTGAACAGCCCCAATTATATTAGCTTAGTCTTCACAGGGTCTTCAACCCTCTGATCATTTTCACAACCCTGCTCTAGACCCTCTTAAGCAGGTCTGTGTCTTTCTTGTGCTGTGGGCCCCAGAGCTTGATGCGGATGAGGTCCATTGGAGCAGGGTAGAGAGACTGAATCACCTCCCTTGGCCTGCTGACCATGCTGCTTTTGATGCAGCTCAGGATAGGTGCAGCTTTCTGGGCTGTGAGTACACATTGCCACTTCCTGTCCAATTTTTCAGTCACCAAATCCCTCCAAATCCACCTTGATTCTTTTCTCCTTCTACCTAAAACATGCCTAAACCATACCATAATATAGTTTACACAATCCCTAAATTCTTTTTCTTCTCTGTCCCAAAGTAAATCTTAACACCTCTTCAAGTGTTCACATTTAGATTTCAAAGTGTTTGAGGATACAGTTCCTGTCCTTGAGTCACCTAGGAGGATTTAATATCAGGGACAAGAGTTGTATCATTCTGTAGGGGTCTCAAGAGTGTTATTTTAGTGCACTTTGTTTTCACGAATTAGTTTATTAGTGTTCCTCCACCTGTCACTGTTAGGATGCTGTTTAAGCTACAATTGTAATTAAGTTTTACCAAATACAAGAGAAAGTTGGCTCTTCAGTTAAAAGGCAAAATGTTTTGACACCTCTGCCTTTACTAAAAGATAAAAACATCCTTAATTTTATCTGACTGAGAAAAAATAATGTCTCCCTAGCATGTTTAACTTAAAACATCATTAGAACTCATTGGCACTTCAAGAGAATGCTTTGAATGGTAAACACTTGTGTGTGTTATAGACCTAGTAGATGAATTCATGAGAGAAGATTCCAAGAAAGGCTGTTAAACATGAAGGTACATGAAAACTCCCCTGGGTAAGGAAATCCCCTGCCAGAGGACTTCAACCACTCTGATATCTGCTGGGAAAGTAGCACAGCAAGCTACAGTTATACCTCCTCCATCGCGAGGAAAGGGACAGGCCAAAGGCATCGCGAAATATTAATCTCGCAAAGAACTGCAGGCTGTTAATATGCATGCAAGCCACGCCCATTGCTCCACGCCCCGGAACTCCACCGGGCTTTGGGCACTTTTCTGCTTCTTCCCTCGGACTCGCTGAGCACGGGGAAGCAAAGGGAACCGTTTCTGAGCCCCCTCTGACTGAGGTGACCCCCTCCTGAGAATCTGTTGGCTTTTCCGGGCTGGTGTGGCCGTGCTCCAACAGCCCAAACCCCGCACCATGGGNTGATACAGGGAGGATTCACTGTATATGCAATCGAGGCAACTCATGGAATGACAGAATCACAGAAAATTCTGACTTGGAAGGGGCCCACATGAAGGATAACTTCTTGAGCCAGATAGTAGACCGCAGTACCAGAGGGGATGTGGTACTGGTTCTGGTGGTCACCAGCATAAGCGAGCCAATGAGGGACATCAAGATTGGAGGCAGCCTGGGCTGCAGTGAACAGTTTGCAGTCCTCAGGGATATGGATCAGCTATAGGGTGCAGTTCGGCCTCTGAATTTTAAGAAAACAAACCTCTATCTCTTAAAGGAAGGCAAGAGGCCAGCATGGCTGAGTCAAATTGACCTGCTGGTCAAACTAAAGTCAAAGAAGCAAATGCACAGGCAGTGCAAACAAGGACAGATAACCTGCAGAGAGAATACAGAAGTTCAGTTTTGTAGGGATCGGGTGAGGAAGGCCAAGGTGAAGCTGGAACAGAACCTGGTAAGGGATGAAATAATAACAAGAAGGGTTTCTACAGGTACATGAATTAGAAAAGCAAGGACAAAGAATTGACACAGTGGCACCCCTGCTGATAAATAATGCTTGTGCACTGGAACAACAGATGAGAAGAAGGCTGAGGTACTCAACAACATTTTGCCTCAGTCTTCAAAGGCAACCTCTCTTCCCACATTTCTGGAGCAGATGGACCGCAGGATGGGGGCTGCAGGAGCACATCCCTCCCACTGTAAGTAAATACCAGGTTCATGACCGCCTGAGGAACCTGAATGTACATAAGTCTATGGGACCTGATGAAATGCATCCCAGAGTCCTGAGGGAATTGCCAAGCCATTCTTCATGATTTGAGAAGTCATGGCAGTCAGGTGAAGTCCCACATGACTGGAAAAAGGGAATTGTTGTACCTATCTTTAAATAAGGTAGGAAGTAGAACTGTGGGAACTACTGACCTGTCAGTCCCACCTGTGTGCCTGGGAAGGACATGGAACAGATCCTCCTGGAAGCTATGCCAAGGCACATGATGAGCTGGGAGGTGATTCAAGACAGCTGGTATGGCTTCACCAAGGGCAAGACCTGAATGGAGGTTGTGCAAGATTGGTGTTGCCTCTTCTCCCGAGTAATAAGTTATAGGCCAAGAGCAAATGCCCTGGTTTGCTAAGGGAAGTTTAGTTTGGATATTAGAAAAAATTTTCTCACCCAGGCAAAGGCTGGTCAAACATTGGAACAGGCTGCCCAGGAAGTGGTCAAGTCACCATCTCTGGAGGTATTTAACATATGTACATGTGTTGCCTAAGGACAGGGTTAAGTGATGGACTTGGCAGTGCTGGGTTAATGGTTGGACTTGATGATCTTTAAGGTTTTCTCAGCCCAAAGGATTCTATGATTCTGTGAAGGTATAGAACAAAACCATATGAAATTTTATAATAATTGACAGCATAAGAGAAAAGATTTTCTGGATCATCAGTTTCATATCTTTGAGAAAGAGAGAGGTTAGTTTAGTTGCTAAGAGCATGGCACTAATAACATCAAGGTTGCAGGTTTAATCGCTGCATGGGCCATTCGCTTATTCTCTCCAATCCTCTTTTTTCCCAACTAAACAAGCCCAGTTGCCTCAGAGTTTCTTCTTAGGGCCAGAGCTCTGGCCCTTGACAACCTGGGAGTCTCCAGTTGTTCATCTCATATTGCCGGGTGGGGAATCCAAAAATCAGACGCAGATCACAGAGTGATCTAACAAGTGCTGAGTAAAGGAGAATACTTTTCATCAATCTTCAGTTACTTTCATGTTAATACAGCCCAGTATCCTGTTAAACAGCTGTGCTTAGGACCCCCAGGTCATTTTCAGCAGAGCTGCTCTCCAGTGAGGCACTCACAGGTTTGTATGTATTCAGGGATTCATCCATCATAGAAGCGGAACTTACGCATCTTCCTAAATTTCATGACAGCCTGTTGGTCTAATTCTCCAGCATTTCGAGATGCCTCTAAATGGCAGCCCTGTGATGAAATAAATTGACTGCATTCTCCAAGTTGGTGCTTGTCAGATTGATAAGGATTTTGTCTTCGCCTCCAGGTCCTTGATAAAGGCATTAAACAGACCCCAGAATAAAACCCTGAGAAACACAATTTGCAACTGATCTCTAAACAGTACAAATCATTGACCACTACCTCTTGAGTGTGGAGTGATATTCAAACTACCATGGCTAGCACAGTGTATTTTAGCACTTTTGTGTATGCAATCTAGGTGGGAGTGATATTAATGTGCCTTTCTGTCAAACTAATAATGTTGAAATGCACATTCAAGCATTTCAAGCTAGTAAAGCCTTGCAGTGCTGCACAGTACTTTAGGGACTTCTGATTTAGATCTCATAATTCAGATCTCTCCAAACAGAAGAGCTGTGTCTTAGATACAGACACCTAGTGGGCTTATTCAGTCTCTCTTCCAAGTTTTCAGAGTCTTCAGTTAGTTTACTAACAGTTTTAAAATCAGTTAAAAACATCATTATTTTTTTAAAACAGGTCTGTTACTGTATTCTGACTGACTCTTTTGCATTTGTCAGTATTTTTATATATAACTTAGATATACTAAATTGACGTGTATAACCATATTAAACAGAATCATTCTTGTCTTCTCTCTTTCCTCTTCCTAATTTGATTTGTTTTCTTTTCTTTTCTTTGTTCTTCCCTCTACTCCTGGTCTTTCCTTTTCTTTTTCTTTAAGCTTTTATTCTGTATGACAATGACTGGATTCCTTCTGGAAGAGTAAACTTGCTTTGAACGTGATTTAGAACAAACTTGAATACATTCAGGTGTCTTTTGTTATTGCCTTTAAATGGATTGTTTTAGTTAATTCTTCAGAATTAATTATTTTTAAAGAACTTTGAGGCTTCTTAAAAACAACAATTGAAATTGCTGTGGTGCTAGTAATATTTAGAAAAATCACAAACCTTAATTGGTTCTTAGTGGCATTATAATTGATACTGTTAAGCAGCTCCTGGAACCTGAGCTCTGTCTTTAATTAGAGGCAATAATGTGTCCTTCTCTCTGAGGTTTCTATGAAAGTGTTTTGCTTAATAACACCGAGTTATCGGCTTCCAATTCTTCTCCTAAATGAAACCTCCTAATTAACACTACCTGTCACTTCCTCATATTAGCAATAATTTCCAAGTGTGGTCTTTTGTGTTGCTTAAACACTTTTTTCCAAATCCTAATAAATAGTTTTGTACTCTTTGTTTTGCAGTTAGTAGTACAGTTGGGTCTCCTATATCACGCACCTGCTGTCTTAATCAGGACCAGCGTAGCCTGACTTCTATGTTGAATGGCAGCTGTGCTGCTGCTGCCCGCTGCTGCCGCCACCCACACTGCTGCCGCTGCCCGGGCCGCTCCTGCTGCCACCTGGGCCACCACCACTGCCCGGGCCACTGCTGCGGCCTGCGGTCATGCATGCACAGTTGTGAGATGGGTCTCCTACATCACTAAAAAATTATGCCGCTAAGATCTGAAGCCGCAAGAGGGGGGCGTGAAGTGCAAAAGGGCTGACTGTATTGCAACTTTTTCCTTGACTCGTGGTGAATGATGAGTCATAAGGTGTGGAAATTATACTTTATCTCCTAAGTTTATTTCAGAATGGACTGAAATATGTTTGAAAATGAAACAAACAAACAAAAAAGAAATTAGAAAAAGGTCAAGCTTCTTTACAGCTTTTTTCTCTCCTAAATATTCTTGCCTAAATCAAAGCATATATACTTACTGTGTTGTTGTTCCCCATTTTTGTTAAGTCTTGTCTTAGTTTGAAACTCCTGGATATGCATATTTCATGATATCTCCAAGCTCACTTGTTTTCCTTGACTATTTCTTCATGTCTTTATCATTAATTTTTTTTTTCAATTTCAGGTAATACTGTCACTTGTAGAAAATTTCCTTCCAACTACTGACTACTGTATTGATACCTTTAATTATAGTGTCTCCAGGATGGACTGTTAGACAACTTGTTCTTTCCAACTGTCTTTCCTATAGCTTTCCTCATCCTACTTTTCTCATTCGCCATCATTAAAATTACTTGTAGCATCTCCTTGTTCACTCAACTTATTTTTTCTCACATTCGTCTGATGTTGCTCACTTGTTCTTTAGCAATTTCCCCTCACTGACTGTGTTATTGTAGGTCCTAAAAGGTTTGTTCTAAGAAAAAAATGACCATCCTATATTATGATTGGTTTTTACTATTCAGTTATCTACCTCTGAGTATCTAAAGTTTATAATTTTTTCCTCATTTTGATTTGTAATGCTTACATGGTATACACTTTATTTTTTAGCACTATATGATAAGTTTTGTAATTTACCTTTTTTTTGTTTTAAATATTTTTTGTCCTTTCTTAGGCTTTCTATTTTCTAAGTATTTATGGTAGAGTTTCCACATTCTTGTTTAAGATAAGCCCCTACTCACTGTAAAACCATTACATTGTTTATCAAGTTTGATGTATTTAATGTAAGTGTTCTAGCAAGAAGCATTTAGATTGTTTTATACACTTCCAGTTGGTGGAATATTAATTTTGGCAAGGGAAAAGTAGAGTTCTGTGTTAGAATGATAAAGAAGAGATGATGATAGTGGGAGAACAGTGTTGCATGACATACAAAGACAGATAACTTTCACATATTGGAAACCTCTGGGAACTCTTGGGAGCCTGAGCATCCACAAACACCTCACATTCCCCAGCATGAGGTAGAAGAAAGTAACCTTGAGGATGAGGGGAAGTGGGAACAGGTCTCCTCCTGTGGGGGTAAGGCATCCCTCTCCTGTCCATCACCACCCTTTCAGATGCCACCCTATGAGTTACCCCTACAGAACAGGTTTGGGGTTCTGGATTTTGGGGATCAGGAGGATGACACGGAGGGAGGTCCCCCACCTAGTGAACCTACAGGAACTACCTCTTCCACTAAGCAAATCAGAACCTCCAGTCTCAAAGGGAAGAGGAGGGTGGTGGTTGTCAGGGACTCCTTTCTGAGGGGAACAGAAGGGCCTACCTGTTGACTAGACCCATCCCACAGAGAGGTCTGCTGCCTCCCTGGGGCCTGGGTACGGGATATTGCTGAGAGGTTGCCAAAACTAGTTCAACCTTCAGACTGTTACCCCCTGCTGGTTGTCCAGGCTGGTAGTGATGAGATTAATGACAGGGGAACCAGAGAGATCAGGGAGGGGTTTAGGGAACTAGGTCAATTGATCAGTGGGACAGGAGGACAGGTAGTCTTTTACTCTGTCCCTGTAATGGCAGGATTGGACCCTGAGAGCAGCAGGAGGATTCTTGCTCTTAACCAATAGTTTAGGGGCTGGTGCCACCAGAAAAACATTGGGTTCTATGACCACGGGGTGTCCTTCACCAAACCAGGGTTGATGGACCCTGGAGGGCTGTATTTATCAAACAGGGGCAAGAGGGTTTTGGCCTGGGGGCTGGCAAGACTCATTGACAGGGCTTTAAACTAGGTTGGAAGGGGGAAGGGGTCCAGCAGTCACTCGGGAGGGCACTGAAACTGGTAAGAACGAAAAACATTTTTAGCAGCACAGCTGAAGTGCATATTTACCTCATTGCTGTTTACAACTATGTGAAGGGAGGTTGCTGCCATGTGGGTGAGGATCTCTTCTCAGGCTGACAACACCAGAATGACAGGACATGGCCTTAAGCCACACCAGGGGAGGTTTAGACTGAATGTTAGGAAGAGGTTTTTCAGCGAGAGTGATCGCTCATTGGAAAGGACTGCCCAGGGACGTGATGGAGTCGCCATCCCTGGAGGTGTTTAAGAGTAGGCTGGATGAGGCAATTAGTGCCATGGTTTAGACAATGGGTTGGTGTTGGGTTACAGGTTGGACTTGATGATCTCCAAGGTTTCTTCCAACCTTGCTAATACTGTGATACTGTGATACTGTGAAAAAGAACTTTTCAAATGAAGGAGACAAAAGGAGGAAGCAAACAAGCTAAAGCCCAAGAAATTTTGTAGTATTATAATTTATAGTTAGAGGTGAATAGCAGGAGCAGACTCTTGCCAACCTTTTAGGTCAGGAGTAAGAGTCTGAGAAAAAACTATACTGTTTATGCTGTCTTAAAATACAGTAATTTAGAATATACTGTATGTCATATTATTTCCTTTGTAGTTAGATAATATCTGAACATACCAAAAATTCCTTTCTTGGTGCTTTATTTTCTACACTATCCAGTATTTCTTTGATGGATACTGAATTATTTAATCCTGAAACAAATGCTTTCCACAAGATATTCTATTCTAAGCATTTTAAATAAATATTTTTCTTTTCCCATTTTGTCTTAATTAAATATATATGTAATGTTTTCAATTAAATGAATTAACTATATTGCATTTATACTGCCTTTAGAAGAGCTATGCAGATACAAATTGTTGAGGGTTCTCAGTTAGGTCCATATGCCAGGCTTTTGCTCATCCAGGGGCACGCTTTGTAATGTCCAAAACATTCCGAATGTGCCGAGAAATGAATCAGAGGGGCAGAAGACCGGCCTGGATGAGCAAAGAGCTCCTGAAAGAACTAGGGGGAAAAAAGGAGGATGTACAGCTTTTGGAAAAAGGGGGAGGTAACTCAGGGTTCACAGGTTCACAGGTTATTCTGAGTTGAAAGGGACCCACAGGATCATCTAGTCCAACTCCCAAGCTAAATGACAAAACTTTAAAACACTTTAACCTGTAAAGTGCAGTATATGAATGCCAGAAGGTTTTCTTTATAGAATCTAGGTATGCACTGGAAGAAATATGTAGAGATGAATACATCAGAACTGAATTTGATGTAGCTTTGTGATTCACAAAAGCATTATGGCTATTTGGAGCACAGTGTGAAATTGTCATCAACACAGATAACGAACAATAGCTATGTAAGACTAAGGCAGATGGAGTTGTTTTCTACTTATCTAAACTGTAATGTTGAAAAGAACATAAGCTATTTTAGGATCAGGAGTAGGCCATCTGCCTAATTTGCCTGCCCTTTCAGCTTTATCTTACTCCTATATTATTATTTTTTTTATTTGAATGTCATTATATTTTTCTGGTTTTTTTCCTTGAGAGATATTTCATCTCATTAGCTGATTACCTTTACATCAAGTCTTTGTTTAAGAATTCCAGGTCTTTCCTTAATACAGTGAATCCTCTCTGTATCGCGACTTCTCCTTCATGACCTCGCCCATTTGCGAAGCAATTTTCCCACAATTATGATTCAGCCGTCTGCGAACTGAGCTGGGGAACGCATGCGCAATTAACTCTGCTCAGTCGAGGGGCGGTGCCGCGGTGCCTGTGAGGCAGCAAGAGGGCTGGACTCCGCCGCCAGCGTGCACCAGACCCCTCTGCCGCGGGGCTGCCGCCCTCCCAGCACACAGCACGCTGAATCATGATTGCCAGCACAATGGAGGAGGTATAACTGTATTTGATTTCTCTATTAAAATATTTGGCCTCCACATTTTGCCTCAAATATTTTTTTTAAAGTCAGACAACATCTGTCTTCATTGGCAGTGCTGGAAATTATGTGATGAAGGACCTACAGGGATCATGGAAGGCAGAAGAGCATTTCCATCAAGGCAAAGAAAGGGACGTTGGGAAAAAGAGTCTAAAAATAATTGAAACTGGGAGACAGAAAAATAAGCAAATGAGAGAGATTTGTAAAAAGCATTTTTTACCTGCCAGAGGAATTTAATTAGTAGTTTTCAGCTTTGTCTGAAACGAAGGAATGACTTAATAAAATATTCAGTTGCTTTGAAGGCATTTCAATGAAACTGCAGCTTTGTATCACTCTGAGAATACAACAATCAAGTAGGTAGATGTACACTACTTTTATTTAAAGTTTTTCCTGAGTGTTTAAAATAACAAGTCTTTTAAGCACATTGTCCATTTGCCTTAATCCTCTATCTGGTTTTGATCAGTCTGGCTATAGAAATGAGACACTACTTAATATAATCAGAAAAATAACATAACCATAGTTGGTCACATTCTGTAGGGTCTGTTTTTATTATTCATTAAAAATTCAGTAAATTATGATTATGATTATGCTTGTCCATTTTGTCTCAGAGTATGAAGTGCAACTAATAATGGAGAGAATTTAATCTGATACTTTATGTCATATTATTGTTACACTGCCCTATAATGCAAACATGGAAGAAGACTCAACTNCCCTAGTCCTACTGGCCACACTGTTCCTGATACAGGCCAGGATGCCATTGGCCCTCTTAGCCACCTGGACACACTGTTGGCTCATATTAAGTCTCCTGTCAATCATTACTCCTAAATCCATCTCCATTTCACCACTTAGAATGTATATTGAATATAAAGCCAATAGCTCAAGTCCCAGTTACAAAGCACAGTTTTCACTAGGCAGGTTATGATTGTGCCTTTTAATATTCCAATCATGCAAATCTTGCCAAGCTTCAGTAACAAATTTAATTTATCCATATGAATGAGTAATTGCAATTTTCTTAATATTGAACT
Organism: Pitta sordida; assembly: GCA_013390025.1. NCBI lineage: Eukaryota > Metazoa > Chordata > Aves > Passeriformes > Pittidae > Pitta > Pitta sordida. The sequence continues at coordinate 137,436 of WEKX01025309.1, read as the reverse complement.
TATATAGTTGTCATATATGTAAATGAAGTTTGGTAGAGTTTTTTCTTTAATCTTCACAAACTTTATCATCTATATGAATTTTTGTCCTCTGTGTCTTGATTTTATATTTATTGAATGCTTATCTTGTTTTGCTAATCCTTTTGCTGTTGTAGCTTAGCATTTTCCCTGAGTATCTACATAGCCTATGGTTCCAATCATTTCCAGTGGTATTAGACTGAAAGCTCTTTGCACTGCACATTTGGTACATCAATAAACTGACCTGCTAAACAAAATTGATTAGAAGGTGAAGCAGTACTCCAGAAAGATGTGAGTTGTTTTTTTTCCTACCTAGCGATTTATTCCAACACCTTTCTACTGCTGCTCATGGAACCAAAGTCTCCAGATATATCTATTGCTTCCTCAACTATTTATTCAAAATGTCTTCCTGTAAGCTATGTTGTGATGAAGTCTCATGATCTTCACTGGGCAACACTAGCATTTTTTTTTACTCTGAATATGTTTCTCATCATCTTGTTTCTTACCTCTAGAAAAAGTATATGTATCCAGGCACATTTTCTCACCTTTCGCATGAGGTAAATTTTCAGTGTCTTTTTTGTTGCTAGTGGTTTGTGTTCACTGACTATCTTCTCTATTCCATTTAACTATATCCTTCAAAATATCTTCTGAAGTTTTAATGATGAACTTTTAGTACTTATTGTACAGTTTCTACTTTTAAAAATTTCTTGTCTTGTCGTGCCACACATCCACTCTATTCAGTTCAATAATATGAATTATTTTCTTATTTAAGTCTGAGAGAGGGATGCTTTTCAGTTTTTTTCTCACAGTCCTCTTCTAGAGCTGTCTAGAATTTCTGTACTGCAGTGATGCCCCAGAATTCGCTGGGGGTCAGGTCTGGGCTGGTCCCGTGGCTTATGAAATCTGTGAAGATACTGAACCCATGAATATTCAACTACTCCCCGCCTGTAGCTATGCACCCTCCTCTAATAAGGTCTGGATGGGTGGTCCTGGGAGTGTGGCTCTCATTGTAGCACCTCATTAAAGTGGAGGAAGCACCCTTGAGTGCTTTCTGGCCATGAAATACGGGGTCCGGGACATTCTGCGCATGTGCGTGGGTTCACAACTCACTGAAAATCCAAGTGCGATTCATTGAATCTGCGGATATTCAAGCTGTGAGTATGCATATAGGAATGTATATAGGAACCTTTTCAGAAGTGCCTCTTCTGGCTTCAGATAAACAAGAATATCTGATAAGATTGTTGATTATTGTGTCTTTTCTATTCCTGGCCAGTACAAGATTGTGAGAAGAATCTCTATTTCTTTTTTAAATTGTCTTGAGGCCACTGCTTTAGGCTACACAAGCAGAATGAGTTTTATTAATGAATTTTGGAAATGGAAATTTCCTTTTAGTATATAAATAGCATGTTTTCTGGAATCTTGCATCTAAGTTTTTTAGGTACTGTTTGAAATTATGATTTCTCAGTGCTGTAGCTAAACTAGAAACTGAAATGTATATGTCAGTTAGCATTTGGCTGTGTTAGCTGATGAAATATTGGAATTAATTTTAGTAAATATTTTACCAAGAACAACATGTTTAATCTTTTTTTTTTTTTAATAGAACACTACCTTTCAGTCTAGTAATTGACAGGAAAAAAAAAAGATAAACTATATAAGATAAACAACCAAATTTCCGAAGCAGGCAAAGTTATGGAACAGATAGTGCTGAGCGCTATCATGCAACACCTGCAGGATGGACAAGAGATCAGGCCCAGCCAGCATGGGTTTAGAAGGGGTAGGTCTTGCTTGACCAACATGATCTCTTTTCATGGACAAGTAACTCGCCTGGTGGATGAGAGGAAGGCTGTGGATGTGGTGTATCTGGATTTTGGTAAAGGATTTGACACTGTCTCCCATGATATACTCGTGGGGAAGAT
>WEKX01025309.1:120516-135240 GCA_013390025.1 Pitta sordida | reverse complement strand
GGTTGAGTTGCCAACCCTGAAGGTGTTCAAGGGGAGGCTGGATGAGGTGCTGAGTGATATGATCTAGATGTAGCTGATAGGTTAGTTGGATTATAGGTTGCACTAGATGATCTTCCAGGTCCTTTCCAGCCTTATCTATACTGTGATACTGTGTAAAAGTCCTTTCAGGAATGTATTTTGTGTATTGCCTGGTCAGATATTTCAAATCCTTATGTTTACATTCTGTCTTTCATTAGCAGTACATTTCAGAATGAGATTTGCTGTCAAATACCAAGAAAAAGTTAATCTACTTCTGAGCTACTATTTTCTGATTTGTATAACCAGTAGGTACTGCTTTGAATGCTTTGGATTCCTGAGAGAAAACTGTTAAATAAATGGAACCGCAGCTGTGTAACAATACTTTTCTGTTTCTGAGGAAATTAAATATAGCTTGTTGTCAGTTCCTACATCCAATAAAGGGAATAAACATGCCAATTAATGAAATACATGAAAATTTTAGCTGTATGCCTTGTGTAGGAAAAGATCAAACTTCCTGTAAATAAGAGATTATGAAGTATAGTATACCACTAAGTAATTTTATACTTTTTAAACTGATTCTACGTTGTTGAAAAAATTGAACTTTGAATTTGTTTGTGAAGTAATGCAAGTTAAATATACACTAAGCTATTAAAGCTAAAATGTGGATTTTTTTGATCCCTGAGACCTCAGGTTTAAATAGGGTATCTGTGGAAAAAAGAGCTATCCATTTTTATACACAGCTACACTAGAATCCTACTGCTCATCCGTAGCTTCTGTGGGGATTTTGACATGAAGAATGTCTTTGGTCATGGAGAAATAATGATTTTTTTTTAGAGATTTGTTAGGCTAATATCATGGAGGTGTTTCTGGGTAGATATTAAATATATCTTTATAGATAGTAAGTGGTTTACAGTACTGCCATGGAAAGTACTGATATATATTCTACAATCAACTACTGTTGTCTAGTAATAAATTAATGCAATACGGATATAATTAAATAAAGATCTACAGAAAGGCCCGCATGTTGCTAAGAGAACACAGATACATAAAAATGTGTGTGACCTCATCTCTGACATACCTTTGGCCTGTAAAATGTTTTTAGAATAAATGGAATTTGATCAAAAACTATCATTAAACTTGTATTTCTATTATAAACATGTTATATAACCTAAAACCAGAAAAAATGTCCCATGTGCTCAGATTTGCATTAGCAGGAGAATATGTAAGGAGATACTTTATCAGACATTGGCATGAATTTTTCTATTATCAGACAGGAGCTCCCAGAATGGTAGGGTGATTTTCTTAGAAACAAACAAGACAAAAACTATTTTGATTTAAATCAAAAATGTATTTTCTCATTAAAAAAATTCACATACTCACTGTGTCTACTCTACAGAATTTGTCCATTTCATTACACCATATGTCAATCCTAGTGTATCTGTTCACTGCAAAAACTCGTGGCTAGCGTGTGTAATACAGCACAGGAGGAGGTATTGCTCAGTTCCACTACAGTTTCAACTTTTGTATAATAAATTAGAAAAAAATACAGAAAATGTTCTTGGCTACTTCCACTGTATTCCAGAATTAAAAGTCCCATGAAAGTTAAGTCCCATGAAGTTAAGTGCATTTGGTTGGGAGAATACCCTTAGAAGCCAATTAGTAAAAATTTTTCCCTTACACTTAGTCAGTATATATTCCCATTTGCTGGCAGGAACAAAATCCAGGCATCTAGTTCCTAAGAGAAATATGTTTTCTTGTTGCCTTTTTATTCAGCAAAAATACAGTCGGGGTTTTCATTTGGTTTGTTTTTTTCTTTTTTTCCCAGAAATTAAGTGATACACTGACATATTTATGACATATTGTTTGGTATACCTATTACAGTTGCTTTTACTTCCATTGCTGTGCTTTTTTCTTTGCCTATGTCCCAAAGAGTGATTAGAGGAGGATAAAGCTCATTGAGCGAAAAGGCTTGTTTCTTCAGGTAATTCCTTAGATAGCTGTGTCCAATGCTATAGTTTATGTCTTGTGAGATGCAGCTGTAGAGATATATCACAGAGATGATTCCCAAAAGAGCACCAAGCCAGGCAAGGAATCCTATTATGTTGTTCTTTTCATAGCGTTTCACTTCCAAGTCCAGTCCTTTTGTAGTTACATTGACACATTGTTTCTTAATCTGTGAATAGATAGTGGGAATATCTATACAAATTTTGTATTCTGTTGACGGATTTAGATGTGTAAAATTATATACCTTTATATCAGATGGTATTCGAGCACTGTATGCAGCCTGGGAATCTTCAGCTTTCAGAAAGGCTGTCCATCTAACACTGGACTTCAGAATTTTAGAATTTGCTTTCCATGAAACCAAAACAGAATTAGATTTTATGTCTTTTATTTTAATATTTAAAGATCCATTGCTGTCCTGAGGGAGGGAGCCGTCCACTTTAATCATGACTGACTTTAGGTCTGCTCCAACTAAATTTGTTGCTATACATGTGTATAAGCCACTTTCTTTTTGTGTTACGTCGCTTATGTCTAATGTTCCTTCAGAATGAATGTAGTATTTATCAGAAATAGTATTAGGCAAAAGTTTGTCTCCTGATGGTGTTATCCAGTAGATTTCAGGTTCTGGTTCTCCTGTTGCTCTGCAGTGTAAGGAAATATGACTGCCAGCTTTTAAATCCAGAGTAGATGGAAAACTTTCAGGAGCTATCAGGGGCAGACAAATTTCCATCATTTCCCGGAAGTGTATTTGTCTCACATTCTGACCTTGGAATTCAGGAGGATCTACACAAAACAGGGACTCTGGCTCCATGAAACGGATGTTTGTTTTATTCATGTTAATCCATCGGATAACACAGTCACACCTAATGGGATTGCTGTGTATACTGACTTCTTTGAGGTTAGGCAAGGATTCTATTGTACTGTGGTATAGGGCACTCAGCGCATTGCTGTTGAGCATAAGTGATTCCAGTTTGGGAAGTCTGTAGAATGCATTGGGGTGAATGTATGATAATCTGGGGTTATTGGTAGCTTCTATTTTTCTTAAATCTGGCAAATTATCAACAGCAAGACTATCTATAGAAATCAGTTCAGGCATGTTGTTAATTCCTAACTCTTTTAGGTGCAGCATATTGCTAAAATCTCCTCGTCGTATTCTGTTAATGGGATTTTTATTTAGATCCAGAAATTTAAGATTTGTAGCCTTTTGAAGAGCAATATGGGGCACTCTAACAAATCTGTTGTCATAAAAGGAAATGCTTTCCAAGTTGTCAAGGCCAGCCAAAGCATTATCTGGTATTTCTGTGAGATTTATACCTGCTAAAACTAGGCTGCGCAGGTTGGTGAGAGGCTTGAAGTTCATGTCTTCAATTTTGATAATTGGGTTTTCTCCAATCATGAGAATTTCAAGATGAGGAGTAGCTTCAAACCACTTTCTGTTGATCACTTGCAGACCATTTGAATTGAGATGAAGTCTGAGAAGATTATGGAGGCCTATGAAAGCTCCTGGTGCAATCACTGAAAGCAGATTATGATTAATATAAAGCTCTTGTAAATTGTTGAGTCCAGAGAGACATTCTTCAGGGAGTTCAGTAAGTTTGTTTTCTTCAAGGTACACTGAAAGCAACTGTGGTATCTTTATAAGATTAATACTGGTCACTGAGGATAAATTGTTTTGAGATAAATCTAAGCCTGTTAAATTCACTGGGAAGTCTACTGAATGTTCAATTTTTGCAATATTATTAGTCTGTAGAAGTAGAACTTGTGTGTCGGCAGGCAGTCTGGCTGGAAAATTAAAAAGGCCTAGATCATTACAGTCCACTGTTGGAGCTTCCATGTACACAGACCTGGGAGTGAACCATGGTCTGATCTCACATATACATGACTCTGGGCAGTCTGCTTTTTTCCCTACAGCTTGTAGTACTGCAGTGGTAACTACACCAAGTAGTAAATTAATTTTGAGTTGCATGTCCCTCATTTTAGCTCAAATATTCAGGAAAGTAACAGACCCTTCAGTATTCCGCAGTTATGGTATTGGAATTCAGTATGAGTTGGTCAATTAATAAAATACACACTGCATTTATCAAATGACGATCATGAAGGTCTTCCTTCCTGAGGATGAGTGATAAATTTGTAACCAACTTGTCCAGTAGTAAGAACCATTCATTCTGGAAATGAAGGTCACTCTGTCCTTGGTGGCATAAAATTGATGAGCTTTGTGAAGATGAAGCATGAATAGGTGGTCATAGGAGATTAAGCAATTCATTTATTTAGTAGTATTAACTTTAAATCCCATGATTGATTAGTGTTTGCAGGAATGACAGGATGACCTAAAATACAAGAAAGGAAATAATTAGTCTAAGAAACTAAAAAGTTATAATTTAATTTAGCCATCTTTTGCTCTCTACTGTTAATTATTGCAAGTAAGAAAAGAAAATGACTGTGGTGCCCGGAGTATTACAATGAGATCCAGATAGCATAAATTAAGTTAATATAGTAATACATCTTTGGACTTTTAGCTTGTCATGCATCCAGTGGAGCATTGTTCTACAGAAAGATGAAGATCCACACAGTATAAAGCAAAATATATCAGTGAGATTACTCTACATATTGTATAGCCCTTTAAAATATTTTTTAAAAATTATTTTTTTCTTTCAGTTATCACTAGAAGCAGGCTGAGTTATGTTGGCTTTGAGAATGTAAACACTGAGTAAAATCCTACAGAGCATGAATATTTAACTTTTGAACATGAAGTTTATGAATATAAAGAACATAATTTATGTGTAATCAAAGGAAAATGGAATGGTTGGATTAATATATGTTCCTAATGAAGACATTCTTATGCAAGCCTGTGAGACATTTATTGAGAAATATACAAAATTGATAATCCACACGTTTTATAATTTTTTATTCTTTTTGTAGCTGCCATTTAGGAAGCTTTTTTCCTTTTTTAAAAAGCGATAATTAGAAAGAAATATGCACCTTATAATAAATAGCTTGTAATTTTGGCAAATTCATTTTGGCTTTCTTATTCTGGCTTCAATAATCTCAGTAGCAAGGAATAATAACAGAAAAGTGTCTTTACAGTCATAAGGAAAAAAACCCATCTACACTAGAAGTTCTTTCTTTGGTCTGTAGTTCTGCAAATATCTGAAATTTGCAGATTGTTTTCATGTTCCAAATTATAGTAGAGACTGAAACCTTAGCATCTTGAGGCATCAAGTGTATGCTTCCCCAGATTTTTGGTATGTACTTGGTTTTTGTGGAGTAAAATAAATCTGACTTTTAGTATACATTCTGTTCCAAGGCATGTAATACAAAAGCTTCTGTGTTTTCATGTATAAAGTAGGACACACTAATTGCTTCATTTACTTCAAAATATGGACTTTACACTTATCTTTACCCAGATTTTGTTTCATAAAACTGTTGTGCAATATGCATTTATGCCCTTTCGGTCTTTGCCTGTAGTGTTAAAATTCACAGTGACATTGTTTACAAACTGTAAGATAAGATCAATGCTTCATTGACATTGATAAATAACTTTTGAGGTGTTGCTGGTATAGATAGACAGTCTTGCAAACATTAAGTGCCAAGCATTTGGATTTCCTTTCCAGGCCCAGGAGGATTGGACATATTGATCACCTTTGCGGTCCACATCAGCTCAGAGGAAAGGTGTTGTAAAGTAACACGAGCAGTGGGCCAACTTGAAGTACTCTGGCAAGTTTTTAGGCCACTGTTTGTATTCTGAACAGTAAAGGACATAAAAAATTTAATTTTAACATGTAAATTTATTAACAGAGTGAACAGACAATGTGTGAGATAAATATACAGAAAACATTCTGCTGTTTTGAAGATAATATGTCTTTATGCACATGGCTCAGTTTATGCTGAAATGCAAAGACATACTCCGTGAAATGCAGTTATACTTCTGTATTTGCAGATTACAGGTCTCTCGTGGGTTCTGCAAAACCTTTAATCTGCGAATATGAGTCGGACATTAATATGGCAAATTATTGCCAAAAATATGGCAACTTTGGAACACTGCAACATCCTGGGCTCCTTATAGCAACAAGGAGTGTGGGAATCAGGTTTTGAATCAGGTTTTTTTTTCTTTTAACTGCAGCAGCTAGCAGTGGCAGGAGTGCTCTGTCTGAGGCTTTGAATATGCACATATACGCATATCACAGAATATTCTGAGTTGCAAAGGACCAACAAGGATTATCAAGTCCAACTCTTATGTGAATGCCCATACAGGGATTGAACCCACAACCCTGGTGCCATGAACACCATGTTTTATCTATCTGAGCTAATCTCAGGGTCGTGTCATCATCTTTTTTTTCTTTTTAATTATATAACCTATCTGCCTGTCCCATCATCCCATTGTCTAGACCATGTCAATGACTTCCTCATCCAGTTTTTAATTAAACACCTCCAGGGATGGTGACTCCACCACCTCCTTGGGCAAACCATTCCACTGAGGGATCACTCTCTCTGTGAAAAAACTCTTCCTAGCATCCAGTCTAAACCTCTCCTGGTGCAACTTAAGGCCATGTCCTTGTGTTCTGGTGCTGGCAGCCTGAGAAAAGAGATTTACACCCACCTGATATGCACTGGCAACTCCAGGCTGACTGCCATGGTCAACCGGAACAGGCCCCAGATGGGTCCCTGTCTTACAGTTAAAGACTTCCTGACTTCTGGCAGGGCTGGCTGGGGCCTGGGCCACCTGCTGTGGCAGCGTAGGACCGCACTATCCTGCGGAATTATGCACCACTCCCTGTATAACTGAGTAAGTACTGCAGGAAAAATTTATGCAAATATGGGAAGACATGAATATCACAGAGAAAATAATGGAGATATTTCTGTAGCAGAAATATAACCTGTTCCTTCGTTCTGGGAAATGTGATGAACTTCAGCCTTTCAGAAAAATAAAGGGGTTTTTTTTAACAATTAAAGCCTGCAACTTGCTCTTAATTTTGCCACAAGGAGTCAAGGTGATACCCCTATGACGAGTACTGTTGCATTTACTAAAGATCTTAGTAGAAATCATTCTATGCCAAATGCCAAATGCATAGATGCAATTTGCTTTGTAGGAAGAAAAGAGAATGGCTACGGTTGGGAATTTCTTTAAGTCATGTTCTTGATGCAGTTTCTAAACCACATTTCCCCTTGAATCCTGTATTTATGTATATTTGAATTGTATATTAAAAATGTATCTGTAAGCATGACAAATACAAAATGTAAGTTTTAATGAATTGTAAGGTCATTGGAAATATTACTGGAATGGTAAATTAGTTGAGATTCAATGGACTGCTGCTGCAGATACCTTATCTCGGCATTTTGATCTCACTATGACATTCTGGGACTTCTGCTAGGTGGAGGCACTTGGAAAGTATTCTGGGGAAATGTAACTACATAGCAAATCTCATTTTCTGTTTCCCCCTGGAAATTTGCTATTGGCTACTCTCAGCATAAAATGTGAACCAAATGGACTTAGCATGTGTGTCCCAAGCATCTGAGAGGATGTACCATTTAAAGTACACGAACCACATTTTTGTGTACACATGAGCCAACATACTCCTGGATTTCCATTTACATTCCTCCTGCTTTTATATTTCAGTTTCTATGGGATTCTCAAACCAAGAGTAAGGACACAAGTGGATATTTCCACGTCATACATATTAGATAAGATTTCTGCTAAAGGTGACAAAGAAGAAGAGCTGAGAGATCCAGGTTGAAATTCTGCTTCATTATGATTTAATCTGATGTCTTTTTTCTTTCTGGTGAATGCTTTAGCTAATAAGTCACCAGCTCGAGGTCACATGGTGTTCTAGCGTAAATCTTTCTTATTTCTTCAGTTAAAGTGTTTCTGCCTTGTGTAAAATAAGGTTGAGTGGCTTGAATAAGAGATTGTAGAATAATTTGGACACTCTCTCCTAGCATGCAGCCATCATTGCAAAATGTATTGTTTCACTTCAGAAAGACTTTTTATTTAAATAGTAGGATATCTATGTTTTAGTTTACATGAAAAATATTTTGCATTAATGGTCATTCAGGCCGGGGAATAAAAAAGTGTTTCTGGAGTAGAGTGGACATCCATGGTGTCTTATGAGATTGTAGAATAATAGAATAGAATATATGTTTTTATAAATACATTAACAGCAAAAAGAAAGTCTGCAACAACCTCCACTCCATATTGGATGCAGGGCAGAATATAGTAACTAGATATGTGGAAAAGGCAGAGACACTTAATGCCTTCTTTGCCTCTGTTTTTAACATCATGACAGATTGCCTGCAGGACAACTGGACTTCTGAACTGGAAGAAGGGGTAAGGATGCAGTATAACCCCCCTTTAATCCAGGAGGAGGTAGTTAGAGACTTGCTGAACTGCTTGGACCCTCACAAGTCCATGGGACCAGATGGGATCCATCCTAGGGTGATAAAAGAGCTGGCAGATGAACTCGTTAAGACATTCCTCATGATTTATCAACAATCCTGGCTTACTCTTGACGTACCGGATAACTGGAAATTGGCTAATGTGACAACCATTGACAAGAAGGGCTGGAAAGATGACCTGGGTAATTATAGACCTGTCAGCCTGACCTTGGTCCCAGGTAAAGTCATGGAACAGATAATACTGAGTGCTATTATGGAGCACCTGCAAAATAACTATGACATTAGATCTAGTCAACACAGATTTAGGGAAGGTAGGTCCTGCCTGACCAACCTGATCTTTTATGAACTGGTAACTTGTCTGGTTGACGATAGAAAGGCTATGGATGTTGTGTACTTTGATCTTAATAAAGTCTTCGACATGGTTTCCCATGGTAAGCTTCATAAGAAACTCTCAGAGCATGGATTGGATAGGAGCATTCTGTGTTGGGTTATGAACTGGTTGGACGGACGAGCCCAGAGAGTGCTGGTAAATGGTGCCACATCCAGCTGGTGGCCGGTCACTAGTGGGATCCAACAGGGATCAGTGCTAGGCCCTGCGATGTTTAATATCTTTACTGATGATATGGACAGGGAAATTGAGACCACCATTAGCAAGTTTGCAGATAATACCAAGTTGAGGGCAAATGTTGAACTGCCAGAGGGTAGAAGGGGCCTTCAGAGGGACCTTGACAGGCTAGAATGATGAGCAGATTCTAATAGTATGAGAATTAACAAGTCCAAGTGCCGAGTCCTTCACTTTGGACATAACAACTCCATGTATCGCTATCAGCTATGGGACAAGTGGCAGGGAAGTGGTGAAANAAAGACTGGATGAGGAACTCATTGATGTGGTCTAGATAATGGGATGATGGGATGGGGAGTTGGTTATAAAATAAAAATACAGTCGTCTCTCTTGCACTTTGCGCCCCCCATTTTGCAGCGTCAGATCTTAACGGCATAATTTTTTAGCCACGTAGGAGACCTGTTTTGCAACTGCACATGCGTGACCTACTGCCGCGGCCGCGGTGGCACGGGCGGCAGTGGTGGCATGGGTGGCGGCGACGGTGCGGGTGATGTCGGTGGGGGCGGCAGCAGCGGGGGCACCACGGGCGGCGGTATGGCCTCCATTCAATGCGGAAGTCGGGCTACGTGGATCCCGATTAAGACCATGGGTCCATGTTATACGAGACCTGACTGTAAATGATGGCAATACCCTGAGAGTGCTTCAGATAGGCAAAGCACGGTGTCCACAGCTCTGGGGTTGTGGATTCAATCCCTGTATGGGCATTCGCTTGGGAGTTGGTCTCAATGATCCTTTTGGGTCCCTTCCAACTCTGAATATTATGTGATTCTGTGATTCTATGAAAGTGAACTTCATACAGTTTATGCTCAACAGCAGATGATCACCAGTATGACCATATCTCACAAGCTGAGATGTAGGATAAATGTTTCCACACGAGCAGCAGCAAGACCTGTACCTCACAGTTTTAGAGCCTTTGATGTAATTCTTTACCCAGTTGCATTTATAGATTTTTGTATGCACTCTGATTGTACATGTATTTCCTCATCTAGATGAAATGGTATGGTCTGCTTTCTATTAAAACAATTAAATTAAATAAAGCAATAAAAAGGTTAGATAGAGTCTATAATAAATTAGTATTGCTTATTAGTATTTTTATTCAGTATTTTTATTAGCATTTTTATTCAGTATTTTTATTATTGCTTTCATGTACTAGAACTTCTGTACGAAAACTCTTTAAATCTTTGTGAACAGATTATTTATTTTCCTCTGGAAGTCCATCCGTATTGCCATCCATACTTACTGTCTTACTAAACTTACTAAACACATTGTTTCTCTTGCTTTTAAGGTATTATCTCTTGCTTTTAGAAGAATGCACTCTGATGTGTGTGACTTTTTGCAGCCTAATTATCTCTTGTGTAAACAATGATTGGTATGTCTTAATTAGGTTTCTTTCATTTATTGCTATTGACAGCTGGAGTCCTGGTTTACGAGAGGATATCACCATTATTTGAGCTGGAAAAGACATTCAGTGAATGAGTAAACTGAGCAACGTTTCTCATCACTGGAGCAACAGACAGCTAAGAACCAAGTCAGAGTGGGCAGAAAGGAACAGAAACACGTCAGGTTTTGGCAATCGTTCTTTTCCACTTCAGCAGTTAGAAAGACAGTGATAAAAACTAGAAATGCGGCAGCTACAGTGCAATGTGCCCTGCTGGCAATAAGGCGAACAGTTCACAAGGACCAATTTAGAGGGGGCAAGCATTTTGAAAACACAGCTGTTCATACAAAGCTACCTTTCAAAAACATCAACTGAAAGAGCACTTCTCAGTTCTTGTCCTTACAACTACTTTGAGCAGTTCTATGATAGAAATCTGGAAATGTCACTAACCAAAAATTGGGCATGAGACACTTTATACCTCACTTGATTTCAGTTGCACCACTTAGGGTTTTTTTGGTTTTCTAGTTACACCACTTAGCGTTTTTTTGGTTTTCTAAGTGTTGATTACGGAAATATACAGACTTAACTTTGAACATTTAATATATTTCTGATAATTTTAGAAGTAATTTTATTCTTGTTTGTTCTGTAGTCAAAACAAAACCAGTATGTTTCCTTGGGGATTTTTTTTTTTTACAGCACAATTAATACAAAGGTGCACTATCTTATATATTTGACCTATTTCACAAACTGACACAGAAATCTGGGGGGTTTTCCCCTCTGGAATAATGCAAGTGGAATGGTTTTACTGAAATATGTAGAGAAATTTTGTGACTGAGACTACAAGTTATTTCAAAGCTCAAAAAGGTAATATAATAGATTTTATATGTAACAGAATTGGTATTGAAACTAAATATTTCTAGAAGTAAGCTCTATTAACTGATCTGATACAGTTGCTGAAAATTATATCAGCTCTGTAAAAACGGAAAGCATTTCAGCTAGCATATGTTGTCTTGCTTTCATTCTACTCTCTAGAGCAAAGTGTTTCATTCTGTTTCTTTTTACAGATACAAATTAACAGTTCACTGTAATATGCTCTTGATTTTTTATATTCTCACATATAGCTAAGATTCAGTCTTACATTGAAAGCTAAATGAGAAATTTTGGAAATCTATGTGTTTCTGAGGTGTTCAACTTGGGCAGCTGACAGTATAAGTTGATAGTTGAAATGTTAGTCTAGGTTGAAAATATCAAAAGTATCTGAAATATCTGGACATTTTTGAAAAATTTGACTAGGGGTCTCTGTTGGAAAATTGACTAATTTTGGAAATCTGCTTTACTATTTTTATAATGATTGATTTTTAGAACTTCAGGCTGGCCCTGAGTAGCATTACATGCAAGATGTAAGGGAAATGGCAAACTTACTGATATTTAACTCTAGAAGTAATTGGCAATATCTGAATAATTACTTCAGCACATGTATTTATATTTATTTTGTGAATACCTCCTTTTCATTTTGTTCCTTACCTGGATTAAATTTACCTGAGGGAAAGCCACAAGCTTAAAATGTTTAATATGACTGTAAAACAGGACAAGTTCTCATGCCTTAGACTATTAAAAGAATAACAAGATTTTATACATCATAAGAAGTTTTTTATATCTGTGGGCTTCAAGATTACTTTATTTACCTTTTCTCTCTCACTGTGTACTGTTGTGTTCTTGTGTACCGTATCTTAATGGAGTTTAAGAGATATCAGAAGAATTATCACCACATACAATTTATCAAGATCTTACTGTGGTTTACATTCTTGTATCAATAAAAAATTACATTACAGTATTTTGAAAAACACTGCAGTATATTAAAACTTAGAGGTTTGATATTACAGTATTCAACATAAATGTGATGAAAGCAAAAAGTAAAATGGAAGCCAAAGGAATGTTTGCATATATTAATTTATTACATATGCTATTGTAGAATAACTTTTCAAAGGAAGGATGGAAAAGATATAACACTTGTTTTCCAGTCTTTTTTGGCCATGGAATGGCAGAAAACTGTGGGACTACCTGTATGTGGAGTAAGGTGTTTGTCAATCAAAATCAAAGAGCTTAATAGAAACACAGTCAGGTCTTCTATACTACAGTATCACGAGTCTTACCCTTCCCCTGTGAAGCCCTCCTTCCACGTTGATTGGCAGCTCATTAATATGCAAATTTACCCTGTTTCGGCACTGCCGTGATGGGGGCGTGCCGACGCTGTTTCGGCACTGCCGTGATGGATATCGTTGTTTGTGTCAGTGCTTCCTGGTGCCTGCAGCCACCCCACAATGGGAAAAACCCCTCTTCCACTCGGCTGGGGACACAGGTGCAGGGAGCTGCTTGCACCGCTGTCCTAGTGCCTCTCTGGGTGGGTAGACCTAGTCTCTCTATACTCAGGGTATATGTGGTGTCTGGTCTCAGACACCAGGTCTACCCCAAGAAATTCTAAAGCATCACATCTAACCTGAGAGTGTGTAAATCTTTCATAACTGCATGAAGGCTGCACGGGAGCAAGGTGGGCGGCGCTTGAGCCAAGCTGAGCCGAGCCCTGCCCAGCCAAGCCAAGCTGCTGTGGGAGTGGTGCGTGCCCAGCTCGGCTCCAGCGTGGCGCACCCGTACGCCCTGGGTTGCCACGGTGGCATGGCCGCCCAACCGAGATCACCACGGCAGCGCGACCGCCCACTCTGGATCGCCACAGCAGCATGCTCGCCCTGGGGTGGCCATGGGGGAGAGGAAATTTGCATATTCATGACTGCCTACTTTGAATATTCTTGCATGTCAGGTTGTGCATGTGCAGTCCCAAAACAGGCCTCCTTAATTGCTGCAAAATCATGCTGCTAAGACATGAAGCTGCAATATGGGGGGCACAAAGTGGAAGAGGGCCACTGTAGTGGTTTTGTTACTGTTATTAATTATTACTGTTATTACCACTGTAGTGGTTTTGTTACGGTTATTAATATGGTAGCAGCAGCATCACTGTGCATTGGAATGATAGCTGTGGATCAGGACCACATCACATTGAGTCCTCTCTCACTACTAAACAAAACTGTACTTTACTTCATGAAACATAAAATTTAAGTACAAGCAAAGGGACAAGCAATGATTCATACAGGGCAAGAAGAAATAAGTCACTGTGACAATTTTTGGAAATCCATGGGTTTATTCTTTTCCTTTAACTGTAGTTTAGTAGTTTACTCTCATGATCCCATCCTGCATTACTTCTCTAGGCACTGATTTTAAATTTTCCTTCTGTTGTTCTGTCTCTTACGTACTTTTAGCTTTTAATTGTACACTCTCTAGTCATTGAATACATCTGCCCTTTTCACAAATGTCATAGCAAAAGACAAAAAGTTACTTACACAAAAGAATTAATCATATCACTAATTAAAGTTACCACAAATTTTTTTACTTCTCCTAATATTAAGTCCACTGAATAATTTTTAGGCTTTTTGTTGGGTTTTTTTAGTAAGCAGAGATGTTAGAAAATTATGTTTATATGACAAGAGAACGAAGTTCAATGGAAGCTGCATATTTCTTTACCATTTTTGTTCTAATCTGTTGGTTTTGGTCTAATTTCTCATAAGTTATTCCAAATCCAATTGCAATATACATATATTTAATAAATGTTCATTAAACTATATGTAAAAATTATATTCATTAGATGAAGGAAATTAAATCTTGAAAAGGATCTGTACTGATTTTATTTTTCTTGTTAAATCAGACATTGAATGTATAATTCTCATGCTTTTATCTGAAGATGTAATGTGTTCCTAGTATTACATATGTATTTTCTAGTTGTCAGAGAAAATAGCAAACCTACAATGTTACAAGTAGCTTCTCAAGAAACTTAGATCTTTGGTAACCTTTGTATAGTTCTTAGCCTTAGAAAGGTTTCACCGCACAACTTATTTTTTGTTGCCATTATACAGCAAAAGTGATGGCTGTAACTTGGGAAAATAATGTGTTAGTTTAATTTAGACTGATTCGTACATCTCCAGCTTCTTTTTGACAGTTGTCATGTTAGCAGTGGAGAAGCACATATTGGCAGTTACCTAGGCACATAGTTGGCAAGAGAGAAGTCACGTTTTGGATGTGGGTGCATGTACCCAGTTCCCATATGCTTCTAGCAGATGGCCAGAACTAAAGATTTGAGACCAGTTTTGGCTTGATTTTCTAGAAAGCTACTGTACCGATTCTGGGCATCTGTACATTTGACTAGTAAAATAAGCTAGCCAAAATCCAGCAATGCTT
The DNA here is from genome assembly GCA_013390025.1 of Pitta sordida. Taxonomy (NCBI): domain Eukaryota; kingdom Metazoa; phylum Chordata; class Aves; order Passeriformes; family Pittidae; genus Pitta; species Pitta sordida. The sequence continues at coordinate 120,547 of WEKX01025309.1, read as the reverse complement.
TGGTGAAATAGTTTTTTGGTTCCGCTCCCCC
>WEKX01025309.1:100650-110706 GCA_013390025.1 Pitta sordida | reverse complement strand
TGGGGGGGGAGTGGCGTGGGGTTTGGGCTGTGGTCACAGCAGCCGCTCAGAAATGGTTCCCATTTCTTGCCTGTGCCAAGACAGACTACGGGAAGGAGCAAAGAATTGTCCTCAGCACTTCAGAGTTCTGGGGGGTGGAGCAATGGGCGTGGCCTGTATGCATATTAAGGACCTGCGAGTTTAGTGTTTCGCGATGGACTTGGCCTGTCCCTTTCCTCGCGATGGAGGGGCATATAACTGTATTGGTTTCTCCTGAAAGTACAGTTAGAGCAAATATTGCTTATATAAGAACTAAAGTAACAAATGGATTAACATTCGCTGACTTGAATGCTAACATACAGATAGATTGTACAACATGCAACCTGTGTGTTGTTGAGTGACTTTGCATATTTGTACCAACTGTATCTAAATGTAATAAGATTGTTATAAATTCTCATGAGTTGGTGGAAGATTTGATGCCCTCAAATAACTAATCTGAATATTTCTTAGTAGAAATTAAATTTTATCTACTCTACTCATGCTTGTCATAGAGGTATAGATTATAGCTTATTGGTACTTCCATCCTTGATAATTGTTTTGCATCTCACTGTAAAGAACTTGGTTGAATACATGCATAACATACTAGAATTGCCATCAAGCAAATTATTCCTAATTAATGTTTTGCCTCTTTATGCTATGCAAAACAAAATTTCCCCAATTAATTTACAATTTATTACTCTGTGTTGTGTCCCAAGGGAATGCAAAAAAATTCTGTTTATATGTTCCCTCCTATTCTGTTTCTGTAATTTGATTAAGCTAAGCATCAAAAGAATCCAAAGGGAAGCATATGCTCTTAGCAGTAATGTCTGAGGCACTTTTGGCTTGAATGTTTCCCAAAGCCAAAATACAGAATTAGGAACCAATCCAAGAGGTTCCTATGCTGCCAGACCTTTTCAAACTTTCTAACCTGTTCAGGACTTGTACATGTTCTCATTTTGCTTGTCAGTCTAATAGTATAATTTGCAGGTGTCATCAGCCTGAGAGAAGAGATCCTCACCCACCTGGTGGCAACCTCTCCTCAGGTAGTTGTAAACAGCAATTAGGTCGCCTCTGAGCCTCCTCTTCTCCAGGCTGAACAACCTCAGTTCCCGTAGCCACTCCCCATAGGGCTTGTCCTCCAGTTCTTTCACCATCCTTGTCGCCCTTCTCTGGACCCTCTCAAGCTGCTCAACATCCTTCTTAAACTGGGGAACCCAGAACTGCACACAGTACTCAAGATGAGGTCTGACCAGCGCCAAGTACAGGGGAAGGATAACTTCCCTAGTCCGACTGACCACACTGTATCTAATACAGGCCACGATGCCATTGGCCTTCTTAGCCACCTGGGCACACTGCTGGCTCATATTGAGTTTCCTGTCAATCATTTTCCTTGAGGTGTGTTCATTAATGGATAACATCTGTTGGCTCCCTTTATAGCATCCTGGTTATTTGGTACTACTAATGCAAGACATCTCCTCATAAATTATATAGGGCCTTGACATGTAACAGAGAGTTCATTCATTGTGGAATTTTTACTTTGAACTAATCCATAACATTTAACAGATGATGGAAGCCCTACGAGGAGAGGTTGAAGGATCTGGGTCTGTTTAGCCTAGAAAAGAGGAGGCTCAGGGGTGACCTTATTGCTGTCTATAACTATCTAAAAGGAGGTTGTAGCCTGGCAGGGGTTGGTCTTTTCTCCTTGGTCTCGTTGGTTGGGACAGGACGAGAGGTCATAGTCTTAAGCTTCAGCAGGGAAAGTTTAGACTTGATACTGGGAAAAGGTTTTTTACTGAAAGAGTGATCCGGATGTGGAATGGGTTGCCCGCAGAGGTGGTTGAGTCACCAACCCTGGAGGTGTTCAAGGGGAGGCTGGACGAGGTGCTGTGTGATATGATCTACATATAGATGATAGGTTAGTTGGATTATAGGTTGGACTAGATGATCTTCCAGGTCCTTTCCAGCCTTATCTATACTGTGATACTGTGATACTGTGAAATTGTAGATCTACATGATGATTATAATAGTATCATCAGAGAATCATAGAACAGTTTGGATTGAAAGAGACCTTAAAGGTCATCTTTTTCTAACCCCTCTACCGTAAGCAGTGACACCTTCCAGTACACCAGGTTTCTCAGGTCCCTGCTGTGCTTTCGAAGATGATATCCCATGCATCATAAAAGAAGTTCTAAAAAGTTTACTTGTTTGTTATAGACTTCTACAAGAACTCTAGTTAAAACAAGAATGAAGAAAACAACTGTAAGGTTGGACAGATTATACATTTTTCTCCATACAGCTCTTAATCTTTGTTTTTAATTTGCATATAAGCAATTAAAAAAATGGAATTGGAAAATATATACAACTACTCTAATATGCTTTCTTAAATGTGAGAAAATACTTGTACATGTTATGACATGTATTTCCCAATTTTCTGTGGTGCTGAGAGATATTGATACAAGTGCACAGTATTATTCTTTTATTGGCTGCTCTGTACCTCAGAAATAAACTGAGTAACATGTGGCAGTTGCTAGGGTAACTAGTTTTTGCATTTTGCAGAAAAAGTCCAAGAATAAAACACGTGTAAATCGGCAGTATTTAAAGGAGTATCATATGCAGTCATATTCTCGATTTGTTCTTTTTGGTTTTGCTCTTTAGTATTTACTTAACAATGAATTAGATCTACTTAATCTTTTAACTTGAATTNTTGGGAGGGGTCATGAAAGACCTTTCCCTCTTGTGAGAGAGAGAGAACTTTATGGAAGGGCAGAGAGATGGTTCCTACCCTGGATCTGTTCAGAAATACCAACCTGCCTGGTTTACCCCTACCCTATGTTCCCCCTTTTCCTCCTGGTGGAAAAGGGAATATTACATCTATTGTAAGAGAAGGAGGGGTGGGGGGAGAAAGGTTGCCTTCTAAATGATGCTTCCCTTGCAGTTCTGAGCTTGTTAGTTAGAAAATAAACCCTTTATGTTCTTTATTTATAGTTTTGCCTTGCTTCTTTTGCCTGTGACCAGTTTTATTTTATTTTCCAGTTTTATTTTCCAGTTGGTTTTTTTTTTAGTTTTCTCCTTCAGGAGAAGTTGGGGTGGGTCTCTGGCATCCAGCCAGGGTCAAACCACGACATCCCCATACACTTGTATTTTGCATGGCTCAGGAAGACATTTAAGCATTCAGCTGCTAAGCTTAAACTGGTTTTTGCCCTGTCAAACTACCTAGATTTACTGTCAATAAGATATAACTGTAGTTGCTGCAAGTGCTGATCATGTTCGCTGGGTATGATTATCAGGATGTGTAAGCAGAAATGAAATCGAATTTTAAAAGTTGTCCTTTTTACTTTTAGTATGACTTCCTGTAATTGGTCAAATTCCATTAAGCATCTATGTTGAATATGACTGTCGGAGTTAAAAGCCAACCAGCATTTAGAAAGATATGATTTTGTTGCTCTCACAAGAGTCCAGTTGAGGATTAGAACAGGAGTTCTTACTAAGACAAACCTTTCTGTGCTTGTTTTAGAAAATGTTTGGTAATAAATTGTGCGAGTTGATGCATAATGAGAAATACAGTCTTCTTACAAGAAGAAATAATTTTATAATGAATCATTAGCATTTTGGTTAGAGTTACATTCAAGTACTTTACCCCAGTGAATACTAACAAGCAGCCTTTGTCTGGCAAATATAATGATCATAGATAGGAAATATATACGTAACACTATATAGGTATTATTTTGGTGAAATTCTTCTTTTTAAACTTCTTTGTCCTTCATACTTTTGAGTTTACTGGATGGCTGTGCTGGAATATTTACTTAACGAGTTGATATAATACCAGTGATTAATATCAGCAATAGAATGTACTTTTTTCAGAAACATTTTTCTTTAAAACCATTATTGATTTGTAACTTTTACTCATGCTAAAGAATAGAAATGCAAACTATCTGCACAGGATGGTTCTAATATGAGAAAAATACTTTAAGGGCCTTCCTAACCCTCCCGGTAAACTTGGTACGAAGTAAATCTCAGGACAATGATTTTATGCGCATGCAGAATTTATAACTGAAAGGGCTGTCTTATGTTATCTGATGATAACATTAGCACAAAGGCTGGAATTTAGTACAGCAGCTTATTTCTGCTCTACTTTACACTCCAAGACTTCAGCAAACTTACATATAGTATTACAGTGATTCAAGTTTGTCATCCTTTGCACATTGCTGTCTTTTTTCAGAAATTGTGACTAAAAATGGTGTTCATTTAATCACCTGTACAAGAGTACTCTTAATTTTAGGCAACTCTAATTGACCAGTTTGTGTTACTTAAATTACTCTGGTAGAAGTAATTATTGGATGAATCTTGATATTGGAGATAACTATGAGAAACTCAGCACAAATAAAAGCTTCAAACTGACAGGTTTTCCCAACAGAATCATGAAACTCCGTGCAGGATTATAACATATAAAGAGTGAAACAATTTAAATATATTCACTGCATAGGAAGTGAAAGCCAATGTTTAATACTTAATATGGAGTGGCTATTATGCTAATTCTAATTCATGGTTACTATCACTTTTCAAAACTGTATATAGAACTGTCGTATATTCAGTCCCGTCTGTGGAAAACACTGAACATCTGGCTGAGCAGAAATACACAGATTACAAATTAATACAGTAATGTTTCAGGGAATGATTCTCTCTTACTAGAAAATAGTTGTTTTCTGTTAACTGAATAAATGCAGTGTGTTATTTAAAAAAAATTTTAAAAGCTAGGGCATTAAACCATTTTTAGTATCCTGCTAGGACATAATCAAATTGCCTTTCACATGGTAGGTAATAGCAAAGCAAATATTGCCTTGTGAAGAAATTGAGTTTTATTTCCTTTAGCAGTCTAGCAGTCTGCCTTTTCAGAATTTTCAACTCCGTACAACTAGTTCAGAGACATGCAACAGTGCTCTTCACCTCTAGGAACATCTAAGTTCCTTTCATTTGATGCAGTCATACCAAGACGTCTATGCAGGCTCTGATGGCAGTGATGCTGTAGATCGTTACCCAAGATAAGGTGGGCAAAGGAGAAAGCCTTCCTACTGAGAGGGTTGTGGCATCATGGGATAGACAAGTTGGAAGGGACCTCAAGAACTCTCTAGTCCAAGGTCCCACTCTAAGCAAAGTCTGCTGTTATGCCAAATAAACTCATAGAAGGTAAAAATCAAATTCTGGAGTTTCTTACTACTTGATATGCAGGCGTTATTAATCCTGTCCTTTGACCATTCAATTGCACATAGATCATGGTGGCTTCAATACTGTGCTTTGACATGCCAAACAAAATCTCTTTTAAGTAATGCAAATGCAAATTTACTTTTTATGGAATTGAACATTTTCCACAACCATGAGTATTGATTACTCTTTATTGCTTCTGTTCAAATATATACATTGCAATTAATGATGGACTAGATGACTTCCACAGAATTTACTCCAGTTTTTTGAAGTTTGGGTAACATCTACGTGAAAGATTAAATGGCAGCATAGTGGATTTATAAACAACTTTTGTATTATGGATTTTTCCAACCCTTAAAAGTGCAAAAGATATTTCAGTATGAAACAGAAGGCCAGGATCTCCAACTATGCCAGTTCCAAGTATGTGATTCTAGATCCTTTAATTGAACTGAAATGACCAGGGATCCTAAATGTAATTAATAATTTGGAGAATGAATAGGTAATTTAACATTTCAGCATATAAATCTCTGAAATGGTAAATTCTAAGTTTGTGAATTCACCACTGTAAATGCATAAAAAGCATAAAAAGCCAATTTTTATAGACAGCCTTTCCTTTGAATACTTGGGAGAATTAAGGTAAACTTTTGCTGCTGTTAGTTATAGGAACACATCCTTGATGTCTAGGCTTCTTGGACAAGCTTTTTACTTTCTTCATTCATTTATCAAAAAATACATTAAAGAGTAAATTTAGTGAGCTTAAAAAAATTTATTTCTCACTTTGCTTTTCCTTAGTGCATTAATTATGGTAACTCATAAAGCAATATACACATAATCATATTCCATTTACTCACACGTGATAAAATAGTAACATAAACATTGATGTCCTTTGTGGAAAAATGTTTACTACAGACAAGTGAAATAGAAATAGCAGGAAAAAGTTACAGTAAAAACAATGTGTTTCCATTTTGAAACATAGATTTAAAGTCTATGAGTTATATTTCAAGGTAGGGTTCATATAAAATATCAGAGTCTTACTTCTCCTCATCAAGATTGACAATATGCTAGTATTGTTCCTAAATATTACTGTTCTCTCATACAGAGAAACCAAAGTGCACAATAATTGCCAAATGTTGGGTATAATTCTGCTTAAGTAAATTCCATTTGACCAGAAGTTGAAAACTAGATTTGTTTCTAGGGTGTGTCAGGCTGTAAGACTTGAAAAACAACTTTCCTAGGCAACTTTCCTAGTTTCCTTGAAACTACGATTTCAAGTCTTTGCAAGTGTCTAGGTAGATTTTCCATTATCAGAAATCTTGTTTTTCAGAAAGTCTTGGATTTCCATATAGGTGCTTTAGATAAATAGGCTAGACCATAACATGAATAATAATTTGGATTACTCTTAACAAGAAGAAAAGTTGTCAAGGAGTATTTTTGCCTTTTCTTTTTGGAATGAGTGGAAATGAAGCAACATGGTGAATTATGTGTTTCTGGATAGAAAAGAGCTGAAAATATCAAAAAGCAGAGAGAAAAAGCATTTACAAGTCCCTAGTGCATCTGTTGACTTCAATGTGAATTTGACCGGTTACCACAAATAGAAGTAAAATCGTAATATAAATATGTCAGTCCTAAGGACCAACTCTGAAAGGTTTCTGGATTGTTCTGTCTAGTATGGAAATATTAATGGTAATACAGTAATCCCTTGCTACATTGCGGTTCACCATTCACAGCTTCAATACATTGTGTTTCCCCCTCCTTTCACCGTCCCCGCTTTACCATATTTACCATATTAACCACTACTTCACAAATTTTGCTTATCGTGACATCTCTCTGGAACCAACCTCCCACAATATTTGAGGGATTACTGTAATTTCATTTATTTGGTTTTAGTTGATAATTCTCTTATAGTTACTTTTACACAGAACGTTTTGAAAACAATGTAAAGGGAAAGTGGGAACAAACACAATTAGCAGAAAGTCAAGAAGAAATAAAGGATAACAATTTCTGTGAGGCTCCCACAATTTTGATCCAGTTCAATTTTATTGAGGTACACTTGACCTTCTTTTTTGCAGTACTGTGGATCTGGTCCCCCCTGAAAAGCCCTCCGTCTGCATATTTAGCTCATTAATATGCAGATTTTCACCACCCCCTTGCATCACCTGTCTCAGCCCCATCATGCTCCTTCGCTGTTTCAGCAGCACCTTACTGGGTGTTGTCATTTGTGTGGGCTCTTCCTGCGGCCTGCGGCCGCCCCACACTGGAAAAAGCCCTCTTCTGCTTGGCCAAGGAAGCTGGCACTGAGATGATGCTGTCTCAGGAACCTGCTCTTCTCCCGCTACGTTGGGGCTGTGTCAGCACTGCCACACTGTGTGTCGGTGTTTGTGTCTGCTCTTCTCCGTACCCACGGCCACTGGTAAAGGGAAGCTGTTGGCCAGGGAAGCTGTTGCTGGGATGGCGCTGCCTGAGACGCTGTCCTGGTGTCTCTCCAGGTGGGTACACCTGGTGTTGCCATACTCCGTCCAGTCTTGGACACCATATCTACCCTGAGAAAGTATTACACACCGTTTCTACCCTGGGAGTGCATAAATCTTTCATAAGTGTGCAAATCATCCCCAGGAGGGTGCAGGAGGACCGCAACGCTTGCAGACCTGCCACAGCCTGCTCACTCTGAGTGGAGCAGGGTGGGCCTGTCGCAGCCTCCTCGCTCCGAGTGGAGCGGGGTGGGCGTGGTGCAGGCAGAGCAGTGCACTGGTGGTATGGGCGTCACAGCTTGCGGGGTTACAGTTATACCCCGTTGTTCGCGAGGAATGGGACAGGCCGTGAGCCTCACGAAATGCTAAACTTTGTGACTGTGTCTGCTTGCAGCCCAAACCCCACACCGCTGCTCCCCCCCAGCCCCCCAGCCTGGCCCAGTCCCGGTGCTTGCGCCAGCCCCAGGGGCCCTGCGCTGGCCCGCACGTGCTCGCCCTGTCTCCATGGCGGGGAAGGGGTGTCCCTGAGCTCTGGTCGGCATTCTTGGATCCTGGAAAAACCTTAACTTAGCAACATTGTGACACCCTGTGCTGCTTATGGCAGGGGGGTGGGTGTCTTTATCAGAGTTTCTTTCCCTTTAACATCCACGAGTACCGGCAGAGGCAGTGCTGCCTGGGCTTTGACTGGGCTTTGAGTAACGAGAAATGGCATGTCTTGTGGTGGTGCTGCTCTGGGTCTCAGTGGAGCTCATAGGAGACACACAGGACCGGGTCAGGGACTGGGGCATGGTGCCGCAGGGCTCTAAACACCATTGAGAGCTGGAGAGACTACATGCCCCTGCGCTGCATGCCCTCCCCGCCCCGACCCCGGTGTGGCGTCCGTGGGTGGGGTATGGCACGGGTGGGGACCGCTCAGCGTGGGCCCGATCACCAGGGTCGGGAGTGGGGGGGGAAGCAGTGTGGGATTTGGGCTGTGGGAGTGCAGTCGCTGCAGCCCGGAGAAGCCCACGGGGTGGGGGAGGTTGGGGGATTGGGTCTGTATCAGAGTTTCTTTCCCTTTAATATCCACCAGTCCCAGGAGTGCTGCCCATAAGGTCCCAGAGGGCGGGGGAACAGAAGCCCCTTCCCAGCACACAGAGCTTGCCCCCTCTCACTTGCCTCACTTTCGTGGGGCAGTTTCCCGGGTCAGGGGAAACTGTGTCAGGGGCACGGTGCTGCCATTGTGAGACCCCTCTCCACAGGGCGGGGTGAGTCCCGCCCCACAGGCACTGCAGCACCGCACCTCAGCAGAGCAGAGCCACTGCGCATGTGTCGGCCCGGGGCCCTCACAGACCGCTGAATCAAAACTGCGAGAAATTTGCTTTGCAACTGGGTGGGGTCGTAATGCAGAGGTCGCAATGTACTGTAATTGGAATGTTCATGACTGTCAGTTTGCGCAGGTGCAGCCATGAATGCCCCGCAACACGGACTTCCTCAATCATGGAAAAATCATACTGGGAAGAAGTGGATCCACGAATGGGGAACTGTGAAGTAGAAAGGGTTGACTGTATTTGAATATGTCAGAAATCACCAGCTATACACACTATCAGAAAATTTAAAGATACAACAGAGGGCAATTAATGCTTTAGAATCTTCTGCCAAATTGTGTGATTTGTACTTGATCAGGTTTTCTTTTATTTATATCTAAAAGTTGGTTTAATGCACTTTCTTTTTTTTTTTTTTTTTTTTGTTGTAGTTAGGAGTAAGAGAACGTATGNCACCGCTGCTCCCCCCCAGCCCCCCAGCCTGGCCCAGTCCCGGTGCTTGCGCCAGCCCCAGGGGCCCTGCGCTGGCCCGCACGTGCTCGCCCTGTCTCCATGGCGGGGAAGGGGTGTCCCTGAGCTCTGGTCGGCATTCTTGGATCCTGGAAAAACCTTAACTTAGCAACATTGTGACACCCTGTGCTGCTTATGGCAGGGGGGTGGGTNTTTTTTTATTTTTGTTGTAGTTAGAAGTAAGAGAACGTATGTTATAAAATGAAAGAGTACCTGCTACAGAATCAATAGTGGTATTTGATTTTATTATTTTTTAAATGCATGGAAACATCTGTACCAGTGTGAACAGAAATGTTTTGGCTCTCCTGACTGCTACTGAAATGGAGCAGTGATGAGCATATTGTCCAAGTGTACTAGGACTTCACAGAATTGNGGCTCTAAACACCATTGAGAGCTGGAGAGACTACATGCCCCTGCGCTGCATGCCCTCCCCGCCCCGACCCCGGTGTGGCGTCCGTGGGTGGGGTATGGCACGGGTGGGGACCGCTCAGCGTGGGCCCGATCACCAGGGTCGGGAGTGGGGGGGGAAGCGGTGTGGGATTTGGGCTGTGGGAGTG
>WEKX01025309.1:87701-100453 GCA_013390025.1 Pitta sordida | reverse complement strand
AGTAAGAGAACGTATGTTATAAAATGAAAGAGTACCTGCTACAGAATCAATAGTGGTATTTGATTTTATTATTTTTTAAATGCATGGAAACATCTGTACCAGTGTGAACAGAAATGTTTTGGCTCTCCTGACTGCTACTGAAATGGAGCAGTGATGAGGATATTGTCCAAGTGTACTAGGACTTCACAGAATTGTCTGACTTGGAAGGGACTCACAAGGATCATCTAGTTATTGAATGGCCCATATGGTGATTGAACCCACCAGCCTCTAACCTGCTGAACTAGCAGGTGTGGACTTGTCCTGAAGCATGGGTTCACATCAGGTTTAGGTATAAAAACATATTGTTTTATAGATAACACCACTGAAATATAGAAGTAAATTCATTACATTGAAATGACTCCATGCAGTAATATCCAAGGTGATTGCTTCCTGTCAGAGTGAGTATAGACTTTGTATGTGTGCCCCATCATGCAAATTACACTTGTGTGGAAGCAAAAAATGTAGGAATATTTCTATGCAGTTCCTCGGATTTACTGACTCTTGTTTTTGCCCAGGAAAGCTAGAGTTCAGCGGTCTGGAGGAACAAGTACTTTCCCTTATGTGTTTTTGGAGCTTAGAGTGTAACCTTGGATTAGCATGCTTAACATCCTTTTTGCCTCTTACTGCACAGTAAAAGTGAAATGACTGAAACTGTCTGACACAATATTGATGATTGGATAATCTATATCAGAGCAACATTCAGAAGTGTATGTTACCTGAATTATACATTCTGGGTGAAATTGCTATTCGGACAAACAATTCTATCTTAACAGATGTACAATTGCCTCATTTTGTCTTCTCTTTGCTCATAAAGATACCTCTATAAACTGGTATAATGGTCATAAATCATTCCATTTCTCTCAAGGGCTGTTGAGTTCTAGCCTTGTATTTGGGCTTACCAGGAACTAACTGGCTAAACAAAATTAAGTAAATATTGAAATTACTGTATTCTGAAAGTGCAATGAACTAGCAGCTGTGCAGTTTCAGCTGTCATTTTAGAAAGTTAACATGGTGCATCATGCAACAAACTGAATATATCGATAATCTTTTAGTGTTATACTTAGAGGATAACCTAAGTCATTCGGTTTGGTTATAAAGGGGTATTAAATAGGAGTTGTGTAGATAATATCTCTCAAGCTACAGTGGTAATGATGCATCACTTGACTGTAATTTTACTTTTTATACTGAAAGGCTTTTTTATATTTGTTTAGAATTTGATAACGGAAAATATTGCAATTCATAAATTGTATTGTTTCATAAACATGCTTTTGCAGTGTAGAGGGAAGAAGAATTTTTACAGCACTGCCTGATTTCTGTATGGGACACATAAAAGAGAACAGTTTAGTATTGTGTGTTGGGTTGGGAGCTTTGTTACACAGAAAAGAGATTTTTCTGGAAGGCTCAGCTCCCATGTGAGCCTTGGCCAGACTAGGCTCTCCTGCTTCAGCTCCTTCCATGTCATGGAACATTGACATGGCTGGTGTGGAGAGCTCAGCAGGTAATTCTGCACTCCACTGTAATGCACTTTGGTGAATTAGCTCACTGCTAAGTGTCATCTGCAGAAATTACTGATGCTTGACATGACCTCTAGAGAAAGCTGCTTTCCAGAGGGGAGAGGAAGTTCAGTGACTTGAGAGAACCTGGCAACAGGAATGAGCTTGGGGTGAAGAAACAACTGTGTCTATTCTTTCTATTACAGCTACTATGACACTTACTAAAATCTTTGAGAAAAGTTTCTGTTTTCACATAAATATTATTCCCGTCAGGATAAAAAATTTTATTAGGTCTTTAGGTACAGAATAAAATGTATAAATACGATGTAAATAGCAACACTGTTTTCAGCAGAGATGTGCTACTATTCTAAAGCAGAAGACATTTGTGTTTATCCTTATTCAAGGAACAAGTTCCATATTTGCACTTATGTAAATGCCTCCCAAATCAGGGACATATTTCTTGTGCTATCTCAAATAAGTATGATTTTTTTTGTTTAGCACCATGATGACAAAGCTAACCAACTTGTTTGCTCTGAAACTCTCAAGACCACACTAGAAGTGCCCTAGTAATGTCTGACTATTATGTTGCCTTTGGAAAGACTTATTGGGAGTCATCTCTCATCCAGGATGATGGTATAATAGCAGGCTATAGCATAGAATATTACAGTGATTTTTAAAATATCTCAGTGCACAACTTTACTCCTGGTTGTTTGTTCTATTATCCCATGTTTATTTTGGTTTATTAGTCTGTAATTTATTCAATAAGTAATTTCTGAAATGGTCTGATTCCTGGACAGAGAATTGTGTAACAAATATAGTTTTTCCTTTTTTCTTGTTTTTTTTTTCATGCTTGTACTTGGATATCCAGGGATTTTTGGTACATCTAAACTTAAGATTTTAATCTTTTTTTAATACTGAAAATTATGGAGACTTTAGGGTGTTTCCTGGCAGACTAGTAGCTATTTGAAAAACAAGAAACTTCTGGTAAAAGACTCTTGGAGTAATACTAATAATCAGTAGACATTTTGAAAAAATATTCCCTGTAGCATTTCATTCAGCTTTGCAATGTTTACCTCTAAATACAGATGCTTATGCAGAAAATAGAACTGCTAAATGGTTTCTTATGTGACAATGATGTCAAAAAACATTTCCCAGTTTGTCTGAGTCTGTGGAAGTTGAAAGCAGAAAAGAAGAAAGAATTGTTTTCTAGTCTAATAGAGGGGTCAATAGACTACCATCAAATTCAGGGCAGATATTTGAATGAATTTCAGAAATACAGCTACTGAATATAAATAATGGGAATAGAGATCTTCTTTTCTTTGAACTAGAGCGTTCCTGCTTGTGGCCAAGCTGAAAGAGAGGGATTTGTATTGAGGTAAATATTTTGTGGAAAAGAAATACAGTGATCCCCTGTCACTCGCGGGCTGTTGGGTTTGGTCCTTCTCACGTGAGTCTTGGAATCCACAAAGATAGCGACCCTGCTATGTAGTCAATATGCCATACCCGTAGCCACGCCTCATCCCTGAATAAAGTCTCGAGGACAGTCCTGAGAGCAGGGCTTGTTTCAGATGTCTGGCTATGCTTGCCATGCCAGTGGGGGGGCCCAGGCCTGGGGCTGGTTGTGCTCACCATGCGAGAGATGGGGGGGACTGAGGATGTGGAGGATCACTGTATTTCTAAATGAAGGATAATTTTTTCAAGGATACACTGTAAAAAAATTGTGTTCATAAAATTTAGTTTTGCTTTGCAGAAAATCACTATGTAAGTTTGGGAATGCTAGGGGCGAGGACATGTCTGTAGCTTGTATTATGGCTGTTTTATTATACAACACTATCTTCCATTTATAAAGAATAGGAAATCCTGTTGGGAGAGGGTAATTGGATCAATTAAAATTGTGAAAATAATTTGTATTTTGCCCTCATGAAAATCTTCTTTCTCATCAGGTGTCACATTCAGCTACTCCACAAAGAACCCAAAGAGGAATAACCTTACTGACATTCATACTGGATATAAACCTTTATCAGTTCAGGTCATACTAATTTATTGCAGAAACATTGATGAAATAATTTTTAGATTTTATACACAGCACTGAGGGTCATACTGTTTATTTAAGTAAGTTCTTTATGAACTATGCCATTTCATAATAATGGCTTTTTCACAGTTTGTGGACTGGTCAGTTGAATAAGTAAAAGGCACAGTAATTCCTTTTTACATTACAGTTGTAATGAGAAGTATTGATTTTTCTCTTAATACTAATGTGTTTAACGACCTATCTAATGACATCTGTCACTACTGTTTTTTCTCAAATTCTACTGGCATTTTCCTTTCAGTAAAGTATTTTAATTACTTGTTGTGTTGTTAGAATGAGAATTAATATTCTTTTAAAAGTACTATGAAGTCTTGTAGAAAACTTATTCTATTAAAAAACAAATAATTAGAAGGTGTCTGATTTTCGGTCTTCAGAAAAACTTTAGAAAGTGTCCATTCTTTAGTCCTCAGAAAATTTTTCCTTGAGTACTACATGTGAAATTGGTTTTTCATTGTCAGCTTTTGCTATGTGATATCAAGTAGAGTCTGTGGAATTTGATGTGGAAGGGTTTGTTAAGGTAGTTTCTGACAATGCCTCTCTCAAGGGTTTTGTTCTTCTTCAGCTTTTAACGGTACGGTCTGAAGAAAGACTATATGAATTAACTAAAATGTTGATGTACCATAGATCACTAAAAACATACACCTATAGCTCAGAAAAGGTTTCATTTTTTGTCTGTGGTGAATTTTCTTTCAGAAGGTAGGTGGAGCTTGTTTTGAAAAACTCTTTTTCTACTGCTTATTTTCTATTGTTTTGGTGCTCTAAAACTTGGCTGTTAAACACCAGTATAACTAGTTAGAGTGGCTGTCACTAAGCAACAAAGCTTTTGGTTTTCTTGTAGAATAATTACTAATATAATAAAGGTTAGGGTGAGAGTGAAGCAAATGGCTCCAACACTGCTAGATGGTTTGCTCTCACTTGCAAACACTTAATTTTGTTTCTTAGTATCAAGGGAGAGGTGATCAGAAGTGATTTGCAGTATGTGAGCATTTTCATGAGCTGCTCAATGTTGATCAGCTAACAAAGATGAATACAAGATATTTATATATCATATTTTTGATCTTTATTAGAGGTTAGCAACATTTCCTAGTTCACCTGGTCTAATTCTCACTCTCGCGCACTTCAGGGTATGCCAACAGGCATGCTCTGACGACATGCTCAGAGCTGCCACCCTGAAAGGCGGGACTTTGAGGTTACCATAACAACATCAGCCAGTCGTCTGACACTACAACATTATTGCAGGAGATCTGAGGGAGTATTAACCAAAATACAGTCACCATACATTTTCTCTGTTTTGCTGGTTAAGAGTGCCTATGCTATGTCTTAAGACGCTGCATCTACAGCATATTTTCTCTGTACACTTATGATTGAAATGGCCACATTTTTCTGAAACTCTTTGGCATATTTATGCAATATTTTAAAGTAGCACACTAGAGTATATGTGGCAAACCCCAATATGCACTAGTGTAAAGTTACTCAGATTTACTTATTTCTTCTTACATTAAAAATGTGTAAGGATAAAGATTCAGAAAAGCTGAGCAGGTAGCGTGGTATGCAGAAAAAGTTTCCTCTGAGTAGTCCTTTGCAAATATCATGAAGAGATCAGAATCAGGTTTTGTCTACTTATTGAATAGCACATTCTTTAAAAATTCAAACCTGGAGCTTGAAATTCTTGTTTTAACAATTAACATGCGCATGTAATGTGGATGAAAACAGGGTACTTAACTAATTACACCAAATTGTGTTTCATATAGTAAAGTAAGCCATATTGCTTTAAACCAATTTCATAGACCATCTGAAACAGGGGAAGAATGCTTGCCAAAAGCAGGAGCTAATACTTCAATACCTTTCATTTTGTACTCTGCAAAGAAAACCACTTCTTAAGCTCATTCATTTTCCAGAGGGAATGTCGAATGTTGGGGCATATTGTCAGAGCTGCTTTACTGTCACCATTTACAAAGGTCACCTGAATTAATTGACTTCTTACCATACATATTATTAAGCTACCCATTGCCTGACATTTTTTGGAAAGGTGGCAGACTTAAAGCCAGTGGCTATCTGTTGATGGTTGTTTCACAATGTTAGTTTCTCAAAACACGGTAACTCTAAAATTACGAGAAAATAATTACATTGCTGCAAAGGAACAAATTCTTTATGATGTTGTCCAGACTGTACAGGAGTATGGGGGTGGTGGAGAAAAAGGGGTAGGAGAAATAATCTAAATACTGACATGTTTTTAATACAGATATATGTACTAGTACCCTAAAAAGCAAACAAAAGCATGTAGGAAGATGCAGGTTGGGGTTTTTTTTTTCACTTTGAAGCATGAATTAGATAGGTAACCTGTCTTTTTTGTGGTGTAAAGTAAAATCTCTGTCTTTCATTGATGCATGAATCACAGATCCATGCTGATGTACTTTATTGAATGTGTTTTCATCTGAAGGGATATCAAGATAACATTAAACTGCATGAAAGAAATAACGTATACATGCATAAACATACTAGGCAACAGTAGTTCTAGCATGTTGATGTTGATTAAATTGATTTTGTTCTTTAAATTGATTAAATAGAAAATCACTGATTTTTTTCTAGCCCTCTTCATTTGCTGCGATGTCCACCCCATGTGTTGGGTTTTCTTCCTCAACAGCAGTGCTGGGCAAAAACTCCAGCTAGACAAGAAAACAAAGACATGGAAAGCAAAGACAAACAGTTCTGAGCTCTCCTATACTAGACCAAGCAAAGCTCTTACAGTGATGGATCAGATCAGTCTCCTTACATGTAAATATACTTTAGAGGCACCCTGCTGAGATCCGGTTAATTACCAGAGACGATTAGAACTCTTCTGCTTAATGCAATCCTTTTTACCTAACACGTCTGTTCCAGCTGCATCAGTAATCAGACATTCACACTGTCCCTTCTGACTGGAAAGCGGATGTTTTTAAGTAAAGTCATTTGCCACGATCCTTAAGATATAGTCTGGCAGAAATTCAATAACCGTTTGTGATATGCTCATTCAGCCTTGCTCCTTAGCGGTTTTTAGGTCCTGACTTAAACAGCATTTTCCTTAGTCCTAGCACTGGAGAGAAGAAAGGAGGGCATCCTGTATCATGTTTTATTGGTTTCAAAACACAGAGCAACTGTTTAGTTTGATTCTGCCCCTGAAACATCAGTGAAAAACATTCTTCCTTTATAATTTTTTATCCTTTTACATTATTTCAAGCTAGCATACGCATAAATCTGATACTACTGCAATCATATTTAGATTATGTCCGACATAGAAAGCAAGTTTCATTTGCATTTCTGTTCAGAAAGAAAAATGTGAAAATACGCTAATAAAATAACTTTACAAAAAGAAGAAAGGGGAAAGAATCTACAAGTTAAGATAGAACTCAGGGTGAAATTAAAAATAAAGAGGAACTTACCCTATTATAAGAGTAGTTTCAGAGCTGGAGGGGTTCTTGCATCTCAGTTATTTTGAATCCTTAGATCAGGTAGCCACATACTTGTATTAAAGCCAGAGTCTGAACAGATGTTCATACATGAATGTAGGGGTGTGAATCGGTGTCTAGCAGTCTATCATACAAAGATGTATCTATTGATATCCTATAACATGAGAGACTCCCTATGCTGGCAGCTGAGATCCCTTGCATTTGCCAGAGCGCTCTTCCTGACTGGCTGTCTGAGGCTCGCAATCCAGTGGAGAGAAAGTGGGGGGGAGACAGAGATGCTCACTAGCTGCTCTTATTTTTCCTTGTTTCCATGGTGGTTAGTGGTGCATCGTTCACCCCCTCGATTGTCATACTGACACGGTGCTGGCTGCTCAGCGGTCATTAATAACTGAGACCCTTCCAGTTCCCATAGAGGAGCCGATGCCTGCCGTGCCCAGATGCAGCGTACTACGCGCGGCTGCGTTGGCTGGGTTGGCCGTGGGAAGCTGTTAACGTGACGCTGCTCCTTCGGGTAAGGATACACGAAAGGAGCCTGTGCACGCTTCCAGATATCTCTTCCGATTTGTGGGAGCTCCAGGGCGTGCTTTGTGTTTGCACAGAACAGATCGGGAGGTCCAGATTTCCTTCCCTCCCCCCACCCTCCCGCCTCCTTTGTTTTATTTTTTTTTTTTTCTTTCAAGGGATGTTATCTGTATTCAGAACAACTTATTAGAGATCACTGACGTTCTGTGAAGGCTGCCATAGTTCAGAGGACAATATATGCTGAAACCATTCAGGAAAAATACATTGTGCATCGCTGCCAGTTTGAGTGCTTTTTCATTTTAAGCTGAAGACAGGAAAAATTTTTACGGACTCCACCTTTTCCAAATTTTGTCAAATATTACATTTGACTGCCTGTGTTTATTAGTAGAAAGTAAGAAAAAAAAATACCCCTTTCTCAGAGATAAAAATTCAGAATAAGCTAAAAAAGGGCATGATTAAATGAAGTCAGTTTCTTTCAGTCTCTGTCTACTCGAGTCTCTCTTTTATGGCCAACCAATTGTATAAACAATAGGCTGCACAGATTGTTTTCTTTCCCTTTCTTCCTTCTTTCTCCCTTTATGCCATGCTCTTTGGTGAAGAATTCGTTTTTCCCCTATTTATTCGGTGCTCATGGACAAAGGGCATAAAAACTATGACTGTTTAAAAAATGGTAAAATAATTTGTCATTATCATCATCCCTTCTCCTAAATATACAAAACAATAGATGACATTGATGTTGTTAGGAAAAGGTTGAGGTTTCTTTGTCATACGTGCTATTTATATAAAGGAAATTACTTTATAATATAAGATATAACAATAATGAAGCAAAAAGAAATGGTCATCAACAGGTCAAAACCCAGAAAACATTGAAAGTCTTGCATGAATTCAGTCCCACAACCCTGCATGAGGCAGGCCACCCTCTAGTGGACTGCAGTGAGATGCAGTTCTCATTTCACATTCATCTGCTTTGAAGAAAGGCTCACAATCCTGTCTAATAATAGTAAGAAACTTTTCTCAAGATTAAGAGGGTGTAAATTAGTGTACTTTTTGCAACACCAATAACTCCAGAATTCTATTGTGAAATGGTTGCTATTTTACGAATATGTACTACGTTTCATCTCAATTCACTTTCAGTCTTGGACTGCATTATTTTTGGTTTTATTCTGTAAGAAAGTCATTTTACTCTTCATAAAATCACTTATTACAAAAACTGAATGAAATTAATGCCATCTTCCTGAATAAATTTCAGGTTGTTGTAATTGGTTAGAGCAAATTTTGCAACACCAGCTCCTGTTAAGCTCCCTGGACTTACACTGTGGGTATAATAAAGCAATAATTTCCTTCTGCCTCAATTTTTTGAATATTGCATTTAAACTAAGCACAGTGAACGAAGTTTTAAATTTTTAAAAGATGTGTGTAGTTCATTTTTCGCTCATACAACTGAATGGAACTGCCTCAAAGATGAAATAATAATATGCAAGTGACAGATATGTACAAATGTGTGAGTTACTGTAGGTGGGAGTAAGGCCAAGTGTCCTTTTGATTTTCTCCTATTCTCTTATTATGGGCCTTCAATTTTTTTTCCAATGTCATTTAAAAAGTTATAACAAAAAAGTTGGCCTTAACCCATCTTTAGTTACGTTTCAGATCTTCTTGCCTGAGTTTGAGATAGGGAACACATCAGGTCAGAAACATGGCATGTCACCTTTCTGTAGCCTCAGGGCTCATTGTTGTAATTTTTTTTCTCCTTTTCCTCTACTAGATGACTCTTGGAGACTCTGATAGTGTGTATTGTTCACCACCATGAGCTGCAAGCACAACCCATTGTAAACTTTCCAAATTGAACCTATGAAAGTTCCCTGTTGCGCAACATGATGTCCTGTGTCAAACAGGATAATGCTACGAATATAAGTAAGCACAACCCAAAGCCAGAAAAGTAAGACCTTCCTGATCTCAGCAGTGTTCTACCTATCCCTGAAAAAACTATTAACCAGTGCTACAGGTGGGATGGTGGGTGAAGTAAGAGAGAAGAAAAATTCAAAAAGTTTGGGCAAAGTTGAAAATATGAAAATGCTCTGCCAGCTAAATACTGCTATTCTCTTAACTCAACCAGTGGAAAAACAGAAGATCTGGGGGAAGTGAATAGATAGGAACTAGCCTTCCCCTGCATGAAAACTATCTTGAGTTTTGCCCCTAAGTTCACTCACTATCTTTCATTCAAAATCTAGCTTTCTAATCAATATGAGAATCATGCAAAAACATATTCAGTGATTTGACATGAAATAAAGATTATAGAAGTGCTTCATTTTGGTTAACTGGTATGGACTGTGCGATTAGAGGGCTAGATAATCAAGTCAGCTAAAGTATACTTGCATAAAGAAAGTGAGTTTTAATGATAGACTATATGTGCAATTAACATGCCTCCCTGAGAGGCATGCATTTACATATTAGTTAAAATATTACTACGTCATAATAGAGTTCTGTTCAATACAAAAGAGTGAAATAATTGAATTTGATAACGTAGGCAATGCTAAAGAATATATTTTTAAAAACCAACATATATTTCTTATAACCAACACAATTATGAATATTAAAGTTCATTAAGTTATTTTCCTGCTGATTTCACCATGATACTTAGTGGCTTTAAAATGGCAATGTAATCTCTTTTACCAGAATCAAATATATAGCTTGATAGGTTACAGAATATAAAAAAATTCCCTCAGATTGATGGAGAAATGATGAAGCTAATGTGGACCAACTCCAGCATTTTATTGAGTATGCCTTTTATCTGGTTACTGAGTACACGTGTCCTAGCATGATTCCATTGTGTGTCTATATTCCATATCTTTGTGCTTTGGCTCCAGTCTACAAGGGAATTTTGTTGTGGATACTGATCCTTAGTGGCCAAGGTAATTCTCTCTCTCTGTCTGGAGGAGGAGAAAACAGAGGCAGCAACTCGAGGAGGAAATTTCCAGCAATAGCCCCAGAATACCCACGTCACAGCTGCAGAGCCTTTGGGCTCATTAAGACTCTCTCCCACAGCTGCAGTATATAAGGCTTGAGAAGGGCTCCTCTGGAGTGTGTTCCAGCCCTGTGAGAGGCTCTTCTGGGTTTTCCCAGATCTTGAATTTTCCCTCAGGGTTGCCTACATCATAGGACCTGTGGGTTATCTCAGGTTTTCTCTCATAACAATAGGTTTTGCTGTTTAATACTATTGTGTCATAACTTGTGTATTTACTAAAGTGAATAGTTTATATTCTCCACACTTTCCTTTACTTTTTTCAAACCTGGTGAGGGGGAGGGGTGGGTTTTTTCAGCTCAGCCCCCAGTTTACCTCAAACCTTCACAATGTGAAATAGACTAAGTAGTTGTTTTTAATGGACAACAAACTCAGTGCATAAAAACCTTAGTTATTTAAATACAGTGGTTCTGTGTGTGCATTTTGCACAAAATTTGAAGATGATTTCAAAGCTTTTCCCCTTTTTCATTACGTAGAAAGGTAAGGCAGCCCTGAGCCTTAATATATCACAGAATATGCTGGGTTGGGACCTGCAAACACCATCGAGGCCAGCTCTTAACCCTGCACAGGCCCATCCTCAAGAGTCACATCGTGTGCCTGAGAGCATCATCCAAATGCTTCTTGAACTCTGTCAGGCTTATTACTGTGACCTGTAGGCTTGTTGTGGTTCAGGGAATTAACTGTGTCCCTTTCAAGTGATTTTAGGCTCTGAGAACCCAGCTGTGTTTAGAATGCAGCAAGTGTAATTAAAAACTGTAATAAATACTATACTGTGAACATGAAACTTGCACAACTATTTGATTTAAATTCTAAGATGAAACACTTTATTTTAGAAATTGGCAATTAAAAATTTTCCTTTAAATGTGTTTCCAAACAGATTATGTCCATGTGTGAAAGAGACAACATTTATTGAAGAGCTTTATTGGTTATGATTGCACGTGCCCCTATCCCGGTTTATAAGGCACCATGCCTACAAGGATGAGGGCTCAGTGGTGCCTTTTCTCACTTTCTTCTTGTAGCCCATGGAGTAATGCAAAACATGAGCTGGTATTTGTTTGACAGATTAATTCTCACCAGTTCTGCAAAGCACACCCCTTAGTGTGTTCCATCTTATCTTCCATATGGTGTGTGGGGAGACATTCCTTTCTGAGTGAAGGTCCAAGATTGCTCAGATCCAAAGAAATTTGCCTTGTGGTGTCACCAGTTAATTAGTTAATTGGCTTATTGGTTATAGCCAGTTTTCATTATATGATTTACCTGGAAGAGAGAAAAAAGATCCACTATTTCATGTAACCCCATTCTGCTGGCATTTTCAGTCCAATGTCATCAACCTGACACTGTCATGCACACTATTGACATTTTCCTAAAAGGACAATGCTTCCACACTGACAAGAAGGAATTTTCATTAACGTGTAGCCCTACAGAATTGAATCATTTTTCAATGATAAGCAAAAACATTTGTAACTCTGGTTCTTTGCCTTTTTTGAAGATCAAAGGCTTGTTTCTGCCAATGAATTCAAATTTCTGCAGTTGCACTTCATAATGGAAAGCATGATGCTCAGATTGCTTAACATGCTACCAACTTCCTTTTATGAGATCACAGAGTCACAGAATCAGTAAGGTTGGAAAGGACCATAGAGGTCATCAAGTCCAACCTATCATCTGTTACCTAACCTGTTGCCATCCTGCTACCAACACACCATCCTACCTATAACACACTACCCTAATATCTAGGTCATGCCACCAAGGACATCATCCAACCTTTTCTTAAAGACCTCTAGGGACGGTGACTCCATCACCTCCTTGGGCAGCCCATTCCACTGAGAGATCACCCTCTCTGTGAAAAAGTTCCTTCTAATGTCCAGTCTAAATCTCCCCTGACGCAGTTTAAGACTGTGTCCTCTTGTTCTATCACTTGTAGCCAGAGAGAAGAGACCGACACCCAGCTGGCTACACCTCCCTTTCAGGTAGTTGTAGAGAGCGATAAGGTCTCCCCTCAGCCTCCTCTTCTCCAGACTGAACAATCCCAGCTCTCTCAGTCGCTCCTCACAGGGCTTGTGTTTCAGCCCCTTCACCATCCTTGTCGCCTTTCTCTGGACATGCTCAAGGATCTCAACATCCCTCTTAAACTGAGGAGCCCAGAA
>WEKX01025309.1:56758-78802 GCA_013390025.1 Pitta sordida | reverse complement strand
GCTGGGGGCAAATGTTGAACTGCCAGAGTGTAGAAGGGCCCTTCAGAGGGACCTTGACAGACTAGAGAAATGGGCAGACTCCAACAGTATGAGATTTAACAAGACTAAGTGCCAGGTTGTTCACTTTGAACATAACAACCCCATTCATCGCTATCGACTGGGGGATGAGTGGTTGGAGAGTTGTGAAATGGAGAGAGATTTAGGAGTAATGATTGACAGGGAACTTAATATGAGCCAGCAGTATGCTCAGGTGGCTAAGAAGGCCAATGGCATCATAGCCTGTATTAGGAACAGTGGACATGGCCTGAAGCTACGCCAGGGGAGGTTTAGACTGGATGTTAGGAAGAGGTTTTTCACAGAGGGAGTGATCTCTCAGTGGAATGGTCTGCCCAGGGAGGTGGTGGAGTTGCCATCCCTGGAGGTGTTTAAGAGAAGACTCGAGGAGGAGCTCAGCAACATGGTCTATTTGGTGGGAGGCTTGGATGGATGGAGCATTGTGCCCATGATCCCACGCTTGTGGGCCTGATCCCTGGGTGGACGTTCGCTTGGGAGTTGGACTAGATGATCCTGTGGGTCCCTTCCAACTCATAATACCCTGTGAACCTGGAAACTAATCTCTTTATTATTGTCTTTAATTTCCACTTTTTGAGATAGTTCTGGAAACAGTAATACCTTTGGTAGTATTCTCTAAAACAAATTGTCAGGCTTTAGATTAAACACGAAGTTCTGCAACTACCCAAGTGGGTCTTAGATTACTAAAGAGGAACTTCACTCTGTTGGTCTGTTTTAAGTTTCTTCTGCTGTTTTGTTTTGATGTTTGGGTTGTTTGTTTGTTGTTTCTTTTGGGTAGTTTGTTTTGTTACTGTGACACATTATCTAAATTCAGCTACAAGGAAGTTGCAAAAACCTTACATGCACAAGAAAAATGCATATAAGCTTCCATATCTTATATGCAAAATCCTAAAGCCCCAGAATTGCCTAACTTTTTTTAGTGTAATCTTTTAGCACTCCTGATTTTGCTGACTTCTACTTTTTCTTTGAGTAGCTGTAAGAAATGGGTGCAATAAATCCACTTTTTATATATATCTTTATTTCTTTCTTGGGCCTTGGGCTGAACTTCTCTATATCTAGTAGGCCATCAATATGTTCAGCCAACTCCTGAAGTGACTTTAATAGGCAGGTGCATTAACTTATTTCATGGTTTCTACTGAGAGATATTCATCAAGGTAACAAACTTGATGATGGAAGAACATATCCTCCTCATTACTGCTAATTCGAATGTTATGCCAAATAGGCTTTCAGGAACCAGAATACTGATAGTTATGGCCGTAATGAAATAGTAATAGAATTCAAACTGGATACCCCAAAAGCTAAAAAGTGTGGGTTGAAGAGGGAGAAGAAGTCAAATTCTGATACATGCTCATGTTTTTCTAACTGTATTCTCAGGACACATATTTTTGTCATGGCTGCTGTTATGTCAAATGGAGAATATTGAACTAAACATAAAGGAGACCCAATATTGCTATTTAAAAATGTGCCTCAGGAGTAACCTAAATGGGGAATAATTTGGTTACATCAGGAAGGAGCACTAACTTTTGGCCAGGAGAGGATATTCTAGGAGAGGAGATTCTAGTAATTCCATTAATTCCACTAACCCCTCCTGAGACCATCTTTGTTCTGGGTATGAGTGCAACTACTTTTGGAGAGAAGCCAAGCTCTTCATTGCTGTATTTAACTCAATATTTCTAACTGAGCTAACTATAAATTACCTTAATCTTTGAATCTCACTTTCCACAGATACATCTTTACTGTGCCCAGCCTTTTCCCTCCTCTTGTGGTTGTGCAATTGCTTTCTCCCACTTCACCCCTAATTTTTTTTCTCTGAAGTCTTCAGTGATGACTGCTCAGGTCTTTATCATTGCTAGCTTCTGTCCAGAGGAATGGAAATTTCACTCTTCTGCTTCCTCTTTCAAGGTGTCTTAAGCATTACACACTTTCAAGGATGTCACTGGGAGGTCTGGCACTCGCTGCTTGTGTGTAATCTATTTCTTCCTTTGACTGTGGCAGAAAGACTCTGGTAATCTTGGCTTAAAGGTTGTTCTGAAGTGGCCTGCTTTAGTGGGGTTCAACACATGGCCAGTCTGATCCTAGGACATTGCTGCTCACCTAAGACCTGCTTAATAGGCTCTGTGTCTGTGGATTTCCCTTCTTTCCAATACAGAATGTACGTGGGGCAGGCAGGAGAAATGCTTATGGATAGGATGAGTGCTGCCTGAGCAACAACTTCCCCTCACTGCAGTGCTCCTGGAGTCAGCTGCTGCAACCCCATGTCTCAGTTAAAATCACAGAAAAGTAAAATCATTTTTCTTCTTTTTGGTGTAAAAGAGCGGAAGCCGGGTATATATTTTATGGGTAAATACTTTGAAAGCTTGTAAAGCAAATAAATTGAAAGGTCAATATTCTGGCTTGAGTGAACTGTTGAGGGAGATTTTTACTTGGCTTATGCTAGTATGACCTTCTCTTTGCCCATGACAAGCACAACTGCAGTCGAAGGGTTCAAAGGTGCTGATGGCACCAAATATCCTGTGTCTCTCTTGGGAAGTTTATACTGCTCTGCTGAGAATAAGTTTTAGTTCTATGAAGCTTGGAGATTTATGGTCAGAATTTACTAAAAACCATTTAAATATTTATTTATAAATTGGTTTGACATCTTCAGTATACTTATGGTCAACTCCTATTTCTGTGCTTTAAATAAATGTTCTGCAGCTTGCTTTTTTAAAGCCAAGTCTAAATTTTATGAACTTAGCTAAGGACAAGTACAATATGAATTATTATTCTTTAGCTATTATGGTTCTGTGTCAATCTAAGTGGCAAATCCTTTCAAAAGCAAATCAAATAACAACAAACTAGATTTTTTTTTTTTCCTTTTTAAGAACACACAAATCACTAAAAAGTTAAGATATGCCAATTAGCTGACTACAACACCAGCAGCAGGCAGGGTACAAAAAGGTTCTGTATTTAACTGTCCTAACACATAATCTGTCTCTTACACAGGTTCGTAACTGTGAATTACTGGCTTTGCCTGTATTAGTTTGTGCATAAATGTGTCACAACCTTTAAACAGTATGATTAATCAACACTTTCATAAGAGCTCAAGTATTAGAGAGCTCTATAATATGCAGCAAATCTTTTTGTTCTAAGAACCATAGTTCTATTATTTTACCCGTGTGTAAATCCTGTGAATATTAAAATTTTCATAGGTTTTTTAAAGGGTTTAAAGTAAGAGAGAAACTGCTTTTAAAAAATAAAAGGCTATACATCTTTATTTTTGAAAGCATTCAATAGGTCTATAAACACATACCTCACCTTTAATACCATGTAATTCTGTATTTCAGTAGTTCAGTGGGATAATGCACTGGCTCTATAAAGAGCTTGTGGAAATGAAACATTTAGCATCAGCATCATGGGGTTTATTTGGTAGTTCATTTGCAATAATGTATTGATAACATCTCAAGGAATCATGGAATCATTCTCACTTTTGTTGACAAATCATTCCCAAACACACTTGTAGGGACTGAGATAGATGTTGTAATAAAATATTTTACGTTATGGGGTTCAGAACTAAAGTTTTGGAAATTTACTACTGATTTTCTTGAAACCATGAAAAATGTGAAGTGGTAGCTATCACGGCAGTGATTACTGCATATGCTGTGGTTAATTTTCCAACGCCTATTGTAAACTCTATTTATATGCTTGGAAACCAAATTACCCATAGGCTAAAAAAAAGAGTAATAGTGAGGTACATATATGACTGAGGAACATATGTAAGTGAAAATCTGGGTAATGTGATGCTTTTGTTGAAGAGAGGTTATGAATTACTGATTTCAGTGTGATCAGAATTTCACCTCTAGGTTTAAGAAACATTGGTAAATTAGTGTTTTAGGAAGAGGAGCATGCCATTAAAACAAGAAAAATGTATCTTTTCATAGGGATGTAATATGTCTTGGGAAAGGATGTAAGGTGGCTCAGGAAGAGATAAATTTGTTAAATCTTAACCCTGGAATCCATTTCACAGATTTAAAACAGTACTTGTACTGTTATAAATGCGTTCTGGTACTTATTTTCAAAATAGAAGTGAATTGTTATTGCTCCTTGTGGTTTATAAATTTTGAAGCGGTACTGAGTATGAGTGGAGTTTGCAAAGTGTACAGATTCTGGCCTTCAAGAAAACACTTATTAGTCTTTTAAATAACTTTTCTATATGCCAGAAGGTTAATTGTGTCAGAACCTATTTTCCATTCTCAAGTCATGTAATAACTGTGGGACATTTTCTCAGTTGCTACAGTGGAGATAGTGTTTCACAAGTCTCACACTACTGCCTTCTGCTCTTGTTAAACTTTCATGATATTTTAAAGCAGAAGTTTGTCTTTATACAAGTAAGTAATTTAGTCATAAATATTTGGAAAAGACACTTTATTTAATGATATATTTCTGTATCAGGAATTGTGCCTGCTTCTTATATGATTAGAGGGTGAATATCTATTTCAGTGCTGCAGGGTGGTGTCCCAGTATATTTCTTCTTCTCTTTTACGTTTCTTCTGAAGTGAAGGTCTAATTTTCCCTGAACTTTTCTAATTGACCTGCTGAGTAATCAAAATTTCCATAAGCTCAAACTGTAAAATCTGGCTGAGTGAACAATTTAACTTTTCCCAGGTTCTAAATACCTTTCAAGCATTTAAGTTGGCATATTGTTTTTAGGAATGAATAGGAGTGACCTGGTTTATAGCCAGCAACTCAAATTCATTGTAGTTGTTCATGATTGGTACTACTGATTTTTATTTTGTATCACAGTCTATTGATAAAATGGCTAAAAAGAAGAAGAGATGCAGAAGAGAGGAAAGTCAGGGCCAAGGCTACAAGGGAAGCTCAGACCCAAACTACCCCTTTGTCAGTGGATGTGGCTGTCCAGACTCCTGGCTGCAGGGAATGCCTGAGCCTGATGGTCGAACAGGAATGATCTGCCCAGGGAAGTGATGGAGTCGCCATCCCTGGAGGTGTTTAAGAGAAGACTTGATGAGGAGTGCAGTGACATGGTCTAGTTGGTGGGAGGCTTGGATGGATGGAGCGTAGTGCCCATGGTTCCACGCTTGTGGGCTCGATCCCTGGGTGGGCATTCGCTTGGGAGTTGGACTAGATCATCCCTTCCAACTCAGAATAACCTATGAACCTGTGAACTGCATGGTTCTGCCTTCATGCCTCTCCTCCTTGCTGAGTGTTCCCATTGAACAGCATACATGCATGCAGTCACTTGGAGTGTCTCAGGCAGCTCTTGGCTCTCAGGTCCATGTAAGCAGTTCATAAGGGAACTGAGCAATGCCCAGAGTAAGAGTGCATGGCAGGGAGCAGGGAAGAGTAGCAGTAATAGAAAGGAAAGGGACGAAGTGAAAAAGTTCTGGTCCCCTGAGGGCAAGCTCTTACCAGTCTGGTACTAAGCTGCAGATTAACTTGCTGAGTGCAGTTTTTCCACTCTTCTACCATCATCTGCTGTATTTCCCACCCCCTTTGTTAGTTGACACTGGCTATAGGTAAATGGTGACCTATGTTCTTAGCATCCTGAAGCAGTGCAATGAGTAATGGATCCAAATATGATGAAACCAGGAGACATAAAAGCTAGCAAAGAGAAGATTGTGGCAATCAGCTGTTAGGCTGAGGCTAGTGAAGAACAATAGTGTAATGCCTCGGGAACAGTGGATTAAATCACTATTGAATGAAGCATGTCCTCCTTTCTGGGCTTGTTTTCACCCTGATCTTGACTGTTGGCCGAAAACCTTGTATGATAAACTGGAAAGGGGAACCAATATAGAGCCACATTTTTTCCGCTCTTGGATTAGTTTAGTTCAAATCAGTGCTACTGGTAAAAAAAAAAAAAAAGTATTGAATTGTGGCCCAACTTGGAGGCAATAGGAAGTATTTATCTGAGTACAAAAATAAAACCTGGGAAACTGACTGATAGAAAAAGATGTGAAAGTCAGATAGAAAAGTCAGAGAAGCAAGGGTGAATGAAAGAAAAATGTGTAGTACGAAGTCTAATTAGGAACTAATACAATTTTTCTGTTATAAGCTGGGAGTTATAATTGAAAGTGTCAGAGGAAGAGAGAGATCTGACTTTATTAGTCTCAGGGTGACTAAAGCCATTAATGTGACATGGCAATGAAAAAAGACAAGTATAAAGACATTTCAGAATGTATTGCAAGATTTTTAGAAGTGGAAAGAAAATATTAAAGGCAATGTACATGGTACTGGTGGGATTTCATCTGGAATTCTGTTTGTAGTTTTGGTAACTTGTGATTGAAACGTGAGTTCTAAAAGGAAGAAGTGCAAGATGGATGGCTAAAGATGAGAAAATAGAGACTCTGTCTTACGCAGGTATTATTAAAAATTCTCATTATTTATCCTTGCAGAACAAAGAAATCATACTGTCTTTTTATTCTAGTCAAAGAGAAAAGAAGTGGCAAAGCAAGAATGTCCATTTGAGTTGTAGAACAAGGTTAGCAGAAGAACAAATGTGTATATGCTGGCAGTGATGTCTTATTCTATAGAAATGAGAGACAATAACCATCTGGGAGTGAGATTCAAGATTAGTCAGTAAATGTACTAGGTTGGTTCTTTGTCCTAGTCCATGAAACAACTTGATCTTTTTGTCACATAGAATATATAAATACATAATTCTCAAAGCTAGAAACTAGACAGACATCAAAAGGCTCTTTCTTAATTAAAAAATTTTAATCTCCTCCCTACCCCAAATTAGAAATGTTAGCGAATAGAGGTGAAGTAGGAGGAACTAGAAACATGCCTCCTTCATAGGGGAAAGGAATTGGTTATAATCTTCTAATTATTGTATTTAGTGAGTCTTAAGGTTTATTTCCTAAGACACAAAGGACAGGTTTTCTGAGTAAAAGTTGTATATTGCAGTAAATCCTCTCTTAAGCATTCAAAGGACAAGTAGTAAGGCTATACGAAGATATCTATAATGAGACCTTCTTTAAGGGCTGTAAAAAAGTAAGAATATTGAATTTGTTCAGTTGTTCCTAGCATCTCTACAGCTGATAAGATTAACGATATATATTTTCTAGTAATAATTAATAGCACTACTAATAAATTACACTTAAAAATAGATGGAAATGCATGCTCGTTTTGGTATCTCCTGCTTTTTTATTTGATTACACCTCTACACACAAAAATAAGTCTTTTTTAGAAATATTTATCTATAAATATTTTTTGCATTAGTGATAAAGATGTTGACATTTTTGTATTAGAGGAAGCATGAGATAGTAGTGTCCACTGAATAACTTCCTCCCTTAGATGGGTATGTGGACTGTTACTTTCCGAAAAGTGACCAGCTTAAGGAATATATGTATATGAAATCCATAAATTCCTTTAAAAATTTTCTTTAAAAAGTAAAGGTGCTTTGCATGTTGTTCTGCTTTTTAAAGTTTCAACCAAACCATATATACTCTAAGATTTTATTTCTAATAAAAATATGCTTCTCACATCCATTTTTGTAAATATGCACTAGTTTCAGTAAGCCTCATTGCATCTTTTTCACTCCAGCTTTGCAGAGAAGTTTTTATCAAGTATGTTTATAGTCAACTTCAGGTATGACTGTCAATGCACATGAAATGTGTGAATTTCCATAGTTTTGAAGTAGATCCTCTTCTTTGTTCTGTTAAATGGTAGAGACGTTGCATGCATCAGTTCACTAAGCACTCTGTATTTCAACAGTTTTGTGCACAAAAGAAAGGAATAATGCTGCATGTTTTAGCTGGCCTTAACTCCACAAGGCCCTTAGGCTCAATGCAAGAAGGCACATATTCCTAGCCAGAAGAGTGCTTTAGCACCATGCTTAAATGCTTTGCTGAAGCATGGAAAGTTGGAGCAGGTTGGTAACATTTTGTGTCATGAGAAATAATCTACTCTTACTTACATTCATCTTCCTTCTCTACAGCTTATGGGTTTGCTTGATGCAGTTGCTGCTACATATCTACCCTGCAGTCAGTAGTCTTTTGCAAAGCAACTCCTTTAACTCATAGCCTTTTATGCTTGCTTTATTTAGTTTGGGGCTCCAGATCTCATTCTGGCCCTCTATGGTTACAGAGTAATATTCATCAAGGTAGTAATTTAGAGTATCTTAGTAAGTGTGTGGGTATAATGGAGCTGGGTTACCAATGCTGTTTAATGCCAATTAAATACATCTAAATTTGTAAAATAATTATTTTATTAAAGATGTCTTTCTGTATTTAAAATATATTTTAGCAGTACAGTGAGGTTAGTTTGTGATGAGCATTAACTTATGTTACATATTCAAAACCTATGAGCTAATTGTTTAATTAAACATCAATGCTGGCCACTATTGAGTCTCTGGAGGTTAGAGTGAGATATGGGTCAATTCCAGAGTGAGGTCTGACGCTGAATTCCATAATGGGTATGAAAGATAACATTGACTATAATGTTTGTATGTAGTATAATGAACCCTTTCTGTACATTATAATGGTCTTTTTATAAGCACAGAAATACAAATATAACTCTCTGTGGACAGAAACTTGAGGCTTGGTTTTGGGAAAAATCTAACCTTAATATTTGTGTTGCGTTCATCCTTTGTTTTGTAAGTGGTGTCAGTACTGTGCCTGTCACTATTGATTATTAATCATATTTTGGTTCATTAGATTATAAAGCTAAAACTATGTCATGCCATAATTGCAGATTAATTAATTTGTTAATAATTCTTTTTCTCACTTGTGAACGTTCTCTTGCTTCTCTTAAAAAGAGTATTATACTGAAATAGGTGAAAAAATAAGTGTTCACAATGGTTTTCTGACCTTTTAAATTTTCTGTCTGTTGTCACGAATGTTGTATGATATATAAGTGGCATTTAATTCTAACTGTAATATTCTCATTAAGAAAGGAATAGAGGTAAATATATTGATTTCAGCACAATTTAATAGGACAAGTGTCTTCAGTGTCTTGATGATGGACTTTCTACATGGTCTTTGTTCTTTTTTTATTTTGTCCTCATCTGTTACAACACTGTAGGTATAAGGTTATTGACTGTGATGTGTGAGAAGTCAGCAGTAGGAATAAAGTAATTCGATTTTGTTGTTATTTTATAGCATGAAATCTTATAGTTCTATTAATTGTTATTCTTTCTATGTTACTACAGTCAGATCTCCTATACCACAGTACTGTGGGTCTTGTCCATCTCCTACGAGGCCCTCCATCCATGTAGAATGGCATCTCATTAATGGCAAATTTGCCCCACACCCTCACACACAGCACCCTGGTGCTCCGGCACTGTTTTGGCACTGACCTGCTGTGTGTCGGTGTTTGTGTCAGTGCTTCCTGGTGCCCGCGACCGCTGCATGCTTAGAAAAAACCCTTTTCTGCTCAGCTAGGAACAATGGTGCGGGGAGCTGCCCACGCTGCTGACCTGGTGTCTCTCTGGGTGGGTAGACCTGGTCTCTCGATACTTTGGGTAGACATCTACCCCAGGAAAATCTTGGACACCATGTCTAACCTGAGAGTGTATAAATTTTTCATAACTGCATGAGGCCTCCTTGCTCTGAGCCTAGCCAAGGGGAGTGGAGCGGGCAGCGCTCGAGCTGAGCCAAGCTGAACCATGGCGTGGGCAGCTGCCCCGAGCTGAGCTGCAGCGCAGGTGGCCACAGGGGGGAAATTTGTATATTCAAGACTGCCTACTTTGAATAGTCACACTTATCAGTTCATGCATGCCCAGTCCTGAAACGGGCCTCCTTAATCACTGAAAAATCACACAATGAAGTGGAAGAGGGCTGACTGTATTACTCTTTAGATACAGAACTTTTTGTTCTCAGTCTTCTAGAAGGTCCTTTTGGCCATCACACCAACTCATTAAGTTTCTTCCCTAAATTCATGTGGTACTTCTAATATGATAAATATCCATGAAGTGTTCTGCTAGTACTGATCATCCCTATTGGAAAAAGTAAAATCCCAGTGATTTGGCTCATTCTTAAGTGTTGCACTGTAAATTAATTTTTTTCTCATGATAACCCTTGCTAGTGGCTCAGCTGGACAACTACTCCCTCACTTACCTCACAGAGGGATGAGGGTGACAATTGGAAGGGTAAAGGTGAGAAAACTCACAGGTTGAGATTAAGAGGTAAAAGCTGTACATGCAAGCAAAACAAAACAAGGCATTAATTCATCACTTCCCATGGGCAGGCAGGTCTTCAGCCATCCCCAGGAAAGCAGGGCTCTGTCACAGGTAATGGTGACTTGGGAAGACAAATGCCATCACTCCAAATGCCCCCCTCTTCCTTCTTCTTCCTCCGGCTTTAAATGCTAAGTATGACACCATCTGGGCTTTCCTTGTGTTTAGTTGGGGTCACCTGTTCTGGCTGTGTCTCCTCCCAACTCCTTGTACACCGCCAGCCGCCTTGCTGGTGGGGTGGTGTAAGATGCAGAAAAATCTTTGTCACTGTGTAAACTCTACTCAGTGATAGCTAAAACATCTCTGTTTCCAGCAGAAATCTAGAACACAGCCCCATACCAGCTACTGTGAAGAAAATTAACTCAATCCCAGTCAAAACCAGTACAGTACATGAGAAAGCAGTATTCTAATGGAAGGAAAAGCTCTCAGTTTGTGTAATAATAACCGCTTATTTTATTGGAAATGAACTTTTAATATAGCTTCAGGAACACTGGCCTATATATCTTTGCCCAGTGGTGTGAGAAAAGGGTCTCAAGTGAATACTAAATTTTTTGTAGAATGTCTGCACAACTTTCAAATGTAAAATTTTATAGTGGTATTTTTATTAGTTGTCTTTCCTTTGAAAGTAAA
This sequence comes from Pitta sordida, assembly GCA_013390025.1. Classification (NCBI taxonomy): domain Eukaryota; kingdom Metazoa; phylum Chordata; class Aves; order Passeriformes; family Pittidae; genus Pitta; species Pitta sordida. Next base: position 67,929 of record WEKX01025309.1, on the reverse strand, counting down.
ACTACTAGAAATTGCCTGTGACTGGGGTGACATCATGAATTAAAAAGGACATGAATTTAATATTTTCTAGAGACAGCCGTGTCTGGTATTTTAATATGGATTTGAAGAGAAACAAAGGAGGTCTAATTAATGTAATTAATGTCTAATTATGTAAATTCTACAAGTGACTGTGTTTAAGCACAGTCAATTCTTTACTATGGAAGCAAATGATGGTTGTTCTGTCCATGTTTGTTGTAGTGATTTGGGGCCTACTCAAAGATATAATTAAAAACTATGGATGCTGTGGTTGCTAGAGACAAAAATAATTAGCAAGACTGATGAGAAGAATCATCTGACAAAATAATTTTATACTAAGTCGAAGAAAGAAAGATTTCAGTTCTGGTGATGTCAGGTAATTGAATTGCAAAACACAGTGCCACATTATCATGACCATAAACCAGTAAGTTCTATTCTGTGATAACAACAAAATTCTTAAGGTTGATAACACGCATAAATACAGATGTGCAACTGAGAAGCATACTTTGCTTTATGGAAGCCGTGAAAAGCTGTGTCTGCTTGTCCTACCTTTTCAGTTTCATATTTCCAGCAGTGGTAGTAACACAGGCTGAATCGTTGGGAATAAGAACTCAGGGACCATCTGCATTATTGCTACCATGTTCAACAGACTTAGAGCATTGGTCAAATTTCCTTATACACACTGTTTGATGTGCCAATTATTGTTCATGTCTTGAGCAATTTGTACCTTTAAGTTTCTAATCTAAGATAGAAATAGCATTTTCTTCCAGTTTGCTCTACAAGTTGGTTTCTAAGTGTCTATAATTTTAAGCATTCCTAATTATATAATTGCTAGCCTTTATTAATATCAATGCTAAATTCTTTGTCATAAAGAGTTATATAGAGAAAGAAAAATATGAAATCTAAACAGTATGGTTTCTAGGTTTACCTATCACTAGGATTCAAATGGGAAAAAAACCCCAGTCCACAGAAGCTCTGTAGAAGCCAAGCAAATGCTCAAAAAATGGAGTTTTGCAAAGATAGTAAGAGAAATTGTATTATAGATTTCTTCAAGAAGAATACTTATGCCATGAAAAATAATTATGTGAAAGATTAGGAGAGAGGGGAAATACTTTTTAGTATAAATAGTTTGGGCAATATATGTTAATAATATTCAAGCCTGTTACATATTTTTAAATATTTTTAAATATTTTTATAATCACTGCATTGCATTACAAAACAGCTTTGTAGTTAGCTTTGGTATTTCAAAGCACCAAAGTGAGATCAATAACTCTCCATGTCTCCTCCAACAGAAGTAGAGATCATTACATCTTATTTTGTTTCTAGATGTACCATCCACTTAAAAAGTCTTTCTGAGAATGATCTCACTACTTATGTTTAACTGTGGTATCTCTTTCATCTCAAGGCAATATTTCTGAATTTATTGTAGTTATTTGGTCTCTTTGCTGATACTCCAGACTTAATACCCCATTTTTACTATCTTACCCTCTTTTACATTCCAAAGAGCTTCAAAAAAGGTACAGTAATTTAGTATTTTTCAAGGCAAGAATTAACCCTTCTGTTTGGGTGAGCATAAACGGAATGGAAAAACACTGCTGTAAAACTGGAGTGGGGAGCCTCTGACTTAAAGGTGTCTTAATGGCGTCCAATGAAGCTATCCGTTTTCACAGAATCACAGAATGCTATGAGTTGGAAGGGACCCATAAGGATCCAACTCATCAGCTCACGNCTTAGCCACCTGGACACACTGCTGACTCATACTGAGTTTCCTGTCAATCATTACACCTAAGTCCCTCTCCACTTCACTACTCTCGAGCCACTCCTTCCCCAGCCGATAGCGGTGCATGGTGTATTTTATGATATTAAATGTGCATTTGGACTGACTTCCTGTCACTAAAAGAAGAGGTTTTGTGGTTGGGATTTTCAAGGCAGTAGCAATTCATTACTTTATCTCGACAGAGGACTAGTGACATCCGGACAGCCTTTGGTGTGGGACACTTTGTTTGCCAGTTGAAATTAGGCCAAAGAAAGAAACAAATACAAAAACTTGCAATAAGATAAAATTTTCTTTTGCAGAGTGTAACATTTTTATGAAGTGAAAAATCAATATGTAGAGGAACGTTAATTTTATTGCATGTTAAAACTTTAATGGAATGAAAGAGCTTGACTTAATGCAGCCTCTATTGGAGTAAAGACAGTTGAGATGAGTCTTCTCTAGTCCTCAGAGCTGCTGCTTTCCCAGGTGTGCCATATTTAAGTTTTGCCTATTACTGGAAATTGCCACTTCATTGATTCTTGCTGATACTAAAGACCATAGATGACATCTCATTTCACTGTGAAATTGAAATGCCTTTAGATCACTTTACATCAAAAGTCGTAAAGATAAGTTTTGTGTACTAAATGTGATATTATAAAGTAGAATTTAAGTGTTTAAAACCTCCATAGACCTTAATAACATAAGTAGGCACTTTCCTTATTGCTTGAAATCCAGAAATCTTTAACCAGGCATAAGATCAGTCATACAGTAGGTCAATGTGTGGTAATTGTCATATTTGAATAAACCATGTATTTTCTGGCTGTGTTGTTCACAATTGGCTTTGCTATTTATTTACTATCAGACTAATACTGTACAGGGTCTGTTCCACAGGTTGTTGTGTGTTTTTTATTCCTACGTGCTATGAGAGATCTCCAAAAATTTCCACAGAATTGAAAATATTTCAGATACTTTTAGCAGGGTTGAGCTATTAAACAGAACTGTAAAATGGCAAGAGTTTGCTTAACAAACAAGGTAGATAAAATATTTCAGGGAAAGAAAAAAATATCCTAATTTGGTTGAACTCATTCAATAAGATTATATCTTTCTTGAAGAGGAAAAAAACCAATACAGTCGGCCATCTTGCACTTTGTGCCCCCCATATTGCAGCTTCAGATCGTAGCAGCATGATTTTTTAGTGATGTAGGAGACCCGTTTTGCAACTGTGCATGCGTGACCTGCCGCAGCGGCGGCGTGATATAGGAGACCTGACTGTAGTTAAATTACTAGATGTCTCTAATAACTCTCATCTACTTATTTTATATGAATTCATGTAATCTGTGTTTGGCCAAGATACGTAGTAAGAATATATAGAAACTGCAATTAAAAGTTTGTTCTTGTGTTATTTCCAAAGCAAATATTCCTATGTAATACCAGATGTCACTTCGTATGTGTTCTTAAGAAATAAGAATCTGGATTTCTGTGTTTGTATGCCTACTAATTCTGTATTTACTCTTTAGATTAGCATGTATATATTTGCTGATACATAACAGGGCTAAGTCATCAACTTTTTAATGATTTAGGATTAATTGCTACAGTTGTTATAATTTCATTAAATGAATCATAGAAAACGGGACTGCCTGACTCCTGAGTTGCTTCTAATAGAGCTACCTTTCGTCAATGAAGAATCAGCTTTATCTAAATTATATCTGACAGTTTTCTGCCTAACCCAGACTTAATATCTTTGACTTACTGAATGGCTTAAGCTAGACCATATTTCCTGAATTAAATTTCATGATGGCACAGGAGTCAGTAGCAAAAGTCTAATTTCGTTAAGTTGTGGAATAATATTTTTTAAACCATGTTATCTTTTTTTAAAATATGCAATTGACATTTAGGAGTGAGATTGCACTTGTTCCCTAATGAGACTAAAAGAAAAAAATTGTCTTTTTTTTGCAAAATCTGTTATGTTTACAGACTGCTGTATAATGGAGATAGTTGATAATTGAATATTTTGTAGAATTGCATTGTTGTGTAGATCTGTTAAAAACGATATTTCAATATTATGTGGTCGAAACGAAGACATTCCATATCAGACTATAGATGTAATGCCATCCAAATATACATAAATCAGTATCCCAAAATGTTGGTGAGGATGATTCTGTGATGAGCAAAAGTGAGGAAGTTTTTTTTACAGAAGGAAACATTAAATCCATGTTTGTATTATACATACACATGCATATAAAAATGTTTTTGTCTGTTTATACATTGCATATATATAGTAGTTCAAAAGATGTGTTCAAATTATACATGTGTACAAATTATACATATGTTAAAATTACAGGGGTTTTTTTTTTCAATAAATGTTTATCTACCAGCTAAGACATTAAGAGAGGGTCAAGGAAATGACCTATGAAATATTTTGTAGGTATAAAGACTAAAGACAGGAAATAGATACAAAGATCAAAGACCATCATGTAGGATGGTCCCATATACAATATTACATGATCAAGTTAAAAGACAGAAAATATGAGTAGAATCTTGGAGAAAACTTCTTCAGAAATACACAGTAAGTGGAAATTATCTCCCAAGAGGGATAGTAAAAGTCCTGCTGTTCAGCACATTAAAAATTTCACTGGTAAAATACTAGAAAATGTACCATAAAGAACAGTCTTGTTCTAGTGCATAGGGAGAATAGGCAGCCTACTAGGCAATTTTTTCCTGTAATGCATATGATTCTGTTTTTTCTGTTCATATTTAAGTGCCTTTTTTTGAAAATGCCTGTTCTATATACTGTATTCCTAAAGGGTATACTGGGAAAAGAACTCTAGAAAAAAGACAGCATTCATTTTGTGTGCATTAATCAAATTTGCACCCAGTATGCTAGTACTTTTAGTACTTACATATTTTAATATGAGCTAATGGAAGTCATGAGGACTGCATAAGAAACAAAGGCACTAAGGGGATTTTTGGAAGAATATCTTGTTTAAATTTATGATTCAATAGGAGTTTAAACCAATTTTTCTACCCTTAAGCACATGACAGTTTTAATTCACTTCAGTAGGTCAGTAAGTTGTTGATGTAAGACAAGTAATTGGATACATGAGGAAGCACTAGCTATTGTTGAGATCAAGTACGATGTTTGTCTAACAACATACTACACTACTGGTACCTTCTTTATATTTAAGAAAGTTATAGAAATGTGTTTGCACTAGGCATCTCTTCTTTTGAAAAGACGGTCTTCGTAGTTATTTGCAGCAGAAGTAGTGTTCCTGTTCGTTACATTCACCCTGAAAAAATCAATTCAACCTTTGCCTTTTGGTTTTCCTTTTAGATTATAAGTACCCAGCTGTGCTATCTGATACATTATAAGTGAGAGGGAAAAATAAAGCTTGAAGTCAGAGTTTATACTTGAAAAAAAGTATAGTCCACTTATGCTTGCCACATAATTTGATTGAGCCAATTCAACCTCTGTGGAGAATGGTTTCATGATGCATTTTAGAATGGCTGGTCAGTGAGAATGCCGTAGAAAATGGAAGACAAATCACATTAGGACATTTTAGCTGTCTTTTGCTTCTAACAGAATTCCATCTGAGTAACTCTGTTAGGTTCAGAATCTGAACGTCAGAGGGTATTTCTCGAAGCTGGTCAATGGAGTTGATTCTGTGTATACTTCAGAGTTTCATCTAGAAATAACACTTACTAAAAGTGATTTTGTTTAGCAGGTGATCCACCTTAATTCAACAATAGTATCTAATCAAATCTTACTTGATTATTCATAAAGGTACTGTTTAAACTGAATCTCTAAGAATTTATCTTGTTTCTAAAATTTGTTTTATTTTGCCCACTAACTACAGCTGTATTAAATAAGTAATAAATAACAGTAGACTAGGAACTAAAAATAAAAAGATTACCACCTTTCTTCTGCTGTATGGCAGAGGAGATTATCATATGCTTTTCTGCTGAATGTCTTATTCTGTCATTGATGAGTTGCCTTTTTTTTCCTTTTTTTTTTTTTACATTAGGCTTATTTTCCTCATAGGCATAAATGGTTCAACAACTTAACATCTATGTTAAGTAACTCCTTCAAATGTTAAGAACTGTAAATGCAGCTATCCTGATTCAAAAATTTATTTGACTAGCAGCAGTTCCATATTAGCACACATGTATTCATTTCTATGCTGCCTTTGGATTGTTCTCTAGGTTTGAAGAGGTAATAGGGAAAACTTTACTAGGAATTGCAGTTGTTTCCTATAGACAAGTGAAATGACTTAGAGAATGCCAGAGCATAAAGCAAGATTAGTTTCTGGGCATGCGTAACTAGGTGATCTTGAGATCAAAACATTAAAAAATAAGAATGTAATGCTCTTGATAAGAGGGATTTTTTTTTAAAGTTAATGGATGCATTCTATTTAAAATATAATTAAAAATACAAAAAGTTCTTTCTGTTGTTTGGGTATTTTTGAAGGAGTAGTTATTTCTACATACAAATTAAAATGGGACTAGGATAGAATATTTCCTTAAAAGTCTCCATTGAAAACATGGGAAAAGTATTATAACAGTGAAATAGTTAATCATCACTTAGAGAACTGAAAAAATTAAAGATTTTTTAGGGTGACATTAAAATATACGCGGATTGTTTTAAATGAAGACATCACCAGAGACACATGAAGTGGGAAACCGAAATTCTTATTTGAAAGTTCGGTATTATGTTTGAAGATATATAGTAAAAATTTCAACCAAGGATGTGCTGGTAATATGATACAGACTAGCCACCATAATCTTGCACTGTGGATGGTTATTATATANAAAAAAAAGAAGGAAAAAGGAAAAAAAAGGAAAGAAGAAAAAGGAAAAAAAATGCATAAATATTATGAGACTTAAGAAATTTAAATACTATTAGTGACAGATGATCCAGGCTATGGAAGTTTTAATTAAAACCTAGACATATTTACCATTATTGCTAGTCTTGTGATTGAAAAACAATAGCTGATCTACATACTGCGGTGTTATGCCTGCACCAGAAGTTTTGAAATGCCTCCTTATTCTTCTTTGCCGTACTAAAAGTAATACATCAACTAACTTGTATTCTCAGTATTTTACTTTTAGTTCTCTCACCTAGATAGTAACTGTCTGCTGTATTCCAGAAATATTCTTTCTCAACTGCAAAATAAATGTGTGCCTTTTTCTGTTAGTTGTAAGTGCTTATGGTGACAGCAAAATATGTTTAACCTCATTCCTACAATCTGCTATTCTTCCAGTACACAAATCTGTCCCGTAGTCAGTGGTGGTTTGGCATGCGGGGCAAGGTGTGAATGAGTCTATGAGTAAAAATGAGGTTACTTGGATACAGAATATTCCGTTCAGCCAACTCATGTGACTCAAGGTTGCAGTGGGTAAATTTGAACAGACAGATGCCAAATTTGCATTTCATTTAATGTTTATGTATTTTCCTGAAGGTATTTTTGCTAGTAAATAAGAGTGTTAGGATATTTCTTGCTAAATACATTTAGAACTGTTAAGCTGCTAGTGTGCAACGCAGTGTCTCAGCACACATCCATGCATTAATAGATAATCTTCTGCAAGAAGTGTCCCATATAATTTTCTAAGACCTTAAAATAAAAACAATAGAGTGTTTTATGCATTGAGGTTTTCATAAAAGTTTCTAAAAACTGTAATATCCCAGAAATATCTGGGATCAGCACCCTAGCCCAAACTTATGGGATTGTAGCTGGAGAGTGATGGAGCCTCACTAATGCTAAGCCATTATAATACACACTGATTTCTATCATCATCATAATCAAACTAGGGAATTTTCCCATTTTAAAATCCTGTGTAATGTCTTCAGGAGAATTATAAATTTACAGGCAGGAATGTGAGAGACTTAGGATAAAAGTGACTAATTTCGTTTTTTTTGAGTATATATTACTTGAATAAATATAATTTCATCTTCTCAAAAACTTTATAAAAAGGCCTGGATGTAATACACAATCTATTCAGTAGGAGAGCATCATCAACACATTTCAGACTTTTTTCTGAATGAATGCTGGTTTAGTTGAACTTACAGTCTTTGAGTTCTTCAGAATCTTTGTATGTTATAAACACTAAAATATTTGCTTACCAAAACCACCTTTGTAGATTAGTTAGTACAAGTTGTATGTTTAGTTGAAGCTACTTGCCTATTTTTGAAAACTCCTCTTCTGCAGGTATCAAGTCATCTTTCCGTTGACAGTAGATCCTCTGTAGGTTGTAGGTAGTATAGTTTCAGTTTTCAGTAATTTCTATATAATAGTACAAAAAAAATTTCCACTGTCCTGCTTTGAATTCCAACAATATTTTGGTCTAGAAAAAGGTTTCCAAAAATAAGAAAAAAGTAATGGTTTTATCCCAAACAAGTGCATTTTTGATCAAGAGCTTTAAACACCTGAAACTTTTACTTCACACAATCACAGAATCACACAGAATATTCCGAGTTGGAAGCTCTCTTCTCAAGGGTACACCGGGATGCTATCAATGTCTATTTCTTCTGTGTTGATAAGGGGTAAACTGCAAGTAGTCCAGCTGCTATCCTCGACATTGCAACATTTAGCAGTGGCAGAAGATTTAGCAGTAGTACAGTCTTCCTATAAGTACTTTGAAATTTACAGGCAAAAGGAACTAAATGCTCATCGTAATTCCTGCAAGCAGAGACCAAAAATACTTCTATAATTTCTAAATGCATTAAAGAGAGGACATCAGAATATATTTATGTTGTTAATACTATTTCACACTTCAATCAGTTGTCTTGCTGTGTAATAAAAGACCCTGAAATTAAAATGACCTCTCTTTGCAGAGTGTAACTGTAGGATTTTACTCTGAGGCTGCCTTCAATTGATCTTACTCTTACTGAAACGGAAAATGATATCCAACTAATGCATCTGAAGTGGGTTTTTATACCATCTAAGGCTCTCTTGTGAAATTAATGGCTTCTGCTTCTGGCCTCAATTACATCTTATGATTCTCCAATTTCATATGTTTTTTCTTGTCTTTCTTCTGTGATTTTTCAGTATCCATTTGCTGATATTCCAAATCAGTCTGAAACACATATTTACAAAATAAAGTGGACCCACCCAGATCTGAATAATGTCAGGAATATGATTAATGTTCTTTTCTATTTGGAGTAATTGAGAAAATCTTAGTCTTTTAAAGCAACTACAGTTATACCCCCTCCATTGCGAGGAAAGGGACAGGCGACGGCCCTCGCAAAACCCTAACCTTGCAAAGAACTGCAGGTCGTTAATATGCATGGAGGCCATGCCCATTGCCCCACCCACCGGAACTCCGGAGGGCTCCGGGCACTTTTTTGCTTCTCCCCTTGGACTCTCTGAGGATGGGGCAGCAAAGGGAACCGTTTCTGAGCCCCCTCTGACTCAGGAGACCCCCGCCACCCCAAGAATCTGTGGGCCTCTCCGGGCCACCACGACTGTGTGCTCACAGTGCAAACCCTGGCGCCGCTTCCCCCGCCTCCTCCCATGGCCCTGTGCTGTGGCTGCCCCGCGCTGGCCAATACGGGCGCCCCGCGGCTGCACCGCTGCTCCCTCGCCCTGGCCTGTTCCCAACCGTCCCAGCGCGAGCTGCCAGCATGGGACCACGCCAGACGGTTCAGCTGTAGTCCCACGGCCCCGCACCCCGCCAGCAGCGTGGGGTTCAGCTGTGGTCCTGCGCACGCCAGCAGGGCCATGCAGGGCGGGGGTGTTCAACTGTGGCATCAGAGTGAGCATGCCCCGCTGGCTGTTGTGGCCAGCCCAGCCCCAATTTCCTGGGGCACTGCCCTTCCCTGCCTGTAGCCATGGAAACAGTAACGCGCGCCCGCGGGCGGGTCAGTTCCCCAGCTGCGTGTAGAGTAACAGGGGACAGCATGACTCCTGGCCGTCCCCGTGGGGCCGGGCCAGTGCTGCCCTGTGGGGAGCTCCGGCACCGCCCCTCGGTGGAGCAGAGGCAGTACGCATGTGCGAGCCACAAAATTTTGCAAATGGTGGAATCAAAACTGCGATAAATTCTCATTGCAAATGTGCGGGGTCATAATGGAGTGGTCACGATGCAGAGGGGATTCACTGTAATACCTTGATCAAGAAAATGAACTTAACTGCAGAACAGGGTACTGACTGCGAAATGTTAATTAAATTTTCCATTGTTAAGAACTCCCACATTTTCAGTCTGATCAACCTGGACAACAGTGTTATTAGCTAAAAGCTAAATATCTCCTTCCTACCTGTAAGTACTCATTAATGGTACCTCTTACTCAGACTACATGCATACTTTTTCCAATACAAATCTGTATCACACAAATAAAATTTAGAAATACATTTCTTTCTAACTGCAAAACCCACACTTGTTTTTCATATTCACATTATCACAGTATCACAGTATTAGCAAGGTTGGAAGAGACCTTGGAGATCATCAAGTCCAACCTGTATCCCAACCCAACCCATTGTCTAAACCATGGCACTAAATGCCTCATCCAGCCTACTCTTAAACAGCTCCAGGGACAGTGTCTCCACTGCCTCTCTGGGCAGCCCATTCCAGTGGCAGACCATTCAGTAAAGGAAACCATTTCAGTAAAGAATTTCTTCCGAATATCAAGTCTAAACCTCCCCTGACAGAGCCTTCCACTGTGTCCTCTTGTTCTGTTGCCAGTTGCCTGAGAGAAGGGACCAACCCCCGCCTGACTACAATCTCCTTTCAGGTAGCTCACAGGTTCACAGGCCACTCTGAGCCAGAAAGGACCCACAGGACCATCCAGTCCAACTCCCCACCAACTAGACCATGTCACTGAGCTCCTCATCGAGTCTTCTCTTAAAAAACTCCAGGGATGGCAACTCCACCACCTCCCTGGGCAGACCGTTACAATGAGCAATCCCTCTCTCTGTGAAAAACCTCTTCCTAACATTCAGTCTAAACCTCCCCTGGTGCAGCTTAAGACCATGTCCTCTTGTTCTGGTGTCGTCAGCATGAGAGGAGATCCTCACCAACCTGGCGGCAACCTCCCCTCAGGTAGTTGTAAACAGCAATTAGGTAGGCTCTGAGCCTCCTCTTCTCCAGGCTGAGCCGTGAAAAACCACTTCCTAACATTAAGTTTAAACCTCCCCGGTGTAGCTTGAGGCTGTGCTGTCAACAAGTTTGGATACCAAGCTGGGGGGAAATGTCAAGCTGCTGGAGTGTTGGAGGGCCTTTCAGAGGGACCTTGACAAACTAGAGAAATGGGCAGACTCCAATACTATGAGATTTACTGAGTGTAAGGAAGAGGTTTTTCACAGAGAGAGTGATCGCTCACTGGAATCGACTGCCCAGGAAGGTGATGGAGTTGCCATCCCTGGAGGTGTTTAAGAGAAGACTCGATGAGGAGCTCAGTGACATGGTCTAG
>WEKX01025309.1:13325-56715 GCA_013390025.1 Pitta sordida | reverse complement strand
ATTCTGTGAATTTTGTGAATTCTGTGAATGATGGACTCAATTCCCTCATCCATATCATCAATAAAGATGTTGAACAGTGCCAGGCCTAACACTGACCCCTGTGGGACTCCACTAGTGACTGGCTACCAGCTGGATGTGGCACCAATCACCAGCACTCTCTGAGCTCGTCCATCCAACCAGTTCCTAACCCAACATAAAATACTTCTGTCCAGTCCATGCTCTATGAGTTTTTCCTGGAACTTATTGTGGGAAACTGTGAAGTAATGTATAATGCAGACTATTTAAACAAATTTTAAATTAATAGGAAGTTTCTTTTAGATCTTTATTCTTTAAAAACTTTATGAAAAAAATTTCTATTTCTCCTAATGAAAAAAATTGTTGCTTTTGATAGTGAAAAAAAAAGGAGCAATATTTATGGTGTAATTTCATTTACTAAACAAACAAAATGCTGCAGCTGCCAACATGATAGGTTTCTGATTATGACTTTGTAGCATAATGCCATTTTTTATTTAAGAATTCTGTGCAAATCTTGTGTGTGGAGTGCTCTAAAGTTTTCTGTCTCATGTCTTCTCATAGTGAAGAGGAAAAATAAGTAGAGATTTAGACCATTAATCAGCGTACTATTTATTCAGTAGATCCCATGATCCTGGATATCTCAAGACTGATTTCATTTAGTCTTGACTGCGTCCGTTGTGTTATCACCACTAATTTATGTGTGGACAACCAGTGATAAACCAGGAGAGAAATTATGGTAAAAACTGAATAGTTAATCTAAATGGTTGCTCTATAAAATTTTGTTCTTCTTACATTATGAATTTGAGGTAGATAAAATTATTGGGTTTTTTTCATTAGAACATCTGCTGAGCTTTAGTGAGAAAAAACAAACCATTTCAAAATGTTGTATTTAAATTTTGAGTTAGATGAATCTGATTCAGTTCAGTTGACAGCCTCTGTAATATCAAAAATGTTTCTTCTGTGAACAGATGCTTGTCACTGATATTTGAAAATGGTTCAACTCTGCTTCATTGCCTTATTCTTGATTTGGACACCATTCTGTTATTAAATACTACACAAGGTAAAAAATTAGTCTCCCCTAGTATTCACACTCTAATCCCAACTGCACTCTCCACTCAATGCTCACTTTCAAATTTGCTAATGGCTTTTATGTCCCTAACCCTCCTTTCTTAGGAACGTGAATGATTGCAAAGATTGTCAAGACAGTTGTAATTCTAGCCCACATCTCCGATCAACTTAATCAGAGTTAAGACTTGAGCTCTCCATTCTTTGGTAGAGACTGAGTTGACCATTTTCTTGCAATTGACTGTTTTAGTGACAACTGGTGGAAAATGTTATTAAGATTATTAAACCCTTTGTCCCCTTCTCTACACTTTCTCTATCAATAGCCTTTGCTTTCTATTGAGTGGCAGGTCAATATTTTAGTTGTTATTCTCTCACTGTTACTGTAATTACAGGTTTTTTATCATGTTAATCTTTTTCCCTTTTCTTATTTATGTTACATAATGTGTGTTGGTTTTTCTTATATTTTCACTGTGTGTTCTTTTCTACTTGTTGTACATTATACTTATTGAAGATTAGTGAAAGATCTGATGTGGAATTCCAGCCTTTCTTTCTCTCCACTGAAAAAAAAAATAAAAATTAAGCTTTGACTTCTTATTTTTGCTGTCTTTTCACTGATTGATCCAAATTTGTTTGCCTTCTTGACGTGCATTGGGTTTTTTTTCTGTTTATCTCTCTCCTTGTTACAGAATATGAATTCTATAAATTTATCACTCAATTTGCCTTTTGCACACCATGACATTCTCAACCAGCTTGTTCCTTGGGATTAATATCCACTCTAGAGGAGCCCTTCTTCCATGTTCTCTTTCTCTCTCTTCTTCAACTATAGATACAAATTACCCTTGATCCTATATATTCTTTAAAAAACATGTACTTTTAAAAAATCCTAATTGATTTTGAAAATTTTGCTGGCCATTCATGATACCTTTTCCTATACTCCTTTCCCAATATCTTTCCTGTTATTTAGGATGTGGCTTTTGTACCAATATTTGTGCTTAGCTTGGTTTGGCTAGTTACTGTTATATAAAATATAATATATTTTTCTTGGCATCATTCTCGACTACGACAGTCAGCCACTCCACTGAGCTGTGAGCTTTGAAAATGTTCTGCCACTTGGTGATGTTATCACTGACTGTAGCTTTGTACACTTCTGTGTCAAAAATATGGAAAGCTTCATGAATTTGCATGTCATCCTTGTGCAGGGACCATGCTAATCTTGTCAGTAGCCTTTTCGTACCTGCTCAAACACTTATTGATGGTCCGTGTCCTGTTAGCTAGTGGTTGGTTTTCAAACATGATCGAAACCACTTGGCTTGCACTGTGAGTTGCTGGCAATGCTGTGAGAAATGAAAGTGGTGAGTTTTATTACCAGCATCCCTTGTGAACCATTAGCCAACAACTTTGACGTCTGAATGTGCAAGCAGTGGCTCATTACATAACAGAGCAATGATCTGAGCCTGGTGCGAGGCTCTGACCTAGAAGCTGAAGATCACAGGATGCCCTTATCTTTCCCTGGAGCCATATAGTCCTGCTCAAGAATTTGCTTTGACATTTGTCCTGTCTCTATAGATTAAGCAGTTTGCTGTTTGCTGCAGTCTCACCATCAGAGAGTAATATACTTCAGGATTTTTTTTTACCTTGCCTTTGACCTTTATTGCTACCTAGTAATGTAATAATAACTTATTTACAATATATTTGCTCATGTGCTTTATATGTCTCATAATATAAAAATAATTGAAAGTATACTTTAAGTAATTGATATTGCAGTACAAATAGAAAAATAAAGTAGTTTTGGTTTCTAAAAGTAATGAAGTAGTTGGTTTAATGCAGTGCAAGTCTTTAGCGGGATCATATGGTGTGGTAAGCCTTGTAGTATCAAAGAAAATAATGAAAACATTATAAATATATAAACCCCACAACTATTGTAGGTGTCCAAATGTGGAAATAGACATTGAAATCTGCTTTATTTCCTTGATAAATAATGTTCATATGGGTACAAAATTATAACTTGAAAATAGTAGTCTTACCTGTGAATTCAGGTATTTTCGCAATATGATTAACACTTCTATTTTAGTGTTGTAGTGTCCAAGTAGCTGGAGACTTTATAGTTTGAATATTGATTTTTACTGTCAGTGTTTTTTAAAACCATATATTCATTGAAGATGGACTCTGTCTCACATATCTTACTGAATAAAACTAAAATAATGAAAACAAAATGTTGGGCCAGACCCTGAAATTCTCAGATAAGATGAATTGAATACATTTTACATACATTTTACATTTTACATAATCCCCCTTAAAATGTTGACATTTTTTGCAATATCATGGGTACATCAATGACCTTCATTTCATTGCCTCAGATATTTCCTGATCTAAAGTTGTGGTGTGGTATGCTATCTACGTAGCATCATACTCTACTTTCTGTTTTTAGTTTCTTCATTATCACTTGCAAATATTTTACATACAGTTCCTTCCTGGTTAAACAGGTACAGAAGAAAGAGTCTTCAGGTCCACAGAGTATATACAGAATGGGGATAAAAGAGGGACAAGTGTTTTTCTTTTTGCTATTTCAGTTGAACCTGAGAGTCCTTATGAAGGTCTTCATTGTCTGTCATAAGATTCTTTAAATGTCCCACCTGTTCTTTCTCAGGTCAAGAGAAAAATACATGAAAAGCTTTGATTTTCCTCCCTCCTTCCCCACCTTAACCCAAAGTTAGTTGTCACTGAGTCAGACTATTGTCACTGACTTCCTATTTTAGACCATTCTTTGTCTTTCATGTTGGACATGCCTTTTACAACCTTTGTCTGCACAGCTTTTGCGACAGCAGTGTGTCAAATAACAAGCACAGTTCAAAAAAAGAAAAGTATTTCTAATTTGAGAGAAATAACGATATTTCTGATACACATCATTTTGCAATCTTTAAAAAGGGAAAAAGCTCAGGAAAATTTTCAAAGAGAATGAGATGCTTTTGGGAAATGCTGTGTTCCTTTTGGAAAAACCTCTATTCAGTCAGTATTTACAGCAATGCTTGAAGAATACTATAGCTGCATTTTGCAATACTTTCTTTGCATGTGTATTTTATAGCTAATTACTGGTATTGTTGGTTTGTTTGTATATTCTTTAGAGGAGAATTATTAAGTAGATTAAAAAGTGGTGACAGCTGCAATGCCTCTCTGCTGATTGCAGCAGCTAGTTTGTGAAATTTACAGATCAAATATGTCCATAAAATATTGTGACAGTTTGCTTGCCATAATAGTAGTTGCTGCTAGTATTTGTTAGCAAAGTAAGGAGTGACTAGAAAGCAACTATTACAACAATAGAAATAACACATGTATTATAACTGGCAAAGCATTTTATATATTTGCATGAAATACTTCAAGAGTCACCCTTAGTCATTTATTATCACTCAATAATAAACATTATTTTTTTTCCTTTGTGAATGTCCAATAATGAAAGACAGAAGACTCTAGGAGATTACAGAGTGGCTGAAGAGAATAATTTGTCACATATTTGCTATTTTGCACTAATGGCTATTTGCAATTTGTCACATAATATGTCTAAATTTTAATATTCCTGATATTCCAAATTTTTTTACTTTAAATTTCATTAGTGGTCTAGCTGGGGGGTGAGGGCTGGATGACCCTGGGCCCCCTCCGGCTCAGAGTGGCCTGCTAGACTGTGAGGCATCTAGGTTGTTATTATACTCTGGGATGTGCTCTTGGTCGCTGTACGGGTATTAGATGGTGAGTTGGACTAGATGATCCTTGTGGGTCCCTTCCAACTCATAATTTTCTGTGATTCTGTGATTATTAAAGCACGTGTCTTTAACCATTCTTTTGACTGAAGAGCTCTACTTTTCCTATTTTTCGTAGGTCTGCTATTTTAATTTACGCTGTTAATGTAATCTAAATAAACATTCTCAATGCTTTCAAAAAAGATGATTCATTTAATTCATTTCCTATTGGGCCAAAAAGAAAAAAACAAGGTTGATAAAATCAGATGTTGCATTTGAAAATCTTTTGCAATTCTAGTCTCTGAAATTACTATCCTGTATTTGGGATTTTTTCACTTCATAATACATACAAATACTTACCAATCCTTTTATCTTCCTGGATGTTTAAAGTTTGAGGAAGTTAAAAAGAGTACAGTTGTTCTGTTCTTTGCTGTTTCTTTTGAATTTGCTTCTTGTACTTGGTCAGGAGAGGTGGAATGCCTATGACCTCAGTCTTGCAGTAGTAATATACCTCTCTAAAAGAAGTGCAAAATTGGCCTCTGACTGGGAGTCCCTGTTGGACACTTTTCTTCTACTACCTTTTTGTGATTGAAAGTTTTGTCTCTCTGAGACAACATGTATGAAATTTTCCTTATAAAAGTCCAAGACTCAAGTGGTCTAATTAAAACCAGGATTTATCCACAGCACAGAAACTGCTCAAGATTAGAAGAAAAGAAATATTTTGCATAGTATATCTATCCTGACGCTCTGCCAAGCTCATCTAGATACATATCCCTAGAGTTTAGTTACAGAATAAAAATACCTTATATTTATAGAAAATATTCTTTCTTTTTCTTCACTTTTTTAGGCAGTTTTGTTGCAGAAATCTTTCCTTTCAAGTGACTTAGCCTTTCTTTTTCTTTCTTGTATTCCACTCCTTTACAGTTGTGACCTTTTCTGTTACTCATTTTCAAATTGTTGTATCAAGTTGCTATTAATGTATTTATGCCTTCCAAAGAGAGGTCATCCCGATCCTGATGACAGAATTCAGCACTCTTTACAGACTCTTCTTCAAAGTAATTAAACATCAGCTATGAGCTGACATCTGGTCATATCCACAATCTAGGTTGTCTGTTTATGCGTGTCTCTGACAACTGAGTGATCTTGATCAGCGAGTGAGGGAACAATGTAGCAGAGACAACTGTTGGTCGAACTCTTGTTGCTAAACTATAGCATTCTTGATCATATTAGTCACTATTGCCAATAGGTCTAATTATCTTTGACAGCTATAGGTCACTGAAAATAACATGTCCATAAGAATTATTGCTATTTTATACATTCCACAAGGGGGTTAAAGGCATCCAGATATGGCAAGTTGTTACAAGACCTTTAGTTATGGTGTTTGTTTTTGTTGTCTTTGTTTTCTCTTTTCCTATTTCTACCACAATGACTTCAGGAAAAATATGAAGTGATGCTATTTCACTGAAAGCCATAGTACAATTACCAACTCTAACTGTAGTTACAACTGTCAACTGTCAATTACCAAACTGGCGAACAGGATATGATATTTTTTCTCCAAATTCACTCACCTTGAAAATATTTTTCTTTCTGGCTTTGAGGAGAAATATCAATCTTAGATTTCATAGAACATATGCCCAAAATTCTTTTTCCTTGTCTCAGGGCTATTTCTTATAAGAAAAAAAATATTGTTTCTTAAGCCACAGGCCTCAGGACTTGCTAGATAAAATAAAAATCATAGCACAATTTATATCTTGAAAAATTAGTCCAGTTTTAATAAAATTATAAGAAAATAGGCAAACAGAAATACCATAATCTCAGCATTAGTATTTTATTTCTGACTGAGATGAATATCTTTGAGTCATTTGTGATATGTAAAGTAAGATATCTATCTTAGCCCATTCTCACATAAATAAATATATTTAGGATTTACGTACAGTAGTTGGAGTTTAGCTGAGTAGCTCAAATTGATGAGCTCATCCCAATGGCATGGAATAAATCCATAAAACTGTGTGAAATTGACACATATAAATACTGCTGGATCTACCCTGTCTCTGTGCACTGAACATCTCGTGCTGGGATCGACAGGAACTGAGGTGGCAGCTGGAACTGTCAAGACAAAGCAAATAAGTCAATCCTGGTGATGTTCAGATTATTGCCATCTTTCTCAAGAGAATCTACAAAAAATTAAGAAACACTGACTTAATTCGTAAGTATCCAGCTGACTGAGCCCTGGGCTATAATTAAGGTACTCCTAGGCAGGAGAGATGCAGTGTGTTCAAACTATATTCTCAGTATTGTTCTCTATATAACGATAATTGTCTGACATTAGAACTGAAGTTTTAAAAAACCAGTTGAATGGAAAGTCAGTCATTCATGATCTTGGAGCTCTGATTGTTGTGGCAGTACTTTTAAAAAAAATCCATGGCCCTTCCTCACCCAATAAGGAATTTGTAATGACTTTATATATCTATTGTTTCTTAGATATATGGTTGTTGCAATCACTTCACCAAGCACTCAGATGCACCTCAAAGTAGAAAAGAAACTTTGAGGATTAAACCCAGATATTTTTTAATAGCATATGCATTGTTAGACATGACACAACAACTAAATAGGGAGCAGACAATAATGGTGCATAGGAAAAAAGAAAAGGATTTAATTTCTTTGCTACAAATAGGCAGAGGAAAGAAAGATAATTGGGATTTATTTGAGATGAGAGACCAAGAACAGGAGAGCATACATCTGACAGATAAATAACTATGGTGATTTAAGGAAAATCAGTCAGGACTCAAGGTAATTGCTTGCATGCTACAGAAAAGTTTATTTTTGGCCTCAGAGTCAAGGAAGAGGGACCAGAGTGTCCCCTGCCCTTGCCAGGTGCCAAAAGAGGACCGCCCATATTTGTCACCCATCTTTAACCTCTTGTCTTATACATATGCAAATTGCTCCATGAATATTCATCCTTTCAACATTATGTCATTTGCTATGAATCCTTCAACCAATTAGCTTCAATGTTTAACATTCTTTTACCCTTGTTGTGGTTAGCATTCAATTTTGTTTACCTTCACAGCCTGCAGGACACCCTTAATAATTCAACCTTAACTCTCAGGCCTTCTGAATGATTCTGAAATTCTTCTAAAATTCGGTAGAAATTCACTAAATTTTCATTAATTCACTAAAATCCCTAAATCTCTATGCCCTTACCTAACAAACTAAATTTGTAATTTTCTGATTCTCCAAATCAATGGAATGCAGTATTTTTGTATTTAATTCTTAAAGACTATCTTCCAGAATAGAACTAATTCAGAGCTATTGACTATTCATAGTCAATGGGGAGGATTCATCCACTTTGATGGACTTAAACCAAACCTATGTGAAGGATATCTGTGCTGCTACAAAGAGGAAAGTCATATCTGAAATCCATGGAATGCCTATATTGCATGGTAAAAATTTCCTATTTAAGGCCCATCCTGACAAAGAAGTGATACTTATCTAAATTACATTGATGTTTAAATCAGTTTAGTTAGGTCAGTGCAAGTTTCTCCACGTATGCATTTGAATCTACTGCAACTGATCTAGAGCAAACAAGTTTACAGTATGGTCAGTTGCCTACTTTGTGTGATTAATGTATAGATACTGCAATGTACTACAGTGTACTGTACTGTATGTACAGTTGGGAGGTAAGGGACAAGTCTACTATATTACTCTAGGAAGAGGGTGTAGAAGGTCTGAAAAATAATTTTGGCAGGGTGGATTCAGATTGTCTTATGGTTATGTCTAAGAACTCGCTTTTAGAACTGTTACTGGATTTGGTGCTTTTCCAGTGCCTCAAGAGTAGGGAGTGCTGGATTGAGAGAGAAACCTCAAGAGCAGTCTGCAAAAGTCAGGAGCAAGGAAGAGGCTGAGTTGAAGTCTTACGGCTGAGGGAACAAGGATTGTTACTTAAGATCCTGTTAAGGCACAGTTCAGTTTTCTGCAGGGGGCAATTCACAGCTTCTGAGCTAGATATTGAAGAATCTGGCAGTGAGATAGTATCCCTGAAGGTCTAGAGGTCACTTACCAAAAAGTAATACAAAATGTCTCATTTGATGTTCATTGTCATTCATGTAATTTTCATGAACTCTTACACATTTTAGTAAATGTTCATGTAGTGTGGTCAGTGGAGAACTGTGAAGTTTTCATGAACATACATGCATATTTAATAACTACTCCCAAGGGTATTTCCTGTTCTGGTAATCAGTGTATCACATTACAGCTTCTGTACTTGTGAAACAAATTGTATCAGATTTTGCAGTCAGACTGCACAGAAGACTGTTCCGGGGGCTCAACAGAGATGCTTAGTGTTTCCAACGCATAAACATGCATGTTCCACTCTGACTAGTGCACAGCCAATCTTTCATTAGACTCTTATCCATGGGAAATTTTTTCATTCTGTCATCAATCTAGTAACTTTCTCACACAACAGCCTTCTTAGTTAGATCCTGTGGAGTAATTTTTTTGTGCCGAACACCTGTACAATTTCGCCTTAAAGCTTGTTAATCAGTCCAAAAAGATCTCTTTTAGGTCAAGAAGTGATTTCCTTTCCCATGATATAAAGCCAACTTATTGCTCTGTAGTTGTCACTATTTTTGATTTAATAGGAAACTAATACCACGAAGGAAACTAGAAAATGCTCTTTGACATCTATTTTTACTTTGTAGACTTTTGTTATATAAATTAAAGCCACTTTCAAGAATGGGCTGATGCATAGAATGCAAGATAGTTTTGCGCATCTCAGTTTCCTCACGTTGTAGCTTAGCATTTCCAGAAGAAATTAAATAAAAAACTGAATCTATATACAGATTATTGTGGTATTGTTGTTATAAGGATCTATTGAAATCACTTGTCTCAAAGGTGCTTCACTGTAGCAGCAATTTACATGCAACTACTTACCAAAAAAACTTTGAAAGCATCATTCTGACTGGGAAAATTCTGTTCATTATAGCAGTTGGAGCCATTTTCTTTAATTGTTTCTCCTCCAGTGATATTTAGGTTTCAAAGGGAGACTTGCAATACTTGATAAAATTTAAAGAAAAATGTCAGCATGGTTTCAAATGGTACCTTGGAGAAAAAGCTGCAAGAACATGGCATCGGAACATGGATCACAGAATCACAGAATCACAGAATCACAGAATATTCTGAGTTGGAAGTGACCCACAAGGATCATCGAGTCCAACTCTTAACACTGTCTCCCTGGCAGGAATCAAACCCGGATCAGAAATATTTTGTTATTACTTCACTGTGTTGCCTAAGATGGCTAGAAAATGGACACAAAAATTACAGAATTATATTGATTGTATTAAATGTTTGGAAATTTTAAGCATTAATATGTATTTTAAAATATAAATTATATTTATATTATAAAATATATTAAAAAATTAAAATAAGAAGGAGGTTTCCATATTAAACACTTGATATGTAATAATTTTTTTCTCTGTCAAATCTGTGCATAATAGAGAGACAGAGAAAATGAGTCTTATATTTTTCCTCTTGTATGATGTGCTTATTTACCTGGACAAGCCCATTTTTCTCTACAGAAGCACATATGGCAGAAGGAAGCAAAATAAATCTGGTTCCACTTTGTAGAACGGAACCGGATGTGGAAAGCTTATGGTAGAGTATGAGGACTGCAGCTTTTCACATTAGGGACATATGCTTGAAAGGGATCCATCTGTACTGCTGTAGAGACGTTATCAGGGCTTTGTGACTGCACTGGGCAGACGCCAACACTGCTGCTGCTGCTTTCAGGGACTCCAGCTACCTCCCAGCAAGGGCTTGGTGTGAGTGAAGCTTTTTCACTCCCATGAGGGCTCCTTAGTCAGACCAATCTTCTTCAAATTGATGTTTGGTTCCCTCTGTATTTTCAGAAATTATTTTTTTAAAAATTTTTCCTCAGATACTTGCTGTGAAAAAAATCAAAATATCAATTCTTGATGTGAGATCAAATGCCTCCCAGGAATGTATTTTCATGGTTGGATTTTAAACCTCTTCATAGTACATCATTGTAATGGAAACTCAGAACAGAACTATTAGTTTAGTGTGCAGTTGTAATATGTTACTTGAGCTGAAAAACATGCACAGTGCAGAACTTTAAAATTACATGACAGGTAAATAGGAAAGTAGGAACATTTTTTATTCTTGAACTTCTCTGTTCCTAAGCCAGTCTACTTAGTGTGATGTTATTAATACTTTATTTTAATGGAGAATTATTGGATTTTGGGTGAATAGAAAAGAGTGTTCCAAATTCCTTAATACTAAACTGCATAAAATAGCTGCCAGTCACTGACTATAACTGTCTTTGGACAAGGGTCTTTTGAAGTAGTTTGACTCAAATTCAAAGCACATGGTTGTTGATTAAATATAATCTTTTAGTTATGGGCAGAAGGAGGTTTATGTTTCATGTTACTGGGTCATCTTGCTTTTATTTAATTTTATTTTAATTTTTCTTGCCCAGTTGTCATTGTGAGACCCAAGCAATTGCAGTTACAATAACATAGGAAAAGAAATCCAATCATATTTCTATGTAAACTGCAGAACTGACACAGTTTATTTTGACTAGCTGCTTCTGTGCTGTTTTCCAGGCATTGATAACATACTTGTAAGTATTATTGAAACTGCCACAGCTGAGGTCAGTATGGATTAAACTCCACTATAGTATAGTAATATATAGTATGATATTGCTCTTTCAGTGCACCAAAATACCTTTTCTTTACTTTCCTAAAATAAATGCATTTGGTGCCTTGAAGGTAAGCAAACCCATAAAACTATCTTTGGATGGAAGCCTTCACCATGTATAAATATTTTCTTCTTCTTCCTACTGAAATATTTTTACTCTTTTATTTGCCACAGTTTCTGTCCTATTCCACGCTTAATGCCAATAAGCACAATTTTTCTCTGAGCCATAATCATCTTTCAACATTGATTTCTTGCTGAAGACTCAACAGCTTACTATTTGCGTAGTCACAATCTGTTCTACTTTCAATGCTCTGTGCTGCTAATCCAGTCTTGTTCTTAAAGTCGAGTCATGGGGACTATCTCCAACTGTGTAACGTAGGCACACAACCCAGCCTCATCCCTATTCTATTTAAGTCCTAATTTCCCTGGAAAGGAAACTTGGGTGCCTGTGCCAGAGAGGATACCTGCATGTCACCAGCTGTAGATGATTGTTAGAGCAGAACTTCAGGACTGTTGGAGAGGGCACCTCTCCTACTCCAGACCGGGTGGTCAGGATATGTCAGTCTTAATCAGAACATGAGAAGCCATAATGAGCTCACCAAATATGCCTGTCTCCATGTCTGATAATGAGCAAGATAATAATAAACTTTTCAGATACTGAAGGAACATAGGATACATATTGAACTACATCTGTAGTGTAGACTGAGAAGTTTGTTTCTCTATCTGATCTTAGGAAAAAAAACAGATTCACGTGCTCAAAGATGCCCTCGACTCACAGAATCACAGAATCACAGAATATTCTGAGTTGGAAGGGACTCACAAGGATCATCGAGTCCAACTCTTAACACTGTGTCCCTGGCGGGAATCGAACCCCTTACAACATTGTCTAGAATTCTGTATCGGAATAGGCATAGCTACTCTGCTTGAGCCAGAAAGCATTTTTTTTTACCAGTGGTATCTTTATATAAAAAAATTTTCTCCTTTTTCTGCTACAGTTGGACAAAAAAATTTGCAGTATCCACAAGAAATGTGTGTGTGCCTGTGTTCGTGTAGTGGTAATGTTAATATTGTTCAGGTTTTCTTTCATGACTTTCACAGCAAGTAAAAGCCTTTCAAGCCCTTCAGGCAGGCAAAAGCCTTTATTTTCTGTGTTGAATGGTTTATAAAGTATTGGCAAATACTACAAGAAAGGACTAACTGTACATTTTGCAAACCAGTTGGACTTGATGGGATAATTTAATTTTACATAAACAATACAGGAGTGGCTCACAGGAAATAAGTGATTAAAAGAGAGAAAATATTTAAAAGGTTTGCCAGAGTAAAAAGAGTGATTTTTTCTTTAGAATAATCTTAAAGAAGTAAAAATATACAGGTAGTTTAAAGATAACAAAATGATAAATCACAAGAGTGATAAGAACGAAGCCTTAATAATTTATTTTCTAGGTCTTTGATGAATAAGATTTTATTGATCTTAATTGTATAAAATCTTTGATAAGTCTTGGGAACACTGCAATTACAGTTGAGCAAAACATTCAGTCACTAACTATGATGCTTTTATTATAAACTATTACTTGGAATTTAAAATTTAACTCATTCATAATTATGATGAAAGGAAAAATGTCCACCACTGGGCCAAGTTTTAGCCTCGTGAAATTTGAAGTTAGTTGTTGTTTTTGTTTGGCTCAACACTTGGATGAACTGGCCTTTATGATTCATCAGCTTTTAAGCTGTTAGTCTGTTTGCATATCTGCAGCATCTTCCTAATTTTTCTTTCATCTTTTCTTTTTCTTAGTTCTGTTTTTCTCTTACTTTCTCTTTCCTTGTCATGTGACACTCTCAAAGCATCTTTATGCTTAGAGTATTATGCAAACTATTTGGTTTAGACTTAGATTTAATAGAAGCTTTACATAAGCCTGAGAAACTTTTTCTTTTATATAAAAGTTTGTCACTTCAGAAGAAATTCACATAGAAACTGAAATGCAATATTCATTATCTCTCTATCTATTTATTAAATTAATGTAACCTGTGCATAGATGCATACATAGGTGTACTGTAATACTGAACAGTTTTAGTAATAGTAGGATATCTCTTTCAGATTGCACAGTGGTTTTGCACAGTTCAGCTTAAAGTTGCCCATATAGGACAGCTCAGAATTCACCTAGGCCAAAGATATTGAATTGAAGAGGAGGCGGCATGGGAACAGGGGCTGCCGAATCGGGAGGCTTTCAGGCTTTCAGGTTCCGGTACCAGAGCCTGGCATCCATTTGAATTGAAGAGGAGGTGGCACGGGAATGGGGGCTGCCGAATCAGGAGGCTTTCAGGCTTCCGGGTTCTGCCTATTTAAAGGCACTAAACTCCTGGGAGCGCAGCGAACAGCGTCGTTGAAAAGCATAAGTGCCCCACCTGGCATGTGGGAGACCTGGGTTTGATTCCCACCAGGGAGACAGTATTAAGAGTTGGACTCGATGATCCTTGTGGGTCCCTTCCAACTCAGAATATTCTGTGATTCTGTGATTCTGTGATTCTTAGAGGTAGTTAGCACGGCAGTTTGGGTATACTTCAAGAATGAATTCTCTAAGGCACAAAAACAGGCTGTCCCTGTGAGTCGTAAAATGAGCCGTAGGGGTGAAAGACTGGCCTGGATGAGCAAGGAAATTTGTCAAGATTTGAGTGAGAAAAAGAGCGTGAATCACCTTTGGAAAAAGGGTGAGGTTAATCAGGCTGTGTACTGAGGTATTGTTAGGTCATGTAGGAAGAAAATTAGATGGGCAAAAGCCCACCTTGAGTTCAGACTGGCCACTTCTGTTAAGGATAATAAGAAATGTTTTTATAAATATATCAATGGAAAAAAGAAGGTCAGTAATAAACTCCACTCCTTACTTGATGTGGAGGGAAATTTAGTAACTAGGGACGAGGATAAGGCAGAAGTACTCAATGCCTCCTTTGCCTCTGTCTTCAACAGTAGGGTCGTTTGTCCTCAGGATAACTGGATACCTAAGCTGGCAGATGGAGAAAGGGTACAGTGTAGTCTCCCTGTTAGCCTCACCTCAGTCCCAGGCANAACTCAACATGAGCCAGCAGTGTGCCCAGGCAGCCAAAAGGGCCAATGGCATCCTGGCCTGCATCAAGAATGGAGTGGCTAGTAGGTCAAGAGAGGTTGTCCTTCCACTGTATTCAGCACTGGTTAGACCGCACCTCTAGTATTGCGTTCAGTTCTGGGCCCCTCAGTTCAAGAAAGATGTTGAGGTGCTGGAACGAGTTCAGAGAAGGGCAACTAGGATGGTGAAGGGGATGGAAGATAAGCCCTATGAGGAGAGGCTGAAGGAGCTGGGTCTGTTTAGCCTAGAAAAGAGGAGGCTCAGGGGTGACCTTATTGCTGTCTATAACTATCTAAAAGGAGGTTGTAGCCAGGCAGGGGTTGGTCTTTTCTCCTTGGTCTCTGGGGACAGGATGAGAGGTCATAGTCTTAGGCTTCAGCAGGGAAAGTTCAGACTTGATATTAGGAAAAGACTTTTTACTGAAAGAGTGATTCGGATGTGGAATGGGTTGCCCGCAGAGGTGGTTGAGTCGCCAACCCTGGAGGTGTTCAAGGGGAGGCTGGACGAGGTGCTGAGTGATATAATCTAGATGTAGATGGTAGTTTAGTTGGATTATAGGTTGGACTAGATGATCTTCAAGGTCCTTTCCAGCCTTATCTATACTGTGATACTGTGTGATACCTTCCAGAGAGATGAGATCAGTATCATTGCTCCCTTTCCCTTAGCAAAGGAAGTATGTTAAGTGCTGATCAGAGAGTACCAGCATGCTGCATTTTTTTCTGGTCTTAGAAATCTCTGTAGGTTATAAAAGCAGATAGTTTGAACTCTTACAGAGCTAGTTGGATCCATGACTTACTGAATGTTTAGAGAAAAGGGATGTGTGACAGAGAACTATTGATTTCAGTACAGTTAGCTATTGTCTAATAAAATTTCCTGAAGATCATCTACAAAATTAGTTTATAAATAGAGGAATCATTCTGGAAACAACTCAGATGCTGTTACAACTGGAATATGATATATTTACCTTAATACTTGAAGCTCCTAAAATTAGTATAGTGCTATAATGATGCTGTGGGTTAATGTCATGCTTTATCCATATTTCCTAAAGCTTTGGGAAGAGTAGTAAACATGTGGATGTGTTGAGCTCTTTATTGCCATTTCTTTAAAATCTAAAAAAAATTAAATAAGTTTAAATGAGATTATTTTATTTGATATCTTACATAGACACATTCATATAGAAATATATAGTTATCTCAAGAAAAGCACTTAATGTCCCTCATTAGTATTGTGAATATAATTAATAAAACTAAGCAAGTGGAAAAAAATGACATTTCAATAACTGTCCAATGGACCATGGATTTACTAGTCCTTTATTAGCAGTAATTTTGATCAAACAGGCATAAAAATAAATGAAGTCGATAAGTAGGAAAGGTTATCATTTTATATTCAGATGAAAAGTAGTTTAGTAATAATTTTAGTCACTTATAATAATAGAAGCATAGAGTATTCTGAGTTGGAAGAGACCCATGAGGATCACTGAAGTCCAGCTCCTGATTCCTGCACAGAACAGTGCCAAAAATCACGCCATGTGCCTGAGGCTGTTGTCTAAATGCTTCTTTAATTCTATCAGACTTGGTGCTGTAACTACTTCCCTAAGGAGCCTGTTCTAGTGCCCTCTGGGTGAAAAACTTTTTCCTAATACCCAACCTAAAGCTCTCCTGATGCAAATTCAGGCCATTCCCTTGGGTCCTGTCACTGGTGACCACAGAAAAAAAATCACTGCCTGCCCTTCCTCTTCCCCTGACAAGGATGCTGTAGCCTGCATTGAGGTCTCCTCTCAGTCTCCTCTTCTCCAGGCTGATCAGACCAAGCTGAACAGACCAGCTGCTCCTTATATATCTTCCCCTCAAGTCCCTTCACCATCTTTGTCGCCCTCCTTTGGACGCTGTCTAATGGCTTAATCTTGTATTATGGCTAATCCTATATTGTGGCTTCAAAACCTCAACACAGGAGTTGAGGTGAGGCCGCACCACTGCACAGTGCAGTGGGACAGTCAACATCACTTTTATATGTTGATGTTGGCTACGCTTTCAATTTGTTGTATTAATCTAGTTGAAAGGTGTAACTTACATTTTGCACTTTAACTATCTAGATGTGCATTTTTTCATCATTTCTCTGTGTGTAAGTATAATATTTATACAGGAATATTTAGAACACTGGAGACTACATTTCTTTATTGTGTATATGTTTACCTTGATCAATTTAGTTTATCCTTGAGGGTGGTTTAGCCTTTAGAAGCACTTAATTAGTAGCCTCTCTAATAGAGCAAAGAGCAAAAATACTGCTTTGTTACATGAACTCATAGAGGAATCATATGCATTAATGCCAACTTTACTCCCCTATGCTATCCACAGGTTCACAGGTTATTCTGAGTTAGAAGGGACCCACACGATCATCTCGTCCAACTCCCAAACAGCCTCCCACCAACTAGACCATGTCACTGAGCTCCTCATCGAGTCTTCTCTTAAGTACCTCAGGGATGGCAACTCCACCACCTCCCTGGGCAGACCATTCCACTGAGAGATCACTCTCTCTGTGTAAAAACTCTTCCTACCATCTGGTCTAAACCTCCCGTGGCGTAGTTTAAGGCTATGTCCTTTTGTTCTGGTGTCGTCAGCCTGAGAGAAGAGATTCACACCCACCTGACTGCAACCTCCCTTCAGGTAGTTGTAAACAGCAATGAGGTCACCTCTGAGCCTCCTCTTCTCCAGGCTGAACAACCCTCGTTCCCATAGCCACTCCTACCAAATGGGTAGGAGGGCCCTTCAGAGGACAAGCTAGAGAAATGGACAGACTCCAATAATATGCGATGTAACAAGACTAAATGCCGGGTCCTTCACTTTGGACATAACAACCCCATGCATTCCTATCGGCTGGGGGTGAGTGGCTGGAGAGTGGTCAGATGGAGAGGAATTTAGGAATAATGATTGACAGGAAACTCAATATGATCCAGCAGTGTGCCCAGGTGGCTAAGAGGGCCAATGGCATTCTGGCCTGTATTAGGAACAGTGTGGTCAGGTGGACTAGGGAATTTATCCTTCCCCTCTACTTGGCACTGGTCAGACCACATCTTGAGTACTGTGTGCAGTTCTGGGCTCTCCAGTTTAAGAAGGATGTTGAGCTGCTTGAGAGGGTCCAGAGAAGGGCGACAAGGATGGTGAAAGGACTGGAGAACAAGCCCTATGGGAAGCGGCTCCGGGAGCTGGGGTTGTTCATCCTGGAGAACAGGAGACTCAGAGTTGACCTGATTGCTGTTTACAACTACCTGAAGGGAGGTTGCAGTCAGGTGGGTGTGAATCTCTTCTCTCAGGCTGAGGACACCAGAACAAGAGGACATGGCCTTAAGCTATGCCAGGGGAGGTTTAGACTGAATGTGAGGAAGAGGTTTCTCCCAGAGAGAGTGATCTCTCAGTGGAATGGTCTGCCCAGGGAGGTGGTGGACTCACCATCCCTGGAAGTATTTAAGAGAAGACTTGATGAGGACCTCAGTGACATGGTCTAGATGGTGGGAGGCTTGGATGGATGGAGTGTGTTGCCTGTGGTTCCACGCTTGTGGGCCTGATCCCTGGTTGGGCGTTCACTTGGGAGTTGGACTGGATGATCCTGTGGGTCCCTTCCAACTCAGAATAACCTGTGAACCTGTGAGCTTTGGGGAAGTAGTGGGTTTAGAGAAAAGCTGAAGCGGGTCCACAGGGAAGTGACAAATACATGAAGAGGTTAGAAAGAAGATGATTCATTGACATAGAAATTAAAGCTGAGACATGAAAAGAATATATAGAAAGATGAACTGAAAACAAGAGGGACTGGATAGTGAACAGTTGAACGTAAGTATGTGGCAGAGACAAAGAAGGGAAGTCATTGTTTGCTGTGCAGTTCCAGAAGAGGTATTGGAAACAGGAATTTGTGTGGAGGTGAAAGTCTTCCTCACTGTCTATTCTGACAGTGATAAGGAAAGTAAAGAAATTATATCCCACTGAAAGGTCTAGGTCTTGGAAAGAATGAAGTATGTAAAATGTTTGGATATCTGTCAGGTGGCACAACCACAGCAGAGGTACAGTCATACCTCCAACTTTGCAAGGATCGAGTCTTCGCAGTGTCTTGTGAAACATCTAATTCGCAAACATGCGTTGGTCATTAATATGCATACAGGCCACCCCCATTGCTCCACCCCCAGCCAATCAGGAGTGCTGGGGAGCATTTTCAGCTCCTCCCCACAGGCTCTCACAGCACAGTGGAGCAGAGGAAAACTTTTCTGAGCTTCCACTGCCTGGGGAGACCCCCCGGAGAATTCCTGGGCTTCTCTTCAGCCACACTGCCACATCCCTGGCGTGTGGGAGACCCGGGTTCGATTCCCTTCAGGGAGACAGTGTTAAGAGTTGGACGCGATGAACCTTGTGGGTCCCTTCCAACTCAGAATATTCTGTGATTCTGTGATCTGCAGCTGCCACCTGGCTGCTACCACTGCGCATGCTTGCACTGCTTCCGCAGTGGTGAAGCTCTGGGACCGTAGTGGCGAAGTGGTGTCTCTGAGCTCTGGTCAGCGCTCTTGGAGCCTGGGAAACCTTAACTTGTGACCATGTCCCGCCGCTGCCCCATCCAAGCACACAGCACTTGCCCCACTGCTGCTGCAGCCAGCCCAGCCCCACTTTTGTGGAGCACTTTCCTTGGGGCTACATCATCACCAGGTGCGCTAGGCATGCAGTCCTCAGGCACAGAGTGCATTGCCTTCCCCGCCTGTAGCCTTTGAAACAGTAACACACACCTGGTGGGGGTCAGTCGCCTGGCTGGGCTTAGAGTAACAGGGGACAGCGTGACTTGTGGCGGTGGTGCGCTGTGTCTCAGCAGCTGCCCGGGGCATACCATGGCGTAAGCCTTCCACAGTAGGGACTGGGCGTGGAGACAGACAGGAGCAGGGCAGGGACCGGGCCATGGTGCCATGGGACTATAAATGCTATGGACAACGAGTGGGAGGCTCCACGCACCCTCCCCGTGGGGCTGGGACAGTCCTGCCCTACAGGGAGTGCAGGCGCCACCCCTTAGTGAAGCAGAGGCACTGCGCATGCATTGGCTGAGAAGCTCTGTGAATCACTGAGGCAGATTCGCGGGGAAAATTTCTCACAAACCTGAGAGGTCGCAATGGAGGGACGGCAATGCAGCAAGGCATGATTGTATTATGAAGAGGCATCGTATCAGGAAAATGTTTGGTGCAGAAAGGCATGCTTAGATGAGATATTACTGGAGTTTGAAGGAGAAGGAGTTGTAGTCAGCTGGGTGTCAGTCTCTTCTCTCTGGCTACCAGTGATAGAACAAGAGGACACAGTCTTAAACTGCGTCAGGGGAGATTTAGACTTGACATTAGGCGGAACTTTTTCACAGAGAGGGTGATCTCTCAGTGGAATGGACTGCCCAAGGAGGTGGTGGAGTCACCGTCCCTAGAGGTGTTTAAGAAAAGATTGGATGAAGTTCTTGGTGGCATGACCTAGCTATTAGGGTAGTGTGTTATAGGTAGGATGATGTGTTGGTAGTAGGATGGCAACAGGCCAGGTTAGGTAACAGGTTTGACTAGATTAGATTAGGTAACAGGTGATAGGTTGGACTTGATGATCTCTATGGTCTTTTCCAACCTTACTGATTCTGTGATTCTGTGATTCTGTGAGAATGAGAGATCTAGCTGTGTTCTGAAAGAAAATTAAGAGATGGATCAGGATGAATAGGATTAGAAAAAGTAGTGGGAAATGTGTACATATTAATGTATTTTAGGGAGAAATGGTGTCACTGGGTAGAAAGGAGACTATAAAGGAGTAGAAAGCAGAGTATAAGTGAGTCTCAGCAAAGGAGTGTGATCAGTGCTCTTGCTGAGTGGTTATATTTTCTATTTATCTGTAAACTTGTAGATATTTAGACATTTCAAGAAAACAGTGACATTTAAACACATTTTCATACACGATTGAACATAACAATGTAAGGTATAAAATAACATGTAAGGTGAGAGCTATGCATTGATTGGTTTTAATTATGTCAGCCTTGT
This sequence comes from Pitta sordida, assembly GCA_013390025.1. Classification (NCBI taxonomy): domain Eukaryota; kingdom Metazoa; phylum Chordata; class Aves; order Passeriformes; family Pittidae; genus Pitta; species Pitta sordida. The sequence goes on along the minus strand of WEKX01025309.1, from coordinate 36,067 downwards.
CCACTGCCCTATGAAAACTCTTAAAATTCAATAAACTCTACTTTTTTTTTTTTGTCCTGGGAATAAGGTTTTTTGCTAAAAATAGTAGATATTACTTCAAATTAGTTTTGGCAAGTTGATGAAGAAGTCAATTCAGTTTTCCAAAACTGAAAATAGAATATAATGTTTGCTTCATTTTAGGCAAACCTAATTGCAGTACATAGTCCTGGTTGCATAATTGCATTCATACTTTTGGTCCGTATTATGTGTTTATCTTTTGCATTCATTCATTTTGCAAAATCCTGCAAGAACAAGACCTTTAACATGTTGTGTGCCAAAATATTTATGAATGCAAATTTTCATCCCCTTTATCTCCTCCATGTTTTATTAGCACAAGCCAAATAATTTAAATCTGATCAACAGAAAGGTAGGCACTTAAGTAGAATGTGAGATTTCCATTGAACTATGTAAACAAGTGTGTGTGTGTGTGGGTGGTTGTGTTGTTGGTTATTGTAATATAGCTTCTAGCCTCTCTCTTAGAGAGATGTAAATGGCCACTCAGGCTAGCTCCTATCCCAGCACGTGACATGGAAGAGATGGGTATCTGTAGTCAGGTGAATTACCTCGATGTTTGCATAAGTTAGAATGAAGAGTTAGACAAGGGAATATTAGATACTGGAATAAAATGCAATTTCTATATAAGAAAATAGACTGAAGAAGCAGTACCATGTAAGCTGAAATGACAGAACCCAAATGAAATGTGACCAACTCCATTTCTTAATTCTCTGTCAAAGAATTTAACAAAAGTATATTTAAACCTGCAATCAACTCCAAATGACAGAGTTATACTTAGAAAATGTTAAAACCAGAGAATTGTTATAAGTAGACATATTTTAGTACATTTGGACTCCTCTTGCGAAGTTTGCATCCTAAATAGCACTGCTGGAATCACTTTGCAAACTGCATGATTTCCACTTCTATAATTTGATAGTTCTATCATATGAAATGTATAGTATTAAATGATTTGCCTGTATCTGAATTGGAGTACATAAATGCTGCCTGTGAACTGATATACATATTTACTTATTGGGTGAGAAATTCAGGTAATAAATGACATCATAATAAATGACATTGTAACAGCTAATATGGTATTAATGATGAAAATTCCTAAAGAATTATGAGTGGAAGAAAAAGTAATAAATGAAAAAAACTAAATGAAAAGACAATAATTCTCCCTTTGCAAACCTATAATAATGATAAATGCTGAGTCTCAAGCCAAGTAGATTTTTGCTGGAAATACTTATGACAAATTTGGACAACATCTTAGAATATCCTGAGTTGGAAGGGATCCACAGGGATCACTGAAGTCCACCTCCTTTCTTCTCTTAAACATCACAATATCACAAGTGTGGGTTGTCTGATTTTCCAGTTAAAATGTTAATGTTTTGAAATGCTAAGTCTAATGCTTTTTGGAAATTTTTCAGTATTTATCAAGCATTTCCTGATATCACTTAATGTCTCATCCACAATATCTGTATCCAATAATAGCTTGCAAGAGCGGCAGAAAAGTTCAGAACTGTGTTATTTTTTCTATGTATTAGCCAGATTCTTCAAAAGCGAAAGAATTTTACCTTTGTTAATCTTGATAGATTTGTGTTATCCTTATCATCTTTGTAACCCATTTAATGCTTTCTTTAGGCAAAAATCTGAATTCATTGTGATGCGAACAGTTTTACACTTGTTTTTTAATAATTTTACATAGCTCGTAACGCTTATGTAGCTAGTATTTAGGACTTAATCTTTTCCTCTTCTGCAAGACAAAGAGATGGAGATGTGAGAAAGGGAAATAGAAGAATAATACTTAGATGTAATTACTCAAGAAAATTAATTTAAATTGTGTTGGAGGTAATGCTTGAGTCATCACTGGCTTGTTTTGATGAAGATATTGGTGCTGTGCATAGATACAACCTTTAGTTTTTTCCCTTATTTTCACTGTATTAAATGTAATCGTTTGAAAATATCCAGAAATATTACTCACTCTGTGGTAAAATATTTAGAATTTTTTTTTGTTTGTTTACTTTTAAGTATTTATTTCCTAGTCACCAGTATGATCAGTAGAGATCTATATTAAATTCATTATCAGAAATCACATGAGTAAACTGAAAATAAGAAGTGACATGTTTTCCTCCCTTCAGAAATATACACTGTTATTAAAATAATAAAAAAATAAAAGAGCCCAACACATTGAGCAACCCACAAATAGTAATTATAACCAGTAAAGGAATATCTGTAGAGTTTTTTTGGTAAATGTGATATTTTAAAGTTGGTGAAATGGTGAAAACACTGGCAATGTTTCTTAGGTATAGCAGTCCTTAAATATCTTTTGCCATAATAGTGCTGCATATAAAAGTAATCTTTCAGGACAAAAACTAGTTCTGAAGTCTTTGTTTAAGAAGCTTAAATATAGATAAAATTATATGAAAGATTATATAAAGATAGCATTCTCTTTCACTGGGTTGTACTTTCTAGGTGATTCTTTCAGGTCTGAATTCGAAGAGCCTCACATTTAATACGTTGCATGAAACAAATGTTAGACAAACAGTAGTGGTGGTATTCCATCTCAACCTTTCATGCGGTTTTATCTGAAATAGACAGTGTATTTGGCATTCTTGTATTCAGAATGCTAGCCTCTGCAATGTACCCACGCAGGAGTATCCAAAAAGGAAATAAGAAGCTACATTTCTTGTACTTCCCTGCATTAAAGTCATCAATATTTGTCCTTTTTGAGCAAAAGAGAGGATATATTTAGTAAGTTCACACATGAAGACATTCCAACAATTTGAATTAAGATTGTTGCCCTTGAGTGGAAAACAAGAAGTCATTTGTGGATAGCACCAAGGTTAGGTTAAAGCTCAAGTAGCAACAAGTTTCTTTCATTTTATATTTCCTTTCTGATCCAATGAATATTCACCAAGGGAGTGATAATTTTAACTAAATGATTTGTAGCTGGATGGTAGCCAATTTAGTTTAACTCTGGGGATTGAATGCAAGTGACATACAAGGACAACACTAATATATTCACTGTGAAATTGTTAATCTGAATAAATATAAAAAGTAGTGGTATGCCTGAATGTGTCCCTTAGTCATAAAACTCTTGATATTGCTTAGAATTGTCATATGTTTGGATGAATTTTCATATGAGCAAATGCATGAATGGTCTTATTAAAGCTGCTTAATGAATCTTCTGCATACTATGAAAATCTTGGCAAACACAATTAACTAATAGAAAAGTGTAATGACAGAAGTTATTTTTGCAGAAAAAGAATATATTTTATTTAAATTTATTCTTAAAGGCATTGGTGGTAATTGGTTTTCTTAAAGATGCTTTATTGTGTGCTGTGTTGTTGGATGACAATAAAACATCTGCACCCTACTTAAAATAATAGTGAAGAAATAATTCCCCTGCTTATTACTAACTAGCAAATCTGTGGTTTCAAATGCTGTAACATATTGCTGTATTCCCATTATGTTGCCAAAATTAATCAGGTGTCATATACTTGTCTGTGTATTATTCAGGTAGATCCCCAGGTGGCCTAAAATTCATTACTTTGGAAAAGCAGCATTTAAATGTATCTTTATTTTCTTTCAAAGAAATCTGCTTCAGGGCTAATATGATTTATTTTTGTCAAAATTTGTCTTGAAAACCACCTTTTAGTTTCTAATTGCAAAGATAAACATCCTAGAAAAAAACCCAGAAACAAATCTGTATCATAAGCTTTAAAAGTCATGAGTTGGTTGGTCAAACTTTAAATGTTACACTGCATTTGAAGACAAGGTTATGGACTATAGTTCAGTAGTTACATACAGTTACTAATCATAAGGATTGTTCTAATCATAAGGATTTCAAATGAAAATTACCGTCTTGGTCCTAGCTTTATCAGTTGAAATTTTCCTTCCATTTTTTCCTATGGGAGCTAAACCAAGTACAATTTACTTTGTATCAGCTTGGTCTATCCTAGGAAGGAGCACCATATTGGTTTGATTTTTTTGTAGAAGGAAACAAATTGCCCTTGATGTTTAGCATTAACAGTAGAAATCTGCAGTGCATGCTGGTAATTTCATATGCTGTTGAAAGTCTTTTGAAGTTGCAAATTCAATTTCACATATTTTCAGTACTACAAAATAATTTTTTTTTTTGTCTATTGGTTTGTAGCATGTCCTTTTGTTTCACATTCTACCTAGCACAATCTTCCTGTACCTCAACATTAGAAAAAAGCTGGTTTGAATGCACGTTCTTAGTAAATAGTATCTTTGCAGAAGGGAAAAATGTAGGCAGTTGTTGGTACGTATATGGAAAAAAGAAAGCTATTTACTGCAATGAAACTAGCTGGACTCAAAGATCCTTCTGGGTCCCTTCCAACTCAGAATATTCTGTGATTCTGTGAAACAAAAAATTACATTGAAAAAGGAAAAATTTTCATCGGAAACTTTGTAATAAACCTCAGTGAGAGAGATAATATGACTTCTTTTGAGACATCGTTTCACTCTTTCACTTTAGACATTAGAATTCAGTATTTTCACATGTTCAATCCCATTACTAAATGTAGTCAAGGTGTTACCATTCTTTGACAAGAATTTTATTCAGAAATCACATTAGTATTTTCAGTTGCAATTAATTTTTGTGGAGCTCTTGCTAAAATACTTGATATCATATGTTGCCAAACAGTTTGGAATCCTGAAGATGATGATGCAGGAAGTAGCAGACAGGCTTCTGAAAGGAATTGTAATTGAGTTTTTTGAGAGATAGTCTGGATAAATAAGTAAATAGGTTTTTTACTATCTTTTGTCAGTAATAAAAGTAGAACATGAGAGAATAGAAACATTCTTCCACCATTTTCATTTTAGATTACAAAAAATCCATGTTCATGTTCCATGCACGTGAGCTTCTATTTGATTAAAAGGTACGGCTTCTGCTAACATCCTCTCTACTTTTACCCATCTTGGAAATGGTATGTGTGCGCTAATGAAGAGGAAGCCTGCTGGGATGGTCTTTCACCTGAGGAGAAGCAGAACATAATACATTTGACCTATTTTCCTTGCTCCAGAGCAGGAGTGTGTGGCTGTGCTGATACTCTAGCATTATGCTTGCTTTGGGGAATTTTATGTGGAATTCCCAGAAAGACAAGTGGCAGGACAGAATAGTTGTTCCTCTCTAGTGTCCAAGGAGAATGGGGCTAGGCAAATAATTTGTTCTTGAATATGGAGATAATTTCTGAGCCCTAGATGTCAGTGGGCCTATTTATGTGGTTTCACCTTTGATGGAAGACAGAGTAATTAACACTTGCACAGTTGAATATGTTGTGAAAACATTACTGAGTCTATAGCACCTAGCAAGTAATTTTAACAAATGACCTCCTATATAAAGTGATAAATTGAAGACATCTCTGAAGTGTGCATTCCAATGAAACTTAACATTTTTAATTATGAGATTGCTTCCTTTAAGTATTTAAATGTGGTATTTTAAGTATTTAAATTCTCTATTCTACAAAAACTTGAAAACAGTATTATACAAAGTGAGAAAATGTATCTAGAACTATCTCACTGACTTGTGTAATCTGCTAAATCACCTGTAGCTGCACTGGTCATTTATTGCTACAGTAAGTAGTGTGAAAACATCCCCTTTCCCACATTTAAGAACAGAGGAAACTCAGTTTAAATCTTGACTCAAGTTAGAGCAAGCATGAATTGCTGTTCTTCATAGAAAAAAACAAACTGAAATTAAAATGGTATTGAAGTGTGGGAGTAAGACTACAGATTTCCTTGTATTAATTACAGAGAAGAAAAAAAGAGCATTACTTCTTCCCAACTGTGGTCTGCAACTAGAGTCTTTTTAAAGTTTAATGAAGCTAAGTACTTGCAAATACAATGAATCCCCACTGCATTACGACCCCGCCCATTTGTGAGGAAAATTTCTTGCAGTTTTGATTCAGCCATATGCGAGGTTCCCGGGACGATGCATGCGCAGTGCCTCTGCTCTGCCGAGGGGCGGTGCCACAGTGCCTGTGGGGCGGAATTCACCCCGCCCTGCAGGGGGAGTGGCCTCGCAATGGCGGCACCATGCCCCCATCCCTGACCCGGGAAACTGCCTCACGAAAGTGAGGCAAGCAAGGTGGGGCAAGCACTGTGTGCTGGGAGGGGGCAGCTGTCGCTGTGCCAGGAGGAGGCTTCTGTTCCCCCGCCCTCTGGGACCATATCAGTAGCGCTGCCTCTCCCGGGACCGGTGGATGTTAAAGGGAAAGAAACTCTGATACCGACCTGACACCCCCCATCTTTGCGAGTTTGGCATTCTGCGAGTCCCTTGGCATGACCCGTTCCTTGCAAATCACAGGGTATAACTGTAGCAGGAATGTAGCTAAGTGAGTGAGTGTATTGGTGATCTGAGACTGAGTGTTGTTACCTCTACACAATGATGACGAACTCAGAGGCATCAATGCAGGATGCTTTCAGGACCCATTCCATCCCCTGCTGTTACCATAATTATCATGTTTCATGATGGCCAAATAGGAAACTGCACTTGGTAGATAACAGGCTCTGGTTTCGAGTAAAGTTGTTCACTTTTCCCTTTGCTCACCAGCTAGACTAAATCAAACCTCAAAATTGCTTTAGCGGATTTAGCCAAGGACTGTGTTTGTCTCAGTGTAAAGAAAGTTACAAGGAATTGAGTTGTAGTACTAATTTAAAAAGTTGCTAGTATCATCCCACAGTAGTTGCTTCTCTCAGAATCACAGAATCACAGAATATTATGAGTTGGAAGGGACCCACAAGGATCATCTAGTCCAACTCACCACCTAACACCCGTACAGAGACCGAGAGCACATCCCAGAGTGTAACACCAACCTAGATCCCTCACAGTCTAGCAGGCCACTCCGAGCCAGTGGTAATTAAAACCAAAACAAAACACCAAAACTCAAAACAAAGCACCGCCATGCTCCAACATTTCTGTTATCACTTTTGTGAATGCTGTTTGTCACTGATTTCCAACCAAAGCTTGTAGATTCTCCCTGAAGTTTGGTGACCTCATAAACCACTCCAGCTGTAAATGTCTAGCCATGCCAGCATCTCTAGTTTCTGCAATATAAAACTATTTCTGTTCTTCAGCCCTTCTGTTCATCATCCCACAACTCAGTGAAGCTTAGCCTACTGCTCATTGACAGGCTAGATTTAGCATGTGGCTGCTTAATGCCCTATGCAGATGTCAAAACCTGTGAAGCTTCCTCTTTTCTGCTCAAAGTACCAATTTCCTTTCTTGCCCTGAGCTGCTTATCTAGTTTTCAGAATGATCTCATGGAAGCAATTGTTTTACTCAACACATGGAAGCTTTCATTTGTGTTCCATCCCCAAGGGATACCTGTTTCTGTGATGCAGAGAAGAACCAAGAACATGCATGGAAATGAACTAGAGCTTTATTAAAGCGGTTTAAACTCATCTACATTTGGGAATTTGCATTTGTATAATTAAAGTAATTAAAAATTTATTTCAATTGCGTTGAAGCCACTTTGTCATTGCTAATCAGGTCCTTGTAGTGCTTTAGTGCTATATGAATTAAGACAAAGGCATTGTGCCTTAGTGGGTGGCCAGACAGCTTAAAGTTGAAACTGCAAACCATGAGGATGCAACAGGAACGGGCAAGAAGAGAAGGGACACAGGAAATGAGGGCAACCAAGTGGCAGGGCAGTCCCTCAGACCTTGGGTACAGGTCTTCGGCCCCTGAAAAATAATATTCTGTGTTAAAAGTACTCCTTTTAAAAGAGTATTTAAGGCCCTGCTCTCTCCCCTCAAATGAATATGTACATTTCTTGTGTGGGAATATGTAGTGCTGCAACATGGAGGAGCTATGAGGACTCCCTCAGGGGTAAAGAGACCTTGCAGAGACATGTGGATAGCCTAGGGAGCTGGGCAGTCCCCTACTGCCAGATTCACCACCCGGGACAAGGTAATCCTAGTTATTCGTACAACCTAGGGGAAAAGATGCTGGCAAGAAGCCCCACAGATAGAGGTCCAGGAGTTCTGGTCAATGGCAAGTTGAATATGACTGCAGTGCCCTGCAGCCAGGAGGGCCAATCGTGTCCTGGGCGGAATCAGGCAAAACATTGACAGCTGATCAAAGGGAGGTCATTGTGTTACTCCTTTCTGCACTGATGCTCCCTCACCTTGAATATTGTGGCAGTTTGGTCATTGCAACATAAGTAGGATATAAAACTTTTTGGGATGTCCAAAGAAGGGCTTCAATGAAGATACTGAAGGGACTTGAGGGGAAGACTTATGATGGACAGCTGAGGTCACTTGGTTTGTTCAACCTGGAGAAGAGGAGACTAAGGGGAGACATTGCAGTCTACAACTTCCTCAAGATGGGCAGCAAAGGGGCTGGTGATGATAATCTCTACTGTATGGTGACTAGTGATAGGAGACAAGGAAATGGATAAAGCTGTGTCAATGGAAGTTCAGATTGGATATTAGGGAAAGGTTTTACATCCAAAGGATGTTTGGACACTGGAATAGGCTACCGAAGGAAGTGGTCACAGCACTGAGCCTGACAGAGTTCAAGGGGCATCCGGACAATGCTCTTAATCATATGATAAAGTTTTAGTCATGAGTAGGGAGGAGTAGAGAGGTAGACTCAATGATCCTTATGGGTCTCTCCCACCTTGAGATACTCTATGATTCTATGAAAAGCAGACTTGGGGCCAGGGATGTGGTTGGGGCCACTGAGAGTCCAGCTTCCCAAGCTGGACAGGTAGGTATAAGGTCAATCCAGGAAGTCAAATTTGTGGGTTAGGACTAGCCACATCCTATAAGAAAGAAAATGATGTATTTGTCTGTAAAGCCTAATATATTTGGTTTCTATGGCCTGGTTTTGGAAGTGATGGGGCTACAGGGATGGCTTCTTTGGGGCCCAGCTAGAAGCCTCCCCAGTATCTGGGAGAGACAATGCCAGCCAGCTCCAGGTTGGAACTACTGCTGGCCAAGGCCAGGCCAATCAGGAGTGATAGTAACAGCTCTGTGATAAAATATTTAAGAAGGAAGTTATTGTGCAGATGAAGATGGCAGCCAGAGAAGTGCGGAGTGAGAACATGTGAACAATAATGCAGACACCAAGGTAGGTGCAGAAGGAGGGGTAGGAGGTGCTTCGATCCGTTATATATTTTCTCTTCTCTGGTCAGTTGCAGAGGAAAGTGAGAGTGATTTTAGTGGGTACCTGATGTCCAGCCAGGGTCGCACACACAAAATCGCACAGAATATTATGAGTTGGAAGGGACCCACAAGGATCAAACCACTACACCTTACAAGAAGGACCTATACAATTTTCTGAGGACAAAATACCTCTGGCTAATCCGAGGTCTAATAATTATCCTTTTCTGTTGAATGCACAAATTCACACGGCATGCCAATTCACAAATGCAAGGTTTAGTGATATAAGCCCCTACAGCTCATGTGTAACTCACTATTAAGGGTCCATCAGATATCAATTGAGAAGATCCATTTTTTTCTGTATACCTAATGACTTTTAGACCCAGTTTAAAGAATTTAGAAAAGGAGCTCTAAACCAAGGAAATAATGAGGCCCTCAGCTGTCTTAAGTTGGACATTGCCACTGTTCATTTTATAAAATTTCATTTGAACTATGATAGTACTTTCTGAACTTTGAATAATTAAAAATTGAATAATCAATTGAGTAGAAGGCTGTATTTCCACACATAACCAAACCATTAAGTACACAGTATACATTAGCGTTTATATGGCCAATTTCCTTTCCGAAATTTATTATGCTTTTTAGGGGCTGCTAAAAAGTTTTATTGAAATGGAGAAGGTTTTTCTAATTTTATTCTTACATTTTTTGCTCCACTACATGAATGATGATATTGTGGTTTAACAGTTGGGTAGAAGACTGGATCTGTCTCTGTAAGATACTTACATTCTAAAATTTTTCTGGAAAGTATGTGATGTCACATTGAACTGCTGCAAGCAATCTTCAGTTTGTTCGCAAATGAACTTGACATTAAAAATTCTAGTTTACATAATTTTTTATTCTTTCTTTACACCATATCTGCAAAAGCAGTCTTGATGTCATTAATATTTTAAGAAAAGAAAAATACATTTGTGTTCATAATATGATTAGGAGCTCTTACTGTACCTTATGAAACTGTGCTTGAGTACTGGTAAATGTGATCCATAACCTTTCCACTTATTTGTATTTAGAGTTTTCTGGAGGTAGGTTGTGATTTTCCATAAGCTCTGAAATATTTTTTACTTTTTTGATTATGCTTGGAACTCTATTGAATTTTGTGAAGACTGAACTACAGACTGTCTTGCCTAAACTGAGAATGTATTTAAAATGTATTTAAATGTGATCTAAAATCTGCCAATCAAGGCTGTTGCAGATTACTGAACCATCAGCTGGATGAACCAGAACTGAGCTATTAATCAAAAACGCTTTTTTTGTTTCCTTTCTTGTGACTGAATTAGTAGTTTTTGGTTTATGCTTTTTTACTGTTTAAATTTGATTTGTTTATTTTTATTTTATTGTTTATTTGTGTCCTNGGGTGGGGGGGGGAAGATAAGAAAAGAAATCCTCCATTGTTTGTCCGGTAGAAAGGAGAAAAGCCCCTCCCCATGCCATATGCCTTGCCAGGAAGTGGAGCTAAGATACAGGATCCTCCATTGTTTGTCAAGTGAAAAGGAGAAAGCCCCTCCTGTGGCCACATTCCTCACATTCCTTTCAGGGGAGGGAAGATAAGACACAGGGTCCTCCATGCCACATTCCTTTCAGGGGAAGGAAAAGGGAGATAATAAGAGATACCTATTGTCTGTTCCAGTAAAAAGGAGAAAAGTTTTACAGTAGAACAAAAGGCTTCTCCCCATGACAATTTGTTATCCATTTCAGTGCACAAAACCATAAGAGTCAATAAATAATCTGTTACTACTTTCTTAGTTTCTGACTCTCACTAATACAAACAGAAGTGACGCTAGAGGCTGCAATGACTTTTTACACTTTTTTCTTTTTTTCTGCTTTTGATGTCAGGTTTTCCTCTGTTTAAAAAAATAATTTCTTCCAGCTCGCACAAGGTTTAGGACAGAAAATCTAAGCTAGTAGAAGTGTGAGGGGACTGCAAGGTTTTTTCCTCCACTTAGTTGTCTTCAGAGAGCATTAAATTATTCAGAAAGTAGTCATGGTGACAGCAGACTAAGTGTACAAAAGGAAAAAAGATATTGCATCTGCCTTTGAATTGGCTAAGGACTCCCAGGATTTAAAATTATTTTAAATTTTGTTATCTGTATCTTGAGAGAGAGCTCTTCCACAGTTATACACAGTTTGTCATGTAAAAAGACAGAATGTTTTCTATTTGGCTCTATTCTGTACATCAAAGTTCTTGCTGAAGAAAAATGTTAAGTATGTTTGACGACTTCAAATGTGAACATATTATTAACAAAGATAATTGAGATTAACCAGGGGAAAAAAAATGCTATGAAAAGTGACCATTCATTAGAATCTTCAAATGAAAGTAGAATGCCAAGTTGTATTTTAAACAATCACGAGTTATTAGGCTCAATATCAAGTTAAATGAGTGAAATCTTATGGCCTGAAGTCTCAGGCCAGCAGGTACATTATTGAACAAAGTTGTTTGATGGTGGCTGCCACGTTTTCCTTTTCAGCTTCTGACAGATAAAAAATAATTTGATCCTTCTTTCACTGGAAGTTAGAGTTACTTTAATTTTTGTGTAGTTGGTGCTGACTAGTAGCAATCATAAGGATATTTGGCATCAACCAGATAAAATACCTTGTATATTTGTGGAGCTCTAAGAAGAAACATCATGTGATGGGGTATTGTTGACATGTACATGCAAATCGTGCATGTGTAAGAAGTCAGACATCTTCAAGATTACTTCCTTTTCTCATTGACCCTGAAGTAAGTCAAACAAACAAACGGAACAAACTCTGGTGAATATGCTATGGAGCCACCCAGTTATGCAAAGATGAGTAAAGTAATTTCTTATTGTGTGAGTTTAGCCACCAACAACTGCCTTGCATTATGGAAGCTCAGCCCAGACTGTCAGGTTTCTCTGGGATGCTTAGACTACTTTAGATCCTTGTCTTCATGTTTAGGACAGGTATGCAGACTAATATTTTTCATCATAGAGAGTACATGAAAATCTAGAAATTATGCAGAGGTTTGTTTATAAAGCACAGGAACTGAAGAAGGGAACAAATTAGCCACACATTCTCCAAGTGTTCTCAACTGGCAGTGACTTGTTGCAGTCACAGTCAATGAATTATCTAATTATCAATGGGTTAAAGGGATCTGTATAAAATGTTGTGTAATGTACGTATCTCTCTCAATTACAGACAACATGTAATAATATTGGGAAGATATTTCAGCTGTTTCTTTTATGCATAAATTCCCATAATTTCTTTATGAAATGGAAGTATAATAAAGAAAGTTCTAACAAATACTTACTATTTCAGTGAATGCATTAAATAGTCTAATCCAACTGTGGAGGTAGGGAGTGTTGCCCTTTGTGGAGACACATGTGTGAGTATACCAGCTTGACAGAATTTTCTTGCCCTTGTGAATGGATTGGTAGGGGGTACGTACTTGCTATTCATTGCATTGAGAGTTAATACGTACTGCCTAATCCTAGCAAAGACACACTTGTGAAAATCTAATGAAAGAACAGATTTCAGGGGGGATTTCTTTTCTCCAAGCTGATAAATAGTCAGGAATTTGAGGGATTCCTATTTTTTTCTGTGTGGCAGATCTGTACGACAAACATCCATGCCTGCTGAGCACTCCTTTCCTGTCACTAGTTGTTTTGCTCTTGGTGACTCATCTTTACAACTTGAACTGATCATAACTTAAAGCAGGGAAATAACTTACATTCAAAATGTGAAAACTATTTTGAGAACATTTTGATTATGCCCCAGTTATTAATTTGTGAATCTTAGTCCCACTGCATACTGTCTGCACAGAAGACTTGAATAGCATAGATGAGTGCACTTGTAGTTTTTTATCATACACTATAAATCATCAATGTTAGTCATATTGCCACTTAGTGCTTTGAATATACAGAAAGTTACATAAGTAGTATGTAATTGCTCTTTCATGGCTTCTTTCAGACAAGTAAGGATTATACTTGTACCATCAGGGCTTGGACAGTCATACTACAATACCATTGGCTAAATATATTGCTAGCTTTAATTTTAAGGAACTGCATTAGTAACCATTTATGTCATGATGTGTCATTTGAAGCATATATGCAAAAGCTATCTTTAGATTTTGAGCCAGAAGTATACAGCTAGTATTTTGAAACACTGCACCATACATCTTAAATACATTCCAGTATATAATTTATGGTATTTGACTGCTACAAATCCCTATTAGGCATGATTAATAGAATACCATTTAGATAATCAAAATGAAAATGTTAGATTATTCTAATCATTACATTTGTGATGCAATAGGCACCAGTGTTGCAAAGATCTGTATGATTTTACACAATTTTTAATCTAGATACTTTGCTGTTCATAACGCAAATAATTCGTTGTTCTTGCTTTCTTACAGTAAAAATGTGAAAGAACTTTACAACAGATGCATTTAAGTTTGTGTTTCAAACATGTTTTGGACATACCGTGGCTTAAATTTAGAATTGCAAGGGCAATAATGCCAAGTTTTAATTAGATGAATTAATATTTTTGTGCTTGTAATTGAAGGGATAAAGGGGGGAAAGTGAGCAATTAATCCTCAGAATGTGTAAAAAGTGTATGTAAAGTTTAGTTCATTCTTTTCCTCTGCCTTCTTGTCTCTTCTGCCAGTCTCTCCCATTTTTAGCACTATTCTGAGCAGTGTATCACTTGAAGAATAAGGTGACAGGGAACTTTGATGGGAAACTGTCTTGCAGGATTGGGTTTGACAGGCGGGACGAGGCTAGGGCAGGTTTGCTACTGCCTGAGACTGAAGAATTCATTTTGCGCAGAATAACCAAAATGGGTTGTAGTGTGGGAAATCTGGGAGGCGAGTGTTCAGACCAGACCCTGGGACTGTTTGTGTAATTGGGGAAGAGAGGAGATAAGATTGACCTTCACTGAGAAGGGAAACATTATTGAAAACCCTTGTAAACTGCTGTATATGAAAGAAAAAATAATCTCTAAATACAAATATTTTACTCATTTACACTGTTGTTACAATCTGTAAATAAAAGGTTTATTATTTTCCAGAAGCAAATTAAGAATCAAATGAGATCTAATGTTGAGTTTTAAAATGATAATTGACTTTTATCAACTATAAAGCTAAAGCATAGAGAAAGAGAAGGAAAAGACAGAGAAAGTTGGAAAAAACCCTAGGAATTATGTTACAAAGAAGCATATAAAAGATTAGTTACCACCACGATGTTTTGGTGTTGGTTAAAATATTTGGAATATGGTGAGATGTTTCGGAGATCTTAGTGATTGCTGTTCTGCCATCATACATGTGCTTACAGCCATGCTTTTGGGATTTTTCTGCCAAGCCGATTCTTCTAGGCATTGATGAAATTGTTCAGAGAAAGAGAGAGAAAGTTCAGAGCCAGAGAGAGAAAAAGTTCTTTGTAGCTGTGTTTTCCCAATTTGAGTCTCCTACCTGGCAAATCTCTGCCACACACGTGCGTTTACTGAACATGTGTAGAGAGGGCAGCATGGAGAGCAGGCAACAAAGTTCCCTCTGCCACCATTACCTCTGAATCGGGGCATGTCCAGGCTTCCAGGAAGGTAGGGTTCCTCAGCACTTGCAGATTTTAGATGGATGCAGCTCTTTCAGGTGTGCAGCCATCCTCCCCTCTTGGCAGCAGCAAGCTGCTTGCTCTTAAGGCACATCTATACCCAACAGCCACATGGCGCAAACTGAATACCTGAGTAAAGTTTCTCAATATGTACGCACCAAAAAAAGGCAAAGGGCAGCGGAGGAGAGCTGAAGTTTTGCAATAGGCCTCTCCTGCCACTTGGAGACTGAGACAATGGAGAAGCAGATTTTAAAATGCAACAAATTATAATATTAGTTTGACACAGCTGTTGGTCACTTATTTATTTTATCTACCCTTAGCATTTTAAATAAATGTATTTCCCATCATACAAGAGAATAAATGTCTTGCAGTCCAGAATCCTTAAAATCTCATGGCAAAAACCAACATGGGGCATGGTTTTATTCTTGACAAACTCCTCAAAGTTCTTTATGCTTGCTCAAGTGATCAAAGTCTCTCAGAGAAATATCCTCAGTTATTGCTCGGGGCTCTTCTGCTTTCTGTGAAAGCACAGTAAAGGAGGATGCAATTAGTATCAAATGAAGCACAATACTTGATGACCTGCTGACGCAGAAGATCACATTTTACATAGAATATCATGTGGAAAAATACTCACAGAATCACAGAATATTCTGAATTGGAAGGGACCCACAAGGATCATCGAGTCCAGCTCTTAACACTGTCTCCCTGACACGAATCGAACCTAGGTCTCCAACACGCCAGGTGGGGACACTT
Source organism: Pitta sordida (assembly GCA_013390025.1). NCBI lineage: Eukaryota > Metazoa > Chordata > Aves > Passeriformes > Pittidae > Pitta > Pitta sordida. Next base: position 20,525 of record WEKX01025309.1, on the reverse strand, counting down.
ACCACTGTACTGAAGTGGATTTTACTCCCCATTAAATTTCCCATTGCTGCTCTTTGCTAAATCCTCATAAGAAGGCAATAATTTCTATTACTACAAGGATTTTTGTCACAGCAGCCAATCTGTATTTAATTCAGTCTGATATTGTTTGCTAGATGGACACCTGCAGTTGATTGTAGGCATTTTTCTCCAAACACTAAAAGGAGAAATGCTGAAGAAAAAAAAAGCTTGTCCTTAGGTTGGTTTCATTTTATTGTGGGAGGTTTTATCTGTGTGCAATTGTCTTATTAATGTTCTTTTATTTTAGTATATCTCTAAAGAAATGAAAATAGCATTTTGTAACTGTGGCTTTGTTTTGCTAAAGTTGGTTATCACTTTTTTCCTGTATTCTTTTGCAAAAAAATACTAAGTTTTCAACTATATAAATATGTTATCCACAGAAGCACTCTCTATTTCTGAAATGTTATTTTATGATATAATTGCATGCAAGTGCCAGTGAAATTAATGTTGCATAATCTGGAGATACTTTATGTCTTTGTGTGCTTATTGAGCTTATAGAAATCTTTAGTAGTGTTTCCTAAGGAGATTACTGTAACGGGAAATTGATTCTTAGTTAAGCCTCTGTCTTTACCTCTTACTACTTGGAAAAGAATTTATTTTCATTTTCTATGTCATAAATACAAAAAAAAAGCAATATTTAGGGGAAAAAATATTACAAATAATTCCAAACCCAAGACTTCTACTTGCAGAGAACTTTGAAATTGTTGATTATTTTTTTCTGTGAATTTACATTCATATGCTTCTATTCTTAAATATTTTTTACTAAGAAAGTGTGTTGCAACTGTTTAAAAAGTGTACATTTTATTGTTATTGTTTTTTCCTTTATTTCACTGTTAGTACTTGCTTTCCTATGTTATTTGAAAAAAATCTGCTACAGGTAGATGAAAAAATATTTCTAAGCAGTTTGTCTTTAATCATTTAGTATTAAGGTGTCTAGACTAAGCTGATGTCTGGCTTCTTTTGTAGTCATTGAAGAGAGAGATACTCCTCCAAAGGCTGATTCATCCCACTTTAATTGTTACTTTCTGTGCACTGACTATAAGAGACTGTTACAGTTTCTTGACTGTAGCTGAGGTTAAATTTGAGAAAATATCAAGCTACTTAGAATTATCAAGAGATTTTCTCAATAGGCGCTTGAAGAGGCACTAGAAAACTTCAAAAAGCAACGGGCTGATGAAGTTTAGGTGATTTCAAAGCTAGAAAAAAATTTTGGCTTCTTCAAAATCATGGTTTTGTTTACCAAATATTGTGTTACTCCCATCTGACGTACTAAACTTGGTCTTCAGGAGAGACAGTACGAGAACTAGGCCTCTTAATGTTCAAATTTCTTGCGAGATAAACTTTTGTTCCTGGGTCATTGGTATTTTTAACACCTAAAAATGCATCCAGTACTTTTTTTAATAGCTGTAGTCATGTTGTATAATTAGAAAAGTTTTCTGGAACCCTGTGAGAAAGGAATTAGGATTGAAAATTGCCACACAATGTGTGATGCATCGATACAAGTGCCATTTTTAGGTTAGCAATGGATTATTTAATTTTGCGTGTTTAGAAGAGTTGCCACTGCACCCAGGTGTAGTCCTAGAATCAAAGAAAGTATAGAAGTGCAATTTACAGCCTGTAAGATTCTTTAAAAATAAGCATAATTTAAAGAATCATATGGATAATATATAGATTAAATAGGTTATTTCTATCTAATACCCCATATGGCACCCTGAGAATGATCTGATTGCATTTTGCAGCTTTCTGTGCCTTTCCTTCTGTTGTCTGTTGAAACAGAAGTAAGTCACATTTTATTTCCATTACATTTAGTAAAGATGAAATATGGTTCCTGTGCTACAGCATAGTGATTAATGAAACAGTGCATATATTAGTATACTTGACTTAAGCATAGAAGTCCAAATATTCTCATTCCTAGATAATGTTAACTTCCCATTTGGTAGATAAATATTTCTGTGTCTGCTTCTGAAGTCAAAGGTTCAGTTAGAGTTTTTCAACCCTTTCGAAAAAGGTGAAGATAAAGTGAAACGGCCAGTTAAAACAGCAAGTAATTAATTGAGTCTCTGTTAACAAGAAAAAGGTCAAGTGCACATAACTATTGTTGATTACACAGTCTGCATTACAAGCAGCTGAGTCATTTAACCTCAAAATGGTTAGATTGGAAGGTTGAGAAACAATTAAATGAGATTTTACTTCAAAGTAGTAGCTATATGTATTGCCAAGTTACTATAATATTTTGAGGTTTTTTTAGAGTGACTTGTCCTATTGTTTTGCACTACTAATTAGTTTTATTGCTGTGAAACATTTTATTTATCTTTCAATTATCCTCTTTTTTTTTCTTGCCTTTTGTGAACTGGCTGAAATTTTAAAATAATAATTCTTTTTTGTTGTTTGTTTTTTACTTTGTCATGTATAAGATTCTGAAAGTTTATCAGATACACAGTTTTGATTTTTGGATTCAAAGTGTAGAAAGTCTTGCATGGTTTTGTCATGTAGAAATTACACATCTAATTTACATTGAGAAGAATCCATAATTATCTGCTGGTGAAGATCAAATTATTTGTGATAGCCTTTCAACACCTATGAAAATCTGATATTACTGATATCTGATCTAACAATAAAGCTGCAACTATATAGCATGCTATAGATATACCAGGGAAAATTTAATTGCTTTGAAAGTATGCAGATCTTTGTGAATTTACTTCCGACTCTATCTTAGTGTAGGAGATCTGTGAAAAATAGTGTCTGGTACCAGGAGATATATTATGGTTTTTATTTACCATGGTAACTACTTTTTCACTTTAGAGAGGTACTTGCTGCACTGTTTGAAAACTCACAACTAAATCAAGATGTAGAGAGAAGTTAAGGAATGGAAGCCCGTTAGGCAGGAAAGTTCATGACTTCTTTTCAAAGACTTTATGCAGGTGTTATATTCAAATTGTTACTTTTGTTTAGAGATTGTTCAAGCAAACCTGGTATGTTTTATCAGTAAAATTACAAAACATCTAGGTAAGTATAATTCTGATACAGACTATGATATAGATATTTGCTTACTTCAAGAATTCTTTTTACTACCACATAGTATCTTATCCAAGAAATTTGCATTTTATGGAATTAATGTAGGACACTAGACAGATTATAAACAGGCTCTTACCCGCTGCAAAGATGTATTTATGGTTGTAGACACATATGTGAATCTATGAATGGTAATATTTGCAGCAGATTGCTGTGTCATCCAAAGCTGGTTTTGTCAGCTTTCTTTGTAATCATTGTCTAAGTGTGCAAGCAATGCAGAGATAGACAGGATGCCATGTCATTACAGAATGACCTGAATCACATGGCTAGTGTTCACAAACACGCTTTACAGGATGTGAAGTGAAGGTAGCAATCAAACTTGATGGTATAGTTGTTTTAGCAAGAAGCAGAGAAGGTGTAATTGTCACTTTTTGTATCCTTTCAAGACCAGCTCCTAGGATGAAAAGGGTGAGTTTTTTGCCATACTATGTGAAAAATAAATGGAATACACTGAGGTCCCACATATTCACGGTCCGACTATTCACGGTTTCAATTAATTGCAGATAATTTTTCCGTGAGTTGTGGGTACACATGCCTGTGCAGATAGTACCATGAACTCAGTCAGCTCATGAATATGTAATGAGTTAATGAATACATAAATTGGCTGTGCCTGGGAACCATCAGGGTCAGCAAGGGGACGGAGCCAGGAACCATTGGGATGCATTTAATGTAAATGTGTGTTTTGACATGGCTGGAATTGCTCTCCACTGGGCTACAATATTGAGCTGCCATTGTCTGTGTGTGAGAGTGGGGGGCACCTTCCCCCCATCCCCTGGGGCCTGTGGGTGGGAGCCTGGCTCTGCTGTGCCAAACTGGGATGGGCAGAAGCCTGCCTGTGCCACACCACCAAGCTGAGCCGAGGTGGGCAGAAGCCTGCCCCCAACCCCTGCAGTTTCTAAGCACTGTCCATTTTCACCGTTTAAGGGAAAGGAGAGGCAACGAGGCCACAGCGCCGCTTCTGGGCACAAGGGGGTGGCAGCGGTGCACCAGTTGCTGCCTCTGGGACCATGAGGGACCATGCCAAGCTGTGTACCACCCCTGGGACCAATCTCGGGCCGGCGCAGCCCCTGACAGCGACGCTGGGACTTAGCGTGGTGCACAGCCCCGGTTTGACCCAGCCAGGGCTGGCACTACTGGTCCCATGCACTACTATGCTTTGTTGGGACTGCTGCACTGGCTTTTGCCTTTGTTCACTGCCGGATCCCTGGCAGTGGGGGCTGTGCCAGCAGTCCAGGGAAAGAACTGTATGTGATAGGCAAGGGGCAGCAGCCGCTTCTCCAGCAGACGAGCATGGATCAAAACTTCCAGGAATTGACTCTTACAGGGCAGTGATTATATTGCCAGAAGTACAGATATGTAGCTGGGTCGGGGCAGGCTGGGTGGCACGAAAATTCCACAGACCTGGCACCAGGAGCAGTGCGCGTTGCTTTAGTTTACAAACAAAACCGGGCTTTTTTTTGTCTTTTCGAGCACAGAAGTGGTGGCGGTGGGGTGGAAATTCAGTGTGTTATATATTGAAGTTGGTGAGCACACAAAGCTCCATTCCACCTGAAATGGTCCCTACTCTGTTCCTATGGAAACCTCCACTGAAACACACACCCCCACACCCCATCCCATCTCTGCCGTGGTGCGCGCGTGGAAAAGAACTTCTTTTTTTTCCTTCTCTTTTTTTCCGGCAACTCAAACCTCATCCAAGCACAGCCTACCCAGCTTCTCTGACACTCCAGAGGAGTGGGCAAGAAGTGGGCAAGGCACAGACCAGGGCCCGGCCAGCCTGGCCCCACATTCTGGGCAGGGCAGCCACACCTTCTCCTTTGCTCCTGGGCCTCTGGAGAAAGGGAGAGCCCTACCCTGGCCCCGCCAGGAGCCCCCATCTTCCCTTGCCTACACTAGCAGACCCTGGCCCATGCCTCGAAAAGGGGCTTGGGTTTGGTTGACGTGGGTGCAGCATGGGTTAGGGTACAGTGGAGGGGGGTACACATCAGGGGGTGAGTGCAGCATGGGAACACACTAGAGGAGGAGGAACACCAGAGTGCTGCACTGGAGAAGGGGCAGCCATAGGGCAGTGGGTCCCACATTCCCACGTTGCCAGCCCTGATTTCCAGGCCAACGTGCTGGACTGCTGCTAGTGTCAGCCACACCCCCCAGAGACCTGTGGGGCACTTTTGGTCTGTGGACAAGGGGGAATTCGCTCCTAGGGCTCTGTGAGGGCTCCCAGCTCTGCAGCAGCTCGGCCACCATGCCTCAACTGACCCCACGGGGCATGGCATGTGCATCCCAGCCTGTGTGTCCTGTCTCCCATCAGGTTTCAAAGATCAGAAAACGGGTGCTGTGGCAAACCCAAGGATTCTGTGGCCAGGAACAGGCAGAAGGCATTTCTATCGGTTTCCTGAGAGCTAACAGAGCATGCTGTGCTCCCAGGACTGCCCCCTAGAGCTCATTAGTGGAGGGGACCTGGTTACAGGTGGAACCTAATTGAATATTCATGGGTTCGGTATCTTAACAGATTTCATGACTCACATGGCCTGGCTGGACCCATCAGTTCTGGGGGCTCACTGTATTAATAAATAGGAAAGAAATTTGGGGTTGAGCCAGCAAATACAGCTAGGTTACTGTACTTTATTATTAAAGTATAGAAATGATCCAAGCTTGAAAATGCTAGGTTCCCATGTATGACAAAAAGAAAATGGAAGTGTTGAAGGAGTTTAAGAAAAGGTAAGAAAAGTGGTCCCAGAATTGGGAAACTGGTAAGAAGTTTAAGCAATTTTAGTTGATGAATCCAAGAGAAATTTAAGAAGTGTTGTGCCCGCATCTTTCTGCATGAAGAAGAAATAAGATTTGAAGGTTTCTCTGCCTTGATTGAGAAGACATGAAATTGAAATTGAAGTAGGATAAATTGAATTTTGAATGCAGATGCAATTTCTTAATAGCAAGGATAATTAAAATTTGGAGTAATTTTTCTGGATGTTAGTCTCGTCATTCAGAGTGTTTGAGACATGATAACATAACCTTCTTTAAAAATGCTTTATAATAGAATTAGATACTGTTCAAAAAACACAGAAAAAAAAGAAATATGTGGACTATAGCAGCTAATTAAGGTGATCAGTATGATCTCTTCTGTCATAAGAGTTTGCATCCCAGACAAAATATTTTGTATTTTAAGGTATTAACATCCTGATTCTTGATATATTTGAATAAGACTAGTGGATGTAGAAGTTAAAAAGAATTTATGTGGTAAAGCATCTGTGGTGATTATCTAGTCCCACCAACCACTCAAGACAGGCTAAACTCTGAAGGTGGCTCAGGTTGCCCAGAGCTGTGTCCAGTTAAGCTCTGACTATCTCTGATTCCCAGCTTCTAAGGGCAACCTACACCACTGCTTAACCACATGGAGTTTGAAAATTTTTCGGGTATACAGGTGGAATTTCCCTTGCTGCAGCTCATGTTGTTTGCTAATCTTCTGTTACGTACTTTAAAAAAAATTCTGAATTCCTAATCAGCAATTAGAGAGTTTGTCTTATCTCTGACCTGCACAAACTCAATTTTGTAATCCATTACTATTACACGACTCTTCTGTTAGCGTTATTTTGTCGGTCTGTTACTTTTTCCGGTTGTGAATACCTTTCCTGTACTGGTGGTCCAAACTGAACACAGTACTAAACCTATTTATGGATTACTGGATACATTTAGTGCAGCACTACTATGTAATAGAAATTGACAACAGAAATGACAGCCAAAAGAAAAAAAAGAAGTATGAACATTTTCACTCCCACCACTATNCCAGTGCTCATGCCCATGCCGGCAGCCCCATGCTGACAGCCCCCGCGCTGGCAGCCCCACGCTGGCAGGCCCCATGCCGGCAGCCCCTGGCATACCATATGAGCACTGGGGTTGGGGCGAGGGGGGAAGCCGCGCGGGGTATGGGCTGTGGTAGCACAGTGGCAGCAGCCCAGAGAAGCCCACAGATTCTCGGGTTGGGGGGAGGGTCTCCCGAGTCAGAGTGGGCGCAGGAATGGTTCCCTTTGCCCCCCTGTGTTGAGGGAGCCTGAGAGGAGAAGCAGAAAAGTGTCC
>WEKX01025309.1:0-10975 GCA_013390025.1 Pitta sordida | reverse complement strand
CCCCAAGCCTCTCCCAGAGTCCTGCTCTGGAGAGGCGTGCCGCCTCCCCCGTGTTTGAGCACAAGAGACACACAGCAGCAACCAGAAACCCTGGTAAAAACCCCAACAAAAAAACCCAGCAGAGACACAGCAGGGAAAGGACAGTGGCAGGAGACTCCATGCCCACTCTTTTTTTGGGGGGGAGAGGTGTGTGTGTGTGGGGTGCCAGCTTCCTGACTACCAGCTCAGAAAAGNTTCAGCTTTGCCGGCACTGGCGGAACACAGGCAGCATAGTCCGGTGTGTCCCAATGCCAACGACGCAGACTCCTGACGTCAGAGTGCTGGCAGCGGAACCCCCCTCACTGCGCAAAATAAAATAAAAAGTTCCCTTGTAGGATATGTGAGGCAGAGAGAGGGTAGGAGAGGGAAGGGGAGAGCTGCAGGCTGGGCAGCAGACGCAGCGAGAAGTGGGGCTGTGTCTCTCCCAGTGCGGGACACATCTGTCCTCTGGTGCTGTGGAGGTTCCCGAGTCCGTCCCTGCCCTGCACATCTTAGGAGCCGCTGCAAGAGCAGATCACACAATGACCAGCTCTTTTCACCCTGCACAGCCACTGGTTGCCCGTGCTCCTGCAGACAGACCCAGCGGGAGACAGATCCCAGCTGCTGCCGCCCCATCCCGGGGTGGTCGGATCAGCGCTGCCTGCTCGCCCCTACTCTTACCAGAAAAGCTTTGGTTAGGGCTGTTACATTCCCAGAAAAATAAACCCCAAAGCAGCCCCTTTGAACAGCAGGGACTATCCCAGCCTGTTCAGCTGCCGCTCCCGTCATACAGTGCCATGGTACCCACGGCGCCGCCCTGGCCAGCACTGAACTCATTCCCCAAGCCTCTCCCAGAGTCCTGCTCTGGAGAGGCGTGCCGCCTCCCCCGTGTTTGAGCACAAGAGACACACAGCAGCAACCAGAAACCCTGGTAAAAACCCCAACAAAAAAACCCAGCAGAGACACAGCAGGGAAAGGACAGTGGCAGGAGACTCCATGCCCACTCTTTTTTTGGGGGGGAGAGGTGTGTGTGTGTGGGGTGCCAGCTTCCTGACTACCAGCTCAGAAAAGCTCCCTTCCTGCAGCTGGGAGGTGGCAAAAGACGTTTCCACCACTTTGCTAAGGCATTAGAGAGGGAGCTGCGCCCTCAGCACCATCCTCCATACCTTATTAGTGCAGGGGGCGTGGCTACGAGCATGGCGTACTTGACTACTGCGTGGGGTAGCTATCTTTGTGAATTCCACGGCACGCATCAGGAGGATCAAACCTAACAGCCCACGAGTAACGGGAGATCACTGTATGTGTGGAGTAGAATTGAATTTGCATTTAAGAAGTGCAGAGGTATCTGCAGAGCTTCTTTCCAGATATATTTTTCCTAGTGCATTCCTGATGTGCTACCTGCTAATTGTGCATTAATATTTGTTGCTGTTTAAGAGTTGGACTCTATGATTCTTGTGGGTCCCTTCTATCTTAGAATATTCTGTGATTCTGTGATTCTGTAATGTGCTTGAGATTTGTCATAGTAATGACAACTGTTTCTTCTTGTGCTGCTGTCCCTTATTCATGCCTAATTAAAATGGTTACATGCAGATGAGAAAATGTTTTTACTAAGAAAAATGTAAGCTCAAGTTTTTTAGTTTTGAGTTTTGATTTAGAAAATGGTTAACGGTGATTGCCTTGTGAAACATCAGATATGGATCAGACTGGTAACTATACAGATGGTTGGTTGGTTTTAATTCATATAGAATCATATTAACGATATACCCATCTTCTGAAAGCCATTTTTTGGAGACAAAATGTGTGTAACCAACATTGCATGTAAGAAATCTCATCAATGCCCACACAGTATCACTTGAAAGGCTAATGACTGAATATGACCTTTTATAGAAGGACAATGAAAAAATGGAGTGTAACATTTTCTGTGTCCTTCTGTTTTGAATGACTCCTGTTTTCAAAGGGTATTACTTGTTACCTCACATAGATATCAATGACAGAGAAACACTAAACAATTACTGGTTGCAACATTTAGGCCTTTTTTCCCTTTTCAGTGAAATCCCAGTGTTATACTAAACACTGTTCAGGAAGGCATCAATATCCTTTACTTCAGAACCAGTCTCTCTATCTCCTGTTCACACACTGGCTCTTGAACAAAACATTCTGCTCACCTCTTGAAAATCCTGTACCTACCCTTAGAACAATTGCACTTACTTCAAATTTACAGTGATGTTTATTCAAGGTCATTAGAATTTTTTCCACAAGGGAAAATTAAAGGAGAGATCAGTAATTGCATTACTATATATATATATATATACACACTAATCAAATGGAAATGCTTATACAGGAAGTTTCAAAGAACCTACAGAAGTAAGGTGTTAAAACCAGAATGGAATTTTGAAAGAGCAAACATAAAAATTGTTTCCATTCAATCTTTAAGAAATGCACAGGTCATCACATACATTATGTATTATCATTTCCATTGCTTAAATATTACATGAAAATATTACAACTTGAGCTTAAATGAATTACAGATTAAATCAGTTAACAGTAGTGTAACTATTTCACAAAATTATGATTTATAACAGCTTATAATAAAGATGTGTTGTCTTTTCTTAGAGCATACTCTGGTTGAGCATAAGATGTGGTCAATGCTCAAATGAGTGCTCATTGACTCCTGCTAGGGAACAGCATCAGAAAGTGCTGTTGATACTCCATATATTTAAGTCATATGAGCACTAATTTCTCCCAAGACTGACATGTAACATATTATGAAAATGAGTATTCTCAGCCTGACAAAGAACATGAAAAGCAAGACTGAAATGGAATACACAACTATTCAGGTAAAATTAATGCTAAATAAAATATTGCTGTAAATTTGTAGTGATTTGAAAATTCCAGTAGTGACTAGGGAATCAAAGAACGTTCTTTATTCATGTTCATTGCTTCCCACTGCTTGGTGAAAATTAGGTTTCCAGGCTTGGTAAACTGTAAAGAGAAACTATTTGATATTTTGAAATTCAGAATTGGACTTCTTGGATTTTATTTCATTACATTAAAACATAAATTTGTTTCAAGTAGATTGGCATGCACACAAACACAAAACCCTAAGAAATCAAAGAAACTAAATTTAGAATATTTGGAGTACTTTTTTGCCTAATATTAGAAAAGAAAACAACTAAATCTGAAACACTTTTTAACTTTTGGAACTGCAAGTGAACCTCAAATGCCTTTAGTCATGCAGCAGCACGGGAGAGCTTTTCACCTAGACTCATCTCTGCTTTGCTTTTTAAAGAAATGTAATCTTAGTGGGCTCCCAGCTGCCCAGAGATGATCTCAAAGATACTGATCTGTTGTGAGAATGGTGTGACCAGTGCTTTTAGCCATGAAAACTGTAATACTATAGATTTCTGTCAGTCACATGTCTAGCAGACTGTACTTAGGATGTAATAGGCAGAACCTAAACATCAGCAGAAAATCTGAAGTTTGTTCCTTCACTGACTTTTCTATGTATAAGCAGCAAATAAAAATATTTTTAAGAACATGAAAATGCTCTACTAAGTTTGCAGAGTTAAATAATTAAAAGTCAAGAATGAAAAGAAGAAAAGTATATAGAAAAGAAAGAAAATTTATTGTGCGCATATGTTTACATAAACCTTTCAAAACTACAGCGGAATAACACTTTTAATAGTCCTATCTTTTAACAGTCTCTCTATCCAGGAAGTTGGAGTATTCAGGTTGGACATGCAAGTTCAGCTTTGTTTACCGTAATATGATGTAATACATCATGAAAATCAACTCAATGAAAGATGCTTATGAGAAAATAATTTTAGGTAAAAATATGTTAATGCATTAAGAAGTTTTGGACAAAGCTGAAACATTCAAAAATTTTACAATTTTTTTGTTTTAAACTTCTGCAATTCTCTAGGCAAGGTTTACCTAAATTAGTAATAAATATTAATATAACAGAGATATTTCACAGTGAGTGAAATGACATAAATGTTTAAACACAACATGATGGGGAATTCAGGGTTTAATACATTAATCCATTTACAAAGGTACTTAACTCACTGATAGTTGGATGTTCTGCTTTTAATGTTGTGGAGTGTATTTTTCATGATAAAAGGTACATCGATTGTTGTGGTGTTTCTAAGTAGGTCATTTTTCAGCGTCTGCTTTTCAAAGATGGTTTGCAATGAGAATGATTACAGTAGCTTCACTTTAGCGTTGGACATAATGATTGATGCTATATCAAGGAGAACATGACTTTCCTAATGACTTTCATAGTGCCGATTTCTTTGTGGAATTTCTTTTCATTTTCATAAAACAATGGGAACTTTACTGATTGTATAACTTTATCCTCTGTGTCAGGTCTCCTAGAAATCCTGAACAGAAGATCATTAAACGAGTGATTGCACTTGAAGGAGACATTATCAAGTAAGTATTTTAAGCTTTAGTTGCCGAGTCTTTATAGGAAAAATGTAGCTTTCCGTGTCTTTTGAAACAGTATCCTAGACAACGAGAACTTTCTAGCATTTTCTTTTGATCTATTCTAAACAAGGATGTCAGCATTGTACCTCTCTCCTTTTTAATGAGAGGAGAAATGCTGCACAAAACTACTCACTCACTCATGAAAGTTACATAGGTGCAAATAATGCTTGTTTCTGAGAATATCTCTACCACAAATCAAGGCAGGGAACTGTACAGCATTTTTCAACAAGATTATATGGCTGTGATTTTTCATTTACAAATTCCATATGAATTTTACAAATTTCATACTGAGGTGGGCAAATAAAAGTAAGGTGGTTTTTAGGCTTTTCTTTGTTTATTTGTTTATGTTTCAGGTTTTTTATGTTTGATTGGATTTATATGTTATATTTTATGGTTTAGATACAGTTGGTCCTCTTGCACTTTGCGCCCCCCATATTGCAGCTTCAGATCTTAGTGGCATGATTTTTTAGCAATGTAGGAGACCCGTTTTGCAACTGCATATGTGCGACCTGCCGCCGCCGCGGTGGCAGCCTGGGCGGCGGAACGTGCGGCTGTGGTGCTGTGGGCAGCAGCAGCCTGGGCGGCGGGAGTGGTGGCGGCAGCAAGGGCAGCCATGGCGGCCACGGCAGCGCGGCCGCCATTCAACGCAGAAGTTGAGCTACGTGGATGCCAATTAAGACCGTGGGTCTGCGTTATAGGAGACCCGACTGTATTTAATTTTATTTATTTTATTTTATTTTATTTTATTTTTGAGACAAAAACCCTCAGAGATTACTGTCTTCACTGCAGTGTGTAGGAATATGTAGGGAACATGTGGAACTGATCTTGTGTAAATTATTCTATTGAAGAAAACCCCAACATTGTAGCAAGAATATACTCTAGAGTACTTCAAGCCTCGGTTTACTCTGACAGATAGACCTTCCTACTGGGGCTGGGTAAAAATAAATTACCAGTAGATATAAATAAAAGTTTTTGTGGGAACAGTATTATTTTGAAGACTGCTTGCTTGAAAACGGTTTTTTTCCAAGGTACAGAATAGGATTGGCATAGAGCTGGGAGGATAAATCTTGGTGGTTGCGATTCAAATCAAGGATGTGAGTTGTTCTCAGTGAGCCCTAGTTAATCACATGAGCACTATAGAATATGGCTATGTTTATGTTTTGTTTTTTCCTCTTATATTCAGTATAATCTTTGTTTTATTGAAAAATTCATCTCAGTTTGAGAAAACAAAATAAATTGTTACCTCTCTGTTGGAGAAAAATATCTTAAATAGCAGGCACTAATAAGATAATTTGATGTCCAAAAGCTATAGACATCTACATTAAAAATAGCTATCACTTTAAAGAACTAAAACGTAGGAGTAGTGTGTATGCTACTGTGTGATTTTATTGACCTGTGTCCTTGAGAAGGTATATATTCCTTGGTGCAATTGATATTAGCACTGTAATTCATGGAAGTGCTAAGAATGGTATCCATGACTCACTATGTATTCCATATTCTTTTCTGTAGCAAAGTCAGAAAGACCGTAATATAAGGCAACTTCAAGTGTTACTTTACACTGTTCTATATTATTAACATATTTGCCTTAATTTTTGAAACAGAATATAGATTTTGATAAAAAAGGAAATTTAATAACGCAAATTCCAGCTGTAGGAAATTAACTATGCTGTAAATTCCATCTCTTAAGTCTCTGAACTTTTCATTAACTTTCGTGGATGTTCTTGGCCAAATGGACAAAAGCATGGGACGTACTGGCTGTGAGTGTGTGCAGAGATGAGCCTGTAGGTTAGTGAATCACTCATGGACACGGAAGAATATATGATGATCCTCATTTGTTGCTGGTAAAACAGGTTAGATTATTAGTTGAAATACTAATCCTAGTAATTCAGATATGCATTTTTAAATTTGAAAACGTGAAAAAATTCCTTTTTGTATGTCTTTGTTTTGGCTGGGATACAGTTCATTTTCTTCTTAGTAGCTCATACAATGCTGTGTTTTTTGGCTTTAGAATAAAAATAATGTTTATAACAGAGTGATGTTTTAGTTGTTGCTGGGCAGTGCTTACCTTAAATCAAGGACTTTCCAGCTTCCCATGATTTGCCACTGGGGAGGTGCACAACAATCCATGAAGGAGCATGGCCAGGATATCTGACCCAAACCTCACTGCTTGGGAATTGGCAGTGAGCAACTGTATTTTTGGCATCACTTGCCTTTCTTTCCTTTTATTCCTCTTTCTTTCTCTCTCTCTTGTTTTAATGATTATGATAGTAATGATAATAATAATAATTTTATTAATTTGTGTTGTTACTAGTATTATATTTTATTTTGTTTCCATTGTTAAAGTCTTCTTTTTCAGCCCTTGAGGTTTAACTTTATTTACAATTCTCCCCTGCACTGGGGGAGAGGGGCTGGACTGAGTAAGTGGTACTGTGACATTTAATTGCCAACTGTGGTTAAACCATTATAAACATGGGTTGAGATAAGAACTGATAAGCAATATAGTCTGTGATTCTGTAGTTATGGTTTCATAGCTGAATTAATTATCTTTATTTGATCTATTTGGAGCATCACTAGCGATAATATGTTACAAGAAGGCTGTGTTTTCTCATGTTCTCAGTCAAGGTAAGTTAGTTAGGATTTTACTATTTAATTACTGAATGTACTGAAAGATCAAATAGGCAGACCTATTTATGCCATAGAAAAGATTCCTTATATTTTGACTTGAGTTCAGATATCATGACTCCATGGCAGAAAAATCCCATTTTTCGAATCTTCATTTCTAAAGCATTTAATAAGATAAAAATTGTGACATTTTGAAAATAATAATGACCGATTTCTAGTTTTTGAAAAGGAGTGTAGGTGAAAGATCTATAATAGGTCCCTTTTGACTTTACATTTTGTATTTTTCAGGTAGTGAGACATTATGGACCACATAGAATTTTACCTTATTAAATACTCTTTGAAGCATTCAAAAATGCTACAAACCCACTGAAATAAAACCTCTGGCATTTCAGTTTTCTATTCTTGTTTCCAGCCTAGTAGCTAGTGCAGGTGAAGCGAGCTGGGTAGTGTCTGGTAAATCCCCAAGCATAGTACATACCACAGCCTGTAACAGATAATTTCATTTGGATAGGCATGTAGAACTTCCTCTTCAGAAGAATTTAAATAATGGTTAGAAAATTGCCATTTAGCCCTTAAGAATGATTCTGTGGGACAGCTTGTATATAGACAGTATTGGGAAGTGTAGCTCCCATTGTTTTGTCTTCCAGGGATTCACAGGAGAATTGACTTTAAGTAGGAAATCATTACAGTGGTTCCTGAAGACTGCTTAAATGCGTAACTCTTCCAAATAAGGCCTTATTTTAAAAGTCAATATAATCTAGTTTGTTAAAAATTAATGTTAGTGTTATAAAACACTTGGACTAACTTGAAATTAAACTTACTAAGACTAGCTATCTTAAATGCATTTGTGAAAATCCAAAAATCTATAGTTATCTATGACAGATGAGTTATGGTATGCTTTCAGTAACACAAATAAATGAATGTTTACGTGAAGGAAATCAAAACTGGGATTAAGTAAGTAACATTTGAAATTCACTACCTTGCTGAACTAATTTGTTTTTCTCCTGTCTGTCACAGTTGCACAGGTCTATAGTAGCTTGTTGTACCAGTTACGTGTCTTTAATTTGTATGTATCTAAAGCACGTAGTTGCAGTCAAATTACCCTAGACGAAAAACTCTGTGTCTTCCAAAATATTCTTATTTTGTGTCCATGTGCACGGAATACATATCTCATAGGTTTTATGAGGTTTATTTTGCACTACTTACTGTGAGGTACTGATGGGATTTTTTTTGGCCAATGAAAGCTTTTTTTTATGTTCCAGCTATACTGCTCTGTCGTGACTCTTTAGCATTGATCGTACCCTTGTAAGTCTCCTAAATAGAGTTTCCATTGATTTTGATTCTATTTCCATATGCAGAGTCCTTGCCTGAATGGATTCCATTTCTGTAAATGCAAATGATGGGAATGTAAATTGGTGCATCATCTTTAACCTAGATAAACAAATGTAGGATAAAGATTTTCTGTAGCCGTAATGAATTCTTAATGTTCTCTAGATCTTCAGGCCCAGTAATGAAAGTCTCAAAAGCTGGATTTCTGAAATTTGGTATTATTCATACTCATCATATAATGCAGCTTTTTTTTTTCACTTCACATTAGATTCATTGCCTAATATTTAACAAAGGTGCATGAATAGATAGAAAGAATAGGAGTATAAAGTTGAATTTCAGGGGAAAAAATGCACAAATGGGATTCCTTATGTTTTCAGGAAATGAAGAAAAATAATTTTTCAGAAAGGCACATATATGGAGTGCAAAAAAAGACATTTTTTCCCCAGACTGATTTCTTACTTTTGTTTTTCCTCCATTAGAAAATGTGGGTGTTAATATTATAGATGTATTTACTTATTGCTCCATGCATTAGAGTGTTCATTCCTTTGTTATCTATATCACTTCATGAACGTATTTTCTTCTTAAGAGTACTGATAGCAGCAGTGATATTGTTAACAGATTATGTGTATCCCCAGTATATTTTTTCTGATATTTCATTTGGTTTCCTATGTCCAAAGTTACTGAAAGGAATTGCGTTTTAATGTAGACTTAGTATGACCTATGGAAGCCTTAATATTAAAGAAAAAAATGACAACATAATGGGATTCTTTGAGAGAGTACAGAATTTGCATTATTAGCTTATAGAAAAAAACAAGCAACATATCCTGTTTCCTCTGAAGTAAGGAGGTTTGATGTGGACAACGCTAAGAGGCAATAGAAGAGAGACCATCAATAACAAGTTTTCACAGTAACCTGTTCAGAGTAAGCCCAAAAGTACTAAAAATTGAGTATACAGTTCCAGTTTGAAATGTGTACTAGTCTACTCTTTATTAGGGTGCATCTGAGCCAAGACACAAATGACAACTGCATCTACAGGAGGCAGAAAGGTTTTAAAAATTTTTTAGCACTTTTGTTTAATTAGAGAAGCAACACTTTAAAAATGCAAAAAAGCAGCATCTCTTTTAGGATGGCGTATCAGTGAACACTGTGCATAACGTGTCTCAATAGTGTTCAAAGACAGTTTTAATCTGTTAGAGTAATAAACAGTGGGGAAGGTTTTTTTGAATGCTCTGTAGGCACCTTGGAGTAACGTTTCTTGTGACTTCCAATAAATCCCTGTAGTTAAGCAACCCCTGGTTACTGAGAAGTATAATCTACTATATTCAAGAAGTGTACTGCAGACACTTATTGCCAGCATGAGCTGTAGCTGTGTGAAATACCATTCTATTTTGTGCTAATATGCATTACAGAATTAAGAGAAAAGAGGTCAACAAGCACTTTTTTATTTTCAAACTGCAAGGATTGAAACCAGGAATCTGGGAGAGGCCGTGGGAAAAATGTTGAAGTACCATGACCTGTTCAGGCTGTTCTTACACTGGCACCTGGAGCATGTAACTTTTGCTGGTTTATCCCACTCTTGGTCAATAGTGAAGTTCTCTGGAGCGCAAATATCCAACAGAATTTTGGTCACCAGGTTACTTCTCCTGACTTGCTTCCATGTGCTGGACACCAGGTAGAGACTAATATAAGAATGTATAATAAGTATTACTATTAGGAATGTTTATTTTCTACAAAATTATTTTTGAATGCTGAGAACTTTTAATAGATTTTAAACACTAACATTATGAACAGAGCTGTGACACACATTAGTGTTGTTTTAGGAAAAGAAAAATACCATTGTGTCATAGACCACACACAGTGTCCAGTTTTGGACAGAGACAAAAATAATATGGAAGAAGTACAGCAGAGTGCTCCATGCTCCCAAGCTGGACTGGGGCTGCAGTACTTGCCCTGTCAGGAGAACCTAGGGAAATGGTACTTATTCAGCCTGGAGAAGACTTGGGGATGACCTAGCAGAAAGCCTTCCTGTACCTATGGGGAGCTTAGCTTGAAAGTGGAGCTAGGCCTAGTGGTACCAGTGGCATAGAGGTTCAGACCTGATAAAAGAAAGTTTTTTTCTATGAGGATGGTAAGGCAATGGGGGTGTTGCCAGACAAGCTGTAGTCTCCATCCTTGGAGGTATGCAAGACCTGACTGGATAAAGCCCTCAATAACTGATCTTGTAGCTACCCCTGGTTTGGGCAGCACTTTGGACTGGAGACCTCCTGAGAACCCCTGCAATCTGAACTATGATTCTATGATACTGATACTCAAAAATGTTACTTGTTAGAAGCTTAAACAAATGCAGTGTATTCATCCCGTTTAAGAGAGCATGTCCTTTGTACATATTTGTCTTTGAAGAAGCACATTAGATTTCTTTTTCACTGAAAGTTGATTTTCTGCCAAGATGTCAAATAGTTACAAAAGACATACATAGAAGTATAGTTATCCCTATGAGAATCACAGAATCATAGAATCAGTA
>WEKX01025308.1:8029-20559 GCA_013390025.1 Pitta sordida | reverse complement strand
GGGAAGATACGACACAGGGTCCTCCATGCCACACTCCTTTCAGGGGAGGGAAAGGGAGATAAGAAGAGATACCTACTGTCTGTTCCAGTAAAAAGGAGAAAAGTTTTATAGTAGAACAAAAGGCCTCTGCCCATGACATAGATCAATCATAAAATCTCGTATGGGATTGACCTTGTTGATTTGCAGTTACATGTACTCAAACTTAAAAGTAGAGATAAAGAAAAAAAAATGGCAAAACTAAGATTCTTTTCTTAAAATAATTAAAAGAAAGGTTTCAGAATTTACTCGATAAAGACCAAAACAGTAGGCATGAGGATGAATACAGAGCTCAAGACTTACATGCCAAAATCATTCATTCATATAATATGAACAATATATGAAGAATAATGTCTAAGATTTACATATGTATAAATATCTAAACAGTAACTTTAAAAACTAATAATCCCATTTCTGTGACTGCTGCATTACAAATTGAAAAATCTGTGAAGCATGATCTCTATAGAGACAGACAGATACTGGTCCCACAGCTTGTGTCTCATGTTAAGCTGTAAAGTTGCTGGGTTTTTACAGAAAAATTACTTTTACAGAAAAATTACTTCCTACAACCACTGTCTTTGTGTGGGAAGCTAACAAGTAACTCACCTGCCAGATATAGAGGCTGCTCTAGGCAAAGGCAGTGTTCCTGTCATCATAGGGACACATGAAAAGGAACAGAAATATCTACTGAATGCATTATCATGAACCCAAAGCAGAAACAGAAGGCTTTACACACACATGCCAGAGTAATATTCACCATTTACAAGACAGCCAGCGTGGCACTGGAAACCTAGTGATACCCATCTCTGTTGATTAGCCTATCTCAATATATAACAGATATCCCAAATTACAGCCAGGAAATCTCCTGTACAAGTCTTGAAAGAATTTAAATCGTTCAGCAAATGGGATGAGTCAGTTCAGGCAAGTCTGAACTAAAGCCTGCTTCCACCAAGCAGACCTCAGGAAGAGAAGTGCAAGCCACACGAGCAGTTTAGACTATTGTGTTGGAGTTCATGCTCTTTAGAGAAAGAGACTACTGTACTTGCACAGCATCCAGCAGAATTGGATGCTGGTTTAGATTCAGGTTCAAAATATCTATGTATTATGCTTAACGAGAAAGTCACTGAACCTGTAGCTCCACAAGATTTTTATCAGCTCACATGCCAGACCAGACCATGTTGCTAGGAAGCAGAAATCAGTTGTCTTTGACCTTTTCTGTTCCATACGAGCCCAACAAGAGGAAAGCGGATGTTAAGCAAGAGGTTTCTTTTAAAGCAGTTTGTTCAGGTTCATCTATGTGTCTCTTGTTCCCACCCACATTTCACAGGATGGATACTGAGGACATCAGCTTGGCTCGGAAACAAACACAAATGTACTGCAACCCAAAAATGTAAAACAAAACGAAGCAGAGAGGCAGAATCACTCTTACAACAGATGGTCACTGCTCTACTCCATTGTGCTAGAAAAGAAACATATTGTTTACTGTCAACCATGTCCACCTACCTACTAGAGGATCAGATCACGAACATCCAAGAAGGGTACTGTCACGACAGGCTCTGTTTACAGAACACTAGCCTCATATAGTTGCAGAGATAAATCACTTCCCATTTCTGTAGTACAACAGTATCTTGGCGCACAGAATTGCAAACAAACAAAAAAAAAAGTGGCAGATTCTGCTCTGTGATCAGTTCAGGTTGTTTATCCAATTACAACTTCACACAGTATGAAAAAGTCTGAAGATGGAAACTGATTGCAAGAGCTCCTAATTGTTTTCAATGCTTAACTGTTCTTGCAGGGGAAAAAATTTCCTACATTGAGTCAGAACCTCTCTTGATTCATCTTGTTTCTCATCTTCCCTTCATACACCTGCTCATTTGAGAAGAAACTGTCTCTTCAGAGACATTGAAAAAAGTTTCCATTATATCCCACCCAAAGTTGTATCTTCTCCAGGCCAAGCAAGCCCAGTTCCCTCATCATCTCCTCATATATGCTGTCCTGTGCTACAGTTTCTAGTAATTTTGGCAGCTCTCAGCTGATAGCGTTAATCAACATCTTTTTTGTATCAGAATACTGGGCATAGCATTACACATTGTCCAAGAAATATGAAGTAAAGAGCAACAGTCACTTTGTGTAATCTACTGGCTTGCTCCTGTTTACACAAGCCAGGATACTTCTAGCCTTCATTGCTGGTCAGGAGCACTGTCAATCACATTTGGCCCACTTTCCCCCAGGACTCCTTAAGTACCTTCTAGCAAAGGTGTATCTCAGCAAATTAGCCACTTCTGAGGCTGTATCATTGCAGGTGTTTAGTCTGTTCCAGATGCAAATCTTTGGGTTCTTTCTGGTTGGATTTTGTAAGTTTGTTGTCAGCCCATTTCCTCGATCTGCTCAGGTCCCTCTGAATGGCAGCTCTGCACATTCACACCCTCCTGTCCCTTGGCTATTATTACAAACCTGATAAGGAGCATTTCCTCTCTTTCTGCTCTGGATTACTGATAAGTAACAGGAAGTTTCAGAACATCCTCTGAGGAATCACACTTGTAACCAGACTCCAGGAAGAATATGTATCACTAAGCACTATTCATTGAGGTCAATAACACTACTAGGTTTTCCAAAATCTGCTAGTCCTCCCATTTAGGCTACAACATTCCAAACACAGCTGATGCCACAACACAACATGGTGAAAGCTAAAGGTAACATAGATGACACCTTCTGCTCTCTTTCCATTAACAGATCTAGTAGTTTTCACACTGAAAGCCAACAGGTTTGTCAAGAAGGATTTATCCAGGGTAAATGCACACTGCCTACCTAGTAATCATTGCTCTCAGCCTTCTTCTATGATCCCTTATGGAGTGCCATCTTTTTCTTCCCTCCTCATCCCAAACACTGTTGTCACACTGTCCCTTTGAGAACTGCTCCACAATTTCAGGACCTTGCAAAGTAACTTCCCTGTCATAGAGCCACTCAACAATAAACACTATCTACATCACATCCATTAAAATGGGAGTAGGGACAAGGAGTGTGAGAGAACAGAATTTTTTGTAACATGAGCTAAGTGCTTAGATAGTTGACAACAGGTCAGTTGGAGCACTAAACAGAAAGAGCAGTGTTCCATATTTCTCCAGCAGTCAAAGTCTGAAAAGTCTGCTTTTCAGACATTTCTTCATACACACACACATACACACACACATCAAAAGAGCATTAATACTTGATTTCTCCCAAAGGCAAGTATCTATTTCGTGGTTGGGATCTAGGAATCCTACCTGCCAAAGCTGGAATGGTGACTTTGTTCCACTCCCACGGCTGGTCATACTCATCTGCAGGCCTGTCATCATCCTGTGGCAATTTGCTTTCTCGTAAACGATGACTCACCACAATTTCAGAATCGGATTCCATACCACTGCCTTCTGGTTCATAGGGTGTGTCATAGAGCTGCATGTTTTTATGATGGGACTTCATGCCTTCCTGCTGTTGAAACTCTGTTGGCAAGAAAGAAGATTGCATCAGGAACACCACTAACCATGTCTTACCATTATAGTCTGTAATTTTAGACCATTCAACTTCCACCCATTTCTTAATAGCCACACAATTATAGAGATAACAAGCTTGTACAAGACTTCTAAATTATACCTCTAAATTGGTAATTGGCTGGAAGCAAATGTTTGCTCTAGCTAACAACCACAGCACAGTCTCATGCCTCCACCAACATTTCCCAGGTTGTGGAGAGCCAGATTACAGGAAGCACACAAACACTGTCAGCCTGTACTAAGAATTTACAAGCTACTGCACATAAATTCCTAAGAGCACTGAAATCTGTGCATAGTTAACTCTTCAAGAGGAGATCATTCTGAAGTAAAATTTGAAGATAAAAAGATCATTAAAAAAATCACAGTTCGTATAATTATATACGCTGATAAAAAATAATTGTCTGCATTACGCCTACATAGTATCCACAAAAAATGAACTAGGAGTAGAGGAAGAATACAAGGCAAAAGCACTGGTAAACAGCATTTAGGTCACGTTAAGGGGGATGTAACAGCAGCACTCAGGTGCCCGAAAAGCAGTCAGAACCAAACCCTTCTTGGGCACAGTCAGACGATACAATAAGGAGAAACAGAAATAAGATGTAGCTCAAGATATCTAAGTGATACATTGTGGGAATCTTCTTAGCCGGGTTTGTAGAACAGTCCTAGAATAGGTCACCAGGTAGATCATGGAAGGTGTCTCCATTCCTTGGAGTTTGCGGAGCTTCAGCAAGGCAAACCCACAGTTACTCTATATACTGATGCAAAATTGGGCGGGTGGGTGATAGACCAGATGGCTGTACTACCATTCAAAGGGACCTGGAGATGCTGGAATACTGCAGGCTAACAGACTGGAAAGCTGCTCAGCAGACAAGGACACTGTGGTTCTGTATGACAACAAGCTTAACAGGAGCCACCAGTGAACCCTCCTCATAGTAAATTGGGACAATGCTAACCTGGGCTGCACTAGAAATGTTGAAAGCAGACCAAGGGATGTGATTTTTTTCCCCTCTACTCAGCATTAGTGAGGCCACTTGCTGGGTCCAGTTCTCACCACCCCAGCACAAGGAAGACATAGACACACTGAGCAAGTTTCAGCAAAAGGCCATGAAGCTTGATAATAGGACTGGAGCACTCCCCATATGAAGAGAGGCTAAGAGAGCCCAGATTTGTTAGCCAGGAAAAAATAAGTTTTAGTGGGGACATTATTAACAATTATAAACACCTGATAGAAGAGAGTGAAGATGAGGACAGACTTTTATTGCCAGTGCCCAGTGATAGGACAAGATGTGATAGGCGCAAGTCAAAATACAGGCAATTCCATCTGAACACAAGAAAATAAATTTTAACAGTGAAAATAGTTGAACACTGAAATAAGTTGCCTGGAGAACCTGTGAAGTCTCTGCCTGTGGAAATATTCAATATCTGACTGGACACGGCCATAGGCAGCCAACTCTGGCTGACTCTGCTTGAACAGAGGTTTTTTTATTAGATGATATCAAGAGATCCCTTCCAACCTCAAATGTTCTGTGTTTATACTGACTACTGCAAGGACAATGTAAGAATGTCAACAATCATAGCAAATTTCAAAGTTACTTAAAAAACCCTACAACTCAAAGTGAGAACTTTTTAGCCTACAAATGAAGTAAAGATTTAAGAGCACTTCTCTCCATTACTGTAACACAAGTCATTAATCAATTTGTCTATCAGCAGAACATTATCACAAGGAATGGTGGTTCTCCAAACCACTTCAGCAACACACTGTGAAAGACTGCAAAATGACAGTGCAATTCCTTGGGAAAAATATTTAGCTTACACATTACAAATACAGTAAACTTGAGGAAATATACACCAAAATTGATGATGCAAATACAAGCAGGATAAGTCCTGTTAATTTCTAGTTATGAATAATAACATTATCCCCTTTAAATACAAGCTAACCCTACCAAATGCCTTCTTAAAGGGCAGCTTATTTGAAAAAATCACTTAAAACCTTTTCAGTTAAGACATAGTTTTTGTATTTCAGCTATTTTATGAAGAGAATTTTGCTCAAGAAAACGTGCTTCTTTGAGAAAAAAACTGCATTAGAAAGAATTCACAGCTGATATTCTTGAATAGTCCTGAATCAGAAAGACAAACATTTTATTTCTTCTAAAGTTAGGAATTTGGTATGCATCTCTTTGTCCTTCTGTACTGTGAAGCCAGTAACTTCTACATCACGTGATGTGAATTTCTGCGGAACGGAAGCCATGATCATACCAAATCAATTTTAAGTGCCAAACACAAATCTATGAGCCAAACACAATTACACTACTGGCTCCTTGTGTGTGAGTAGACTTCAATACAGGACCCATTGATGAACTTTTTTCTTTTACAAAAAGCACCAAAGCATCAGACTGCACAGAAAAGTTTACTGGTAAATAGAAGGTGATTCATCTCCAAGGACCATAATCAGAAAAATTACAAATATTTGATCCTAAAGTAGAAAAGTTTTCCTAAAAAGCCCTAGAACCTACAGAGGGTGAAGTGGAAGAACAGCATACACATGCATGTATAAAATAAATGCATTTACACACGTGCAGCTACAGGCACAGCTTTACATACATCTCTTTTACGTACAGTCTCTTCCCATAAATGCACTTCAAAGTTCATACTGAACAGTATTTTGAAATGAAAGTAATTTTACTACAAGTTAAATCAGAAAAAGTTCCTTTCAATAAGCAACAGCACAGTTGAAACTGTACCATAAGCAGTATTAGCAGTATACACAGATACCTCAGTGCAAATTTGATACATATTTAAGCATCAGGCAACAGAAAACAACAGAACATCTGTAATGAAGCATTTCTCCTAGTTTTCAAACAATCTCTAATAATGACATGGCCTAAAATAGTCACAGGAAAGATTAGAAAGTCCAAAACTATGACAATTTAACTTTTAGATTTTTTTTCACTTGTATTAATTGTATCATTTGAATTCTTACTGCTGATAAAGTACATTTTTAACGCATTACGTGCATTCAGTTAATAGCTAGTATAAAGGAAAACAACTGAAGTTTTGAAAGCATCAATTTTGGTAGCAGGCTGGAAGACTCCCATAGAAAATTCTTATTACAGATTAGCAGAGATCAGAACAGAATTAAGAGTCCAGAAGTTTAGGCTCATGTGTAAAACCAAAACCCTGACTAGTAAAGTACAGAAATTCAGGCAAGATTGAGATACAAGAGTCAACCTGACATTCAGTTTCCCATTCAGTGAACAACTCATACAGAATGAGACAGGGCTCTGCAGGACAAGCAAGTAACCTCACAGTAATCTTTCCAGCAGCCACACTAAATGCCTTAATAGATCTAAATAATTCAACAGCATTACTCATAGGTGCACTATATTTCTGAGGGGAGTTTAGCAAGAATTAGATTAAAAAACAGAACAGCTATGAANNNTCAGTTCCCCAGCTGCGCTTAGAGTAACAGCGGACAGCGGGACTCCTGGCCGTCCGCATGGGGCCGGGCCAGCGGTGCCCCACGGGGAGCTCCAGCACCGCCTCTCGGTGTAGCAGAGTCAGTACGCATGTGCGAGCAGCATAAATTCACAAATGGTGGAATCAAAACTGTGATAAATTCACATCGCAAATGCGCGAGGTCGTGAAGGAGAAGTCGCGATACAGAGAGGATTCACTGTACTACTTGCTTACAGAACCCAACTGGTGAGCTTCTAGAGCTTGCCTTCCAAAAGGATGTGACAGACAACAAAACAACCAGATTAGTCTGTAATGGTCAGACACCAAGAGTTATTTCCTCCATCTGAAATGAAAGCATGCAGTAAAACAGGAGGTCAAACAATGAAGTTGTACTCTTAAAGAAATGTTCTGGTAACATAAAATGCCATTTTCCCAAATCACGCACATCTGTGTCACCAGGCAGTAATAAACTCAATGCCATTTTACAGCCCCTTTGCAACATTTCTTGTGGTAAAACACAAGATAAGCAAAATATAATATATAATTCTGAAAGCTAACAGTAATTTACGCGTGTCCCACTGAAAAACAGAGAGATCTAAAATATAATTGGATACAATTACATTAACATATAGATTAATCAACAGCAGTACAATAAAGCTGTTTTGACTCACCAGTATGTCAGATTTCAAAGTGTACTGATCCAAACATGCCAGGTGCAAATGAGATAAGCCAGATCCATCTCCATATCAGCTACAGCTTTCAGGACTGGTGCAGGATTTAAAACCACAGTCCTACCAGCTCCTCAGCGTCTTTCTCTTAGACAAAACCCCTATTCTAGTGAGACGAATCTGACCATGAAGGTAACATGCTGGAAACAGTACTACAATGGAAGGTCAACTCTAGAAAAGTTAGCACCGAAAATGTTTTTTAAGCAAAGGTCAAGGGCTACCAACACCCTCTGTACCCGATAAGATTAAGAGTGGTATTCAGGACAGGTAAGAGAATTCTACTGATGAAATTTTACAGACCACACTTAGTTGCACCCATCTCCATTCAACACAGACCACTACAAAGTTTAAACTGGCCATAATGCTGAATAAAGCTTCACTCTATTTCCTAAAGCATGGGACAAAATAAACATAGCATAGCATAGCATAGCAGCAGTTGATAGAAACCCTTCAATATAATGATTTTTCCAGGTCATTTTTGCATGCACTTAACTTTGTTCAGATACGCAGCTATTACAAGGAAACTCAGCAGATTTTGCATTCATTTACCTAACACACATTAATATGTAAACACTATGCTGGAATAAGATTGCTAAGAGCAGAGCTGTCAAACTGTCAGAATTTCTGTCCTGTCTCTGGATTCAGACGACACGTGTCCTCCAGATGGTTTCTTCTCTCCCGCTCTCTTCCCAGAAGTCAGCATTTAAACAGATTCAGTTCTAGTGACCCGGTTTTGTTTCCCACTAACCAAATACAAAGTGGAGCCTGCTGTTAACTACACACAAACCCAAAACCAACCTGCAGTGAATACCACTGTGATCCTATTCTCACTGAGTAAATTTGCATCATTCAAACCTACCAGATAATTCCAGTGACAAGGGTCTTAGCATTGAAGCAACTTTATCTGGAACTCACACAAGTTTTCAAGGCACACAAATAGACTTAACATTTATCATCAGAAAGATATGGATATTTCATTAAAGCAAGCAAGCAAACAATATTCTGCTAGAGTACACTTCTTGCATCTTGTTCTCCTGCACACACAAAATACCCAGCTGGGAGAGGGAGTCCTTTGGCACTGCGAAAACAGGCTAATCTGTCTACAACTAAGAGAGTCAGAGTAGAATTATGGGCAGCAGAACTTTTGGAATGTGGATTCACACATTCTGCAAAGTGTTTTGAGGACTTGCTATAAACACTTCCGATAGATAAGTCTGGGAAAACAAGAACACTATATTAAAAATAACTCAGGAACAAGGCCTGTTTGTGAACAACAGGCACTTGTGTTCCTTGTATTCTCACCTCTCATTGAAAACCAAAAGTTATCAATGGGAGCAGAAAAAAAATTGAAAATGCTCAGGTTCTTGGAGCACAGGTGATATCACGGATGACTGGAAGTTGGCGAATGTGACCCCCATACACAAAAAGGGTTGGAAGGATGATCCAGGAAACTACAGACCTGTTAGCCTCACCTCAGACCCAGGAAAAGTTATGGAACAGATAGTGCTGAGCGCTATCATGTAACACGTGCAGGATGGACAAGAGGTCAGGCCCAGTCAGCATGGGTTTAGAAGGAGTAGGTCTTGCTTGACCAACATGATCTCTTTTTATGATCAAGTAACTCGCCTGGTGGATGAGAGGAAGGGTGTGGATGTGGGGTATCTGGATTTTAGTAAAGCATTTGACACNGCACTGGTTAGACCATACCTCGAGTATTGTGTTCAGTTCTGGGCCCCTCAGTTCAAGAAAGATGTCGAGGTGCTGGAACAAGTTCAGAGAAGGGCAACTAAGATGGTAAAGGGGCTGGAAGATAAGCCCTAGGAGGAGTCTGGACAAGATGCTGAGTGGCATGATCTAGATGTAGATGATAGGTTAGTTGGATTATAGGTTGGACTAGATGATCTTCAGGGTCCTCCAGCCTTATCTATACTGTGATACTTACTGTGATACTGTGTGAAAGGTACTGTTGAATATCTGATGTATTCCCTCCTCAACATTATCCTGACAGCACAGCAATCTCTAGCAGGTAAAGGGCATATCAGAGGCAGATATGATAACAGAAAACCAGGTTGCATCCATTGGAGTTCTTGCTACTAAGGAACAGTTTTTTCTGAAGTGGTCCAAACCTCTACTTTCCATGTGTTTTGCTCTTGAGGCCTCCAATGGAAAACCACTGAACTGGCAAGTAATTTCATCAAAAGGTAGTGAGTTGTTTGCCCCATGTGTAGGGGTAGGTGAAACATCAACTGCTAACTTGCCAGTTTGTCAGAGGCAGAAGACAGATACTAACACAAAGATCACCCTGACACAAGAACATTTGCTTCCATTGAATAAGTTTTCACACAGAGGTCAAAATATTTGGCCAACTGCTTACTTAATCTAATCCTCACAAGTAATGATTCTTTTCACATCCAACTTGGAAAGATAATCTGGAAATATCTTAAGCTCATTAAAGATAGAGAAATCTCACTGTATTAGTGCAAAGTCTATTCACCAGAGAAGATAAGTTTCACATCAGCTCAGGCTACCAGAAATCATGGTTCCAAATCATCATACCAAAATGCTTTCTACTCTTCTTCCAGACCCAGCTGCATGCCTTCAACTGCTGGGACACAAGGAAACATCAGTAATATTCCAGTGGCAAGGAGGACTATTTTGCTTTGAAACTCCACCAACTGCCACCCAATTGTCATGATTCCAGATTTGCTGCATGAAAAGCTGGATAAGAGAAGATCTTCCCTCATCTTGTCTTCTGAACAGAAGCCAAGTGACTCAAAAGTGAGCCACTTTCCGGGAATCAACAATAGGCATTTGTTCCCCCGCCTTGATGTGAGGACATGGCATAACCTCTTCATGTAAAAAGCAAGGTCTTCAAACAGCCAGCATCACACCAGAAATACTACTGAAGTCCAAGTATCACTCATTATCTCAGGAAGAATCACTCAAAGCAAGTTTACATTCAAACAATCCTGATAAAGAAAATTTATTAGGCCAGTCAGAGCAGAGGCAAGAAGGGAGAAGTCTCTTTTTGGTAAGTATCAATAAACAAGCAACAAAACGCATTAATATTTTCCACAGAAGGTGTATTTTGAATTAAAACAAACCAGCAATCACACTCTGCCGAAGAAGACAGAAAGCACACGTTCGGCTTTGTGGGAGGGGAAGGGAAGAGGAGAGGTAGGTGTTGGTGGAGTCAGAGTAGCTGACTAAAAAAATACAAAGCACATGGCAAGAAAGCCTAAATCCTGGTGGCCTGGAAAAAACAGCAGTACTGCTTCTAAAGGACATGAAAATTGACCTTGGAGATTTCTTTCTTTCATGGTAGAGCAAAGAAATAAAAAATTAAATTTCTTCAGTTCCCTGGAGGTAGTTTATTCTACAAAACCTTCCCCCTCAACACCTATTTTTCTGTTAAATAAGCATTGATAAAACACTCCGTCAGCCAACAATTCATAATTTCTACAGACTTTGCCTCTTTGGAGGTGCTTTGAGGCTGCTTATCTAATTACTCCTTACACATTTTTCAGTAAGATACAGAAGAGGAGTAGTAATTAGGCATAGGGGAAAAGAATACAAAATACTCCAAAAGATTATATTTACTGCTGCCTGGCCAAGATCCTGCAACAGCCAGTTGCATCATAATGCTATTGCTAGATCCATGGTTTGCTCATAAGTTTTCTTGATCTTTCTGACATTTGGGATTCAAGGATCATTGTCCTATGGGCTAAATGGAGCAATTCAAGTGGCAACAATGCAAAACACAGACCACAGCTCAAGCAATATTTGAGATCCTCATTCCAGAATCTGAAGCTTCTAAGCGTGTAAAAGAGCTTGTGGTAAGAGGGAATGGAAGCCCTCTGAGAAACAGAGTGCAGAGTTGGTATTTTCATGTACACAAGCTTAGTAACAATGGTTCTCAGCAGCACACGATACAAACTAGTGTCCTAAAAGATTTGTTGCAAGACCAGCACAGAGTCAGTTCTCCTTGAAAGCTATTCTAACACCAAATTCATGCCACTTCTAAACAAGTTAAAACTATCCAGAGAAGGTGTAGCAATACAACGACGTATTTCCTGAAGTTAGATCAGTCTTGCAACTCATGACTGTTACTGGTGCTCCCAATGCCCTTGCCAACTCTCTTCAAGAACAGCATCTCACCTTCACAGGAATCACCTTGAGAGGACAACAGAAGGGAAGACGCACCCATTCATAATGTAAATGCCACTCAATGCTTACTTAGAAGGAAGATATCTTCTTAAGTCATGTCTGTGTGTGAGAGTCTCTGCTTGCTGAAACCTTACTCAAAAGAATCAAACGAGATAAGCACTGGCCAAAATGATATTTTAGTGAGTATAAGTATTCACAGTATATCTCCGCTGCATTGCGACCGCTCCATTACGACCCTGTGGATTTGCAAGGAAAATTTCTCGCAATTCAGTTTCAGGGATCTGTGAAGTTTCCCGGCTGACGCATGCACAGTGCCTCTGCTTCACTGAGGGGCAGTGCTGGTGCTCCCTGTGGGGTGGGACATGGCTAGACCTCCGGGCTGGGCACGCGGGGAGGGCGCTCAGTTTCTCCGGCTTGCTGTGGCGCTTACAGCTCTGCGGCATCCTGCACTGGTCCCTGACCTGGTCCTGTGTGTCTCCATGCCCAGCCCCTGTGTGTCTCCAGTCCCTACAGTGGAAAGGTCACGTCGCAGTATGCCCCAGGCGGCCACTGAGACCCAGCACAGCACTGCCACAAGACATGCCATTCCTTGTTACTCAAAGCCCAGTCAAGGCCC